>CM026279.1:2789285-3169900 GCA_014851415.1 Cnaphalocrocis medinalis
TACGATACCGAGAGAAATAAAAACAAATGCATGCAACGATTTTTTCGTCTTAGTTTTTTAACAAATCTTCCCCTTATAATAGCGTTCTTAATTATATGACCACCACTGTATCTACATGTTCTGGTTCCAAACTAAGGATTTCCCTTGTGCTATGAAAACCAGAAACAACGAAGGAACCACAAACACCCAGACCCAACACAAATATCTGTTTCAACAACAAACAATATCGGAAATCAGCAATTCCTGCTTATCCGCACACCTCACAAAGATATTTGCTTTTCAAAATTCGATAGGTGGCACCCTTGCGCCCTCATCGCCTTTTTGTATGCCGCCCTAGACGCCAAGCTAAAATATTGATAGACCCGTGCAATTCCTATACGACCTCCCGTAAATTTGTAGCCAGCTTACCTCAGATCTTATAATAAATTATGTAATAACCTCTTCACCTTATTGTACCAGAGACGAGGCTTATATCTAGGAGCATAGACTAATATATTTTTAAAGCAGAAGGACACTGCAAATGAAATTAAAATATAGCCAGGAATAAAAGTGAAATTGCCACTGAAGACGTAGGTAAATTTTTTTAAGCTGTCATTTTGTTTACAATTTATTATTCCGTCCTATATAAACATAAAAAGTAATCTTAAGGCTTACTTTAGCAGTCAACTTAAACTTACACAAGTAGTAAAATGAAACCGTCCTTTGTCATATTCTTAGAGAGCCTTAGCAGTTTAGTGAATAAACTGAAAACGTAATGTTAATTAATAAGTTACTGGTACCCAAGATACAGGCTGTGCCTAGTTTGGGATCCCCTGCTTACTCCAACAATTGTACTAAACGATAATTGGATATTAATTTCTTAATATATGTAAGTACCTAATTCTTTGCTAGTCTAAGTATGTAACTCGGAAAGCAATAAAGCATTTTTCATTTTCATTTTTCATTTTCAATGGTGCATCGTTCAAAATGTTTGTTAACATCCGTCAGTATAAGATTTAAATTTTATTTACATTTCCGTTGCAATGCAACATAATCCGAACTTAGTAACTGGGTTTTAAACAAATACAAATGTGCTAAATCCAGTATTAAGCCAACTCCTCAATGACAGCACGTTGTTAACGGGTAAGAGGCTTACATTTGCGAATGGTCTAAACAAAACATCCAGTAGGTATGTTCTGGCAAAATATTTTCACAAGGACATATAAATTGAAGTAAAGAGAAAATACTTTTTCAACAATCCAAAAACCAACCTAGTTATGTATTATATTTCTTTACAAAGAACCCGCGGAATGCATTTGGGCAAAGTAAACTAGCAGCCTTTAATACGGTCCCACTGCACGGCAAAGACCTCCACCATAGAAATCAAGTCATAGCTACTATGATGGGATTAAGCTTAATCACCACGGTTGCTTAATGTCCGCATTCCTTATCACAAACCCGAGCTATGATCGAAAAATTCGAAACATACTTTTGCTCGACCCGGAAATCGAACCCGGTACCCTAAAATCATGGCCAGGTACTTAAACTAGTACACCAACGGGGCATTATTTATTACTTGCATGAGCAAATTTTAACTGTGGGAGAGCCACGCTTCGGCATGAATGGGCCTGCTCGACCGGAGTAATACCGCTGCCTCACAGAAAACCGGCGTGAAGCAGCCCCTGTGCTGTGTTTTGCCGAGTGAGTGAGGGTACCGGAGACCCACTCGGGGGGGAAGGGGATAAAAGGTTGGTAGCGCACTTGTAACTCCACTGGTGTTGCAAGTGTCCATGGGCGGCGGCAACTGCTTACCATCAATGATCCGCCTGATCCGCCTGCTCGCCTCTACCTATCACATAAAAAAAAACATTGAAATGAAAACTTTGTGCTCTTTTACAGTACCTACCAAATAATATTTTATTTGGCCGTGATCTTATGTAACTTTGCCACTTTTGCTCGACACAAGTATCGTTAAATCCATAGCTGTTCTTACTTATTAATAAGTTCTATCCGAAGAACTTAGTTTCCTCAGAAAAGCTTATTAATAGCTTCTACTTATCTAACAGATAATTCGAGGGAAAACATCGTGAGGAAAACCAAACGTTGCGGAGAGATTCTCAAACTGTGGAGAAGAAAACTGATGTTGAGGTAATGATTCAGATCGTGTCTTGAATAGTCAAGTCCAATTCCTGATAATTTATTTTATGTGACAGCCTTAAATCATGTCAAAATTAGTTTTCCCATTTGAAAAAGAAAATCCAATGTTAATTTGGGGATGGGGAACCGTGGGAGAGCCACGCTTTCGCATGAATGGGTGGCTCGATCGGACTGATACCATCAAATCACAGAACAGCGGCGTGAAGTAGCGCCTGCTCTATATTACGC
Organism: Cnaphalocrocis medinalis; assembly: GCA_014851415.1. Lineage (NCBI taxonomy): Eukaryota > Metazoa > Arthropoda > Insecta > Lepidoptera > Crambidae > Cnaphalocrocis > Cnaphalocrocis medinalis. Next base: position 2,791,650 of record CM026279.1, read on the forward strand.
CGAGTGGATGAGGGTACCGGAGAGGCCTAATAGAGGAGAAAGGGGGGTTAAAAGGTTGGCAGCGCACTTGTAACTCCATTGGGGTTGTTGGGTGTCTATGGGCGGTGGCATCGCTTACCACCAGGTGATCCGTCTGCTCGTCTGTCACCTATCAGATAAAAAAAAATCAATCGAGTATTGTTGTTTCATTATAGTGAATCAATTGAATATTGAAAAATCAATTTAACATTGTTACGTGATCATACTTTTCTATGAGAGACTCCCTTCCAGTTCATCTCTAATAGTAATGTACCTACTCGTCCCCATCAATTAATCAAAACAAACCAGTTTGTTCAGGTAAGATTTCAATTTCAATAAGACCTAAATGTCGTTTTCGTGTTTATGCTTTTGCGAAACCAAATCCTTTATTTTTCTACTAAACAAAAGAGACATAATTGGCACATGCCATTCACATCACACTCGACTATAAAACTCCGGAGCGCCATCCCACACGCGCTTCTGAGATATTTCACCGCAAACTGCAATAAAATAAAATACACTCGGCAAAACGCGATCTGCGTTTCTTCAAGAATAATGTGTCAATTTTACTTCAACTTATTTCTCCGCTGGTTTCGAGATGGGGAGAAGTTTGTCATTCTCTCATATTTTTACTAGAATCTCGCTCTCATTCGTATTGGGACTTAATTTTACCACAAGTATTATATAAGTCATACTATTATGTATCTCCGGAGTGTACCATTAGACGACCCGAGAATCCAACCTATTTACTTACCGGGGCGATAAAGAAATATATACAATAGGTAATTTGAAAAAAAAAACCTTTTAAGCCACGACTAACTAACTAGGTTGGCGCAGCGACCCAAAGTGAGTTATTAGAATAAAGTCCACGCAAATCTTCATCAACTTCATCCCTCCACGGTACCTTGGACGTCAACTGCACTTCGACCATTTGGCCGTCTTAGGTCTCAGCTCTTATGCCGCACTCTTCCCCCATTCTAATTCGATGTGACCGAGTCAGTAAAGGCACGACTACCTTAAGTAAATAAGATAGTTAATTTAATTTAAAATAGTTTAAATAAAATAGTTTATTACAACTAGACAGGAAACTAATCCAATGCTAGTTACCGAATGTACCTTCGTTTAAAATAACATATTAAGTGAAAATTCAGTACAACCCCGGAACTTTTCCGTAACCTCAAGGTGCCTCAAGACACGAGTATAGCTCTTCACTTGTAAAGAAATATTTAAGCCTCTTAAAGGGGTTGAAAATATACGAGTAAAAAGTCGGTGAAAGGTCTTTAGAATGCCGTCCATTCCCCTTCTAATCCCAACTTTTAATTCCATTCAAGTCAGTTTGCACGGGATTTAGTAGCAAACGTATGCTCGGAATATTAATTTTTGTTTAGATTCAAGTTTAAATAACTGTCCTAAAACCAAAGTTAAATGGTTCACTTCGTTTTATTGCCGATTATTTCCTTTGACTTTAAGGAAGTAATGCTCATCATCACCATTTCAGCCAATTGACGTCCACTGCTGGGCATAAGCCTCCTCCAATGTTCTCCACACAGATCGGCCGTGTGCCACCCGCATCTAAGGAATTTCTGCGACCTTCACTAGATCGTTGGTTCATCTTTTTGGGCCCTGCCACGGCTGCGACTTCCTGTACCTACGCGGCCTCCACTCAAGGACCTTTTCGGAAAAGGAAAGGAAAGCAAGTAAAATAAAAAATATATTTTAAAAACCGTGGGAGAGCCACGCTTCGGCATGAATGGCTGGTTCGAACGAAGTGATACCACGGCCTCACAAAAGACCAGCGTGAAGCAGCGCCTGCGTTGTGTTTCTTCGAGTGAGTGAGAGTACCGAAGGGGAAAAGGGGTTAAAGGTTGGCAGCGCACTTGTGGCTTCCTCCACTTCGCACGGTAAATTTTAATCTGGCATAATAATGTTCGAAATTTTATCCACATAAGGATTGTCCAATATAATGGCAGCATAATTTAAAAAAAACAAGCTCAGTATTACGCTAATGTGAAGGTTTTTATAAAAGTAAATTTAACCTCTCATTACGTTAAACCATTTACGGCGTATTATTGTAGCAAGCTTACAAAAATGAAGACAAATTAACACTCTAAATTTGTGCTAACTTAGAGATACAGTTTAACTCTGGCCGAAGATCCAAGTTCATAATAGTCACTCTAAGTACCACCATTAAGAATTTAAACGAAATCAGGCCAAAGACGCTAAAAGAACATCGCCAAAAGCAACTCGATTATGTCTTAACCAACTTATTTAACGGATTACTAACTTTGTTAATAATTTCCTCAAACTACGAGTAAACAGTTCGGTGCAAAATATTAATTTTAGCCGGCAATATTGGTTTAATCAACGTGGGGTAAGTGATGGGCAATATCCATCGATGATATCGATATAACGGCAAGTATGAAATTTTTCTTCTGTCACGATTCTTACAATCATGAATGGGCCGGCTAGACCGCAGTGATAGCACAGCCTCACAGAAGACTGGCGTGAAGCCTACGCTGTGCTTCTTTAAATTAGTACTGCAGGTCCAATCGGGAGGAAAGCTAAAAGGTTAACGCACTTGTGACTCCACTGGCTGGTGTCTATGGGCGGGGGTAATCGCTTTCCATCAGGTTGTCCGTCGACTCGTCCAGAAAAAAAAAACATCTTCATAGCTTGTCATCCTCAGTTGTATCCATAACTGTCACTTCAACGCCCGAGATATGCCTAAGCATATCTCGGGCGCCTGATTCGAGATTTAGGGAATATGATAATTAAATTCACACAACATCTCATACATACACATACATGGGATTGACCCACGACCTTCCGTCAAGGAGGTTTACGTTCTTATACCCCCTATCATCACTCACTAGGTTACCCTACAGTATTTCCGATCTAGTGATGCTTAAGTTTATAAACAACCCAATGATAAGTATCAATCTGACTGGATTTGTACCCACATCAAACCGATTGATGAGATAGGATCTAAAGGGGATATATCTTTTTCACAAGAATCGAGAGCACTTTGAAACTTATATTGGCGTTTTATAACATAGTTTAACATAATGCCTTAATTGTACAGTTACACGAGCAAAAGTATTTGTATTGTAACTGTACAAAAAAGTACGTAAAGTGTACTTATTATAAGTCTTGTCTGGTTCTACGACAATTAGACCGAGACATTTTTAGACCTTTTACTTTTCAAACAAAACACAGCTCTTTATTAGTTGCATTTGCACTGAATAGTTTTCATGTAGGTATTAATTTGTAGATAATACCTATGTAGTTATTCGTATATCAATATAGAGTATTAGCACAAAATAATTAGTCACGGCCTATTGGCTGTCACACATAAATGCGCGCTTATAGTGATCTCAGCATGGTTCGCTATAAATAAAAGAGACAGACTATACGGAACGTGTGCGGAAGAAACACTCGTAAACTCTGATTTTAATCATGTGGAGTGTACTGACTGACAGATGTCAATGTGTCATCTCCATACATCATCACTCAATTTGACAGATGCAAAATGTTAAAATGTATAGAACCTTGACATTTGCATCTGTCAGTTTACTCCACATGTTTAAAAAACAGAGTATAAGTGTTCTAACTTTTCGATATAAACGTGCAAGATCCAACTCTCTTTGTCACTTTATTCTGTAGGCCTAACATGCGCACTGCGACAAAATTTTGTCGACTCTCGTTCGCAAGAGTGCATCCTTCTATCCCGCTTATCGCTCAGTGAGGTGAGCGAGAAGCAACTTGCGCCGACACAACACGAGTGTCGACAAAATTATCTCGTGGCGCGCATGTTAGCCCGGGTGTGGGCGCATCCCTAGCGAAGTGAACAGCGGCGGGGATTAAGGCAGGTCAATCTATTAGTTTGCTATTGAAGCCTTTAGATGACGGCTTGTTTTCTACAATTACACCTGCGTTTAACGTCCATCTTATGGACTAATCCTAATTGGAACTTACAATGATCGGAAGACGCAAAGAGGATTACGTCTATAAAATAATTTGTAAAATATGGCGTGAAGCAGCGCCTGTGATGTGTTTCGCCGAGTGAGGCAATAGCTTGTCTGCCACCGTCCCAAAAAGAAATCATAATATAAGATTAACTCAATAATAGCTGTCCTTTACAACAAAATAGTGAAGGTTATATATATATATTTTTAGATACTTAACGCTTTTTATGGTACTAAAAAGGATTAATAAGTATTCACCCTTCATGATTAATTTAAGATAACGTCTAGACCTTCAACCCACTCCCGAGTGGGTTGTTATCAGAGGAAAAGCCTATTACAATTCAGGTTATAATGTTACTGTACTTTGAAAAAATAAACTAAACTAAGACCTAATGATAGAAAAAAAAAAATTATAGGTAGGTACATACTTTAAAATAATAAGGTCTTATCAAATCTTTGGAGATTTCTGACTAAAGATCGACGTTCTGCTTGAAGCACAATAAAATTTTACCGTAACAATCTCTCTGGTCAAATTGGGCATCTTTGCATAGTCTTCAAATCCATTCTTCACATCCTCATGAACCGGGTAAATGTACCGTGTACATCAAGGCATGCGTTAAATTGCAGCAGGAGCCATACCCGGTTCGTCTTAGCGTCTGTAGCAAATAGTCATTTTACACTCGCTTGGGCTCAACCCACTCGGTGCTAAAGCCCTTTGGAAAAAGTTCCATCGAGTTTACGCGGATTATAAAGTTGGGCTGCTTTAAACTTTTAAGTGTGTTTATACTGTCGTCTCCGACAAAATTTACACTAGGATATTCGTGTAAGAAAGTGACGAGCAAACCACTAGTGATAAGTCTCTATAAGATAGGGTGCAATATAAATTGTAATTTATCAGTCTTTATATTTAGGGACGGTCATTTCTACAGACTAAGACTATTACGCCTACAGGTAACCATAAATTTGAAATCGGATAGTATTGATTTTTTCTATTAGATATTATCAATGTTTTGTTTATTTGCCTGTATTGTGTTCAGGATATAGGTAATTTTGCCAATGTCAAGTGATTATAGAGTGACATTCCTTTGGATATTGGTGGGTGACTGAGCTAATCCTCTTTAATTGGGTATTTGACTAATCTCGATTTAGTAAAAAATATTGATACTCTATCAAAATATTGGTAAATAAGAACCAATGGCCAACATTTTCAGTTAAAAATATAACATCTAGCTGGTTTTGTGAGCATTGAAAGTTTCATGGGCAAGTCCATTTTAAAGTATAAAATTAAAAAAAATAATTATATCATTGAACTACCCGTACATTTTTCATCACTTTTATTATAAACCATATACTTAAACGAAACATTTGATATAGCTACCATATAAAATTTACTAGACGCGCATAGCAGAAGGTTGAATCGTGACGTCACGATTCATAGCCATTTGTATAGAGGGCTTTTGGGTTTGCCCAAAATACGTGCTCTTAAAGTTGTGATATCTCAGGTAATTCAAATGAGAATCAGTGATTCTTTCAACGATGTTTCTTAATTGAGGCGTCTTTTGATTAAACACATAAAAAAAAATTGTCAAATACCCAATTAATTGAGTTTTTGATCAATATACAGTGCGATAGCCTGTCAATAGTCCTATCAAGTGCCAACACTAGTTACATAAAAAGTAAAACTAGTTTTTGTCTGGAGAAAAAACTTTTGTTTACTTACTTCTTTCATGACTTAGCTACTTACGTATTAAGTAAATTTGTTTATTTGTGAAAATCTATTTGAAAATAGTCTGATATTTTATGAAAAAGTAGGACAAACGAGCTAGCTATCTCCTGATGGTGAATGACGAACAAAGAATAAAGGCGAAAGGTTTGTATGGATGTTTGGTACTCTTTCACGTAAAAACTACTGAATGGATTTGAATGAAACTTTACCACATATAGCATTATACATCAGAATAACATATAGGCTACAATTTATAAAAATATATTGAGTGGATTGTCCAAAATATGACGGGTAAGTGTCAATAATTAACTCCACGCGTACGAATTCGCGGGCGGGCCGCTAGTATATAAATAATTAAAAAAATTAGACAACAGCACATACATTGTCCCGTCCCAAACTAAGACTTTCCGCCTTTGAAACATTTTGTCCGTGGGAGAGCCACACTTTGTCATGAACCGACTTGGCTCACAAACACTAAAGCCATAAACTACTCTCAATTCGTCCTGATATAGTACCATAAACGAGTTTGTGCACAAAAGCTGAGCTATTAATGCTGTAAGACTCCCCGTGGGGGAACTGCAAGCGCTACAAGGGCTGTAATATCTAACTCAACAGTCCTTAATGCAGCCAACTGCTGGGGCGACTCTTGACCTGCTACTAACGTTGGAAATAATCTGAGTAGACTACCACTGGGTTCTCACCGTCTTACCGTGTAGATTCCTATTTATTCACCATCCTAGTACGCTTAGACCGTGGTTCAGGATTTAGGGAGTCTGGTAACTTAATTGTGGGAGAGCCATGCTTCGGCATGAATGGGCCGGCTCGACCGGAGTGATACCACTGCCTCACAGAAAACCGGCGTGAAGCAGCTCCTGTGCTGTGTTTCGCCGAGTGAGTGAGGGTTACGGAGGCCCATCGGAGGGGGAAGGGGATAAAAGGTTAGCAGCGCACTTGTGACTACACTGGTGTTGCATGTGTCCATGGACGGCGGCAATTGCTTACCATCAGGTGATCCGCCTGCTCGTCTGCTATCTATCACATAAAAAAAAATTATAATGAAGCGACTGTCGTCTGACCATCACAACCCAGTTTTGTATATTAATGTGTGGCTACCTCTACCTATCTATTTTGATGCTACCACCTATGAGCTTACAGGACATAGTGTCCCGATGGTGTATCAAAAAAGTGCAAGCAGAACTTCTCAATTTGCAAAGCAAATGCACACTCGTTCCGATGCATCTTGCCCCTCAAACAGTTTTATTGAGCGCGGCTCATCAGCCAATCTGTCGCTACGTTGTATTTGCTACCACTAGGTAGGTACTAAGAGATACGAACACGACTCGGAACTTATTTACGAGGACGCAGCCAGGTGAATTTGTGCTGCTGCTGTCTCGTAGAAATAGAGGAGAACTCGAATAGATACGTACTCGTACGCACAAATCTGTATAGAGCCAACAAAGCGTGATTACAAAGGAGGAGGGGATCTCTGGGCCCAAAGTTATCAAGATGAAAAGCATCCTCAAAAATCGGTTATATTTTTGTAAAGAAACTCACAAAATACTAGACCATTTTACAATCCAGAATATTAGAAAAACTTAAAACATCGTATTAAACTAACTATCGATATAAGCGAATTTGATGACAACACAATAATCGTTCAAAATTTATGAAAATCGTGTAAGAAATTGATAATCGATATTGTACCTAATCTATGAAGTACTCGGACCAATTAGACTCTTCCGAGTTGAAGTATGACGTGATGTATTTTTCTTTTTCCATAAAGAAAAATTGATTTGACAAGTGTCAATAAAACGTTGTCAAGAAAAGATGAATTTCATGTTTTTCAGCGATATAATGTTATTAATTTCAAAGTTATGGATGGCTTTTTATCACGGAGATAAATTATACAATTGGATATAATTTTGGGCTATGTGTCCCGTATAAGTACCTATACTTACCTATTATTATTATTCTAAGCCTATTATAAGTAAGTACCTTCTTAACCTCACTTTTACTATTAATTCAAAAATCTCGATTCCTGGATTGCCTAGTTTTCCTAAAATGTTTGTGGCGAATTGTTATTATGAATCTTTCATAATAAGGCATCTTTGATTTGTATAACACTAGAGCCCACAAATATATTAAAACCGGTTTCGGTTTCCTTTGCGCTTCTGGGAAAAACGAAGATTTCTAGTTCTTAAGTTGTGATTTTTATCTATCTATCTATTTAGGGTGACCGCGCTCTAGGCAGCCAAACATGTTGAGATAACGAACCTGTTGTGATAATATTGTCGAACGGAATGGACGTTGAAGATGCAATTATTTATCTTTTATGTCGACCCAAAGCAGAAAATAAATATTTTGGGTTCTTAATTTATTACTGGAACGGCATTCGAAAGGACTTCTTTAACTTTCTTAAACTATAAGAATATTTCAGCCGTATTTTGATAGTAAGTATGAGAAATTAGATTCCTCATTAACTTTCAAAACTCATTGTCAAAACACGTCTATCCGTGTGGCAGCCTCAAACATTTGCCTTGTGCCGCCACCCACCCCCCTCTGGCTGCGGGCAGATATTAGCCGTGGTTGCTATTTGTGTATAACCTAGCTATAATGGCAGCCTGGTTGCGAAAGCCTGGTGGCGGCAGCCTGGTTGCGGCAGCTTGTTTGCGGCAGTCTGATTGCCCTGTGCACGGCCTCTCTTACAGTCCAGAAGAGATCACAGTGCGTTAAGGTAGTAGTATCGATACTAGGGTTATCACTTTACAGGCGTCACTTGAAGGACGCAACATAACTAATACAGTAACTTCTAAATTTGTAAAGCAAAAGCGAACTCGCCCCGATGCATCTTGCCAAACAGTTTTATTAAGCGCAGCTCGAATCAGGGCAATTTGTCGCTGCGATGTGTTTGCTGCTACCCGATACTGTGTCGATACTTAGAGTGGCGAACACCACTCGGAAATTCTTTACACTAGTCGCCCGTCCTCACGTCTTTAGGTATTCCAATTAGTTTCAAACGTGACCAATAGATGACGCTAGGTGTAGAATAGATCGCGAATAAATAGTATACATAAGTAGGTAGCAAAGAGGTGAGTGTATGCTTTTGCAGTCTCGTATCTGACTGAAATACTCGTCTGTGCTATAAACTATAAACTAAGTATGTTTACTTGCGGTTGCTTCACCCGATCTTTTTCTCATAGTAAATGTATTCTAACAATCGCCCATAGAAAGCGGTACAGAAAATAAATACCTACATACATAACGGTAAAGACAGAAGTCTACGTCAGCATTTGCTATACATACTTACAATGAAGTAAAATGTAGCCAACATTATAAAGAGTTAATAAATGATTTATTTATTCTTCTACTTCCCTCGGGTCTAGGTCTATTCCGCCCCTTAAGTAGTGTCAGCAAACAAATTCGCAGCGCGACGACAAATAGCCCTAATTCGAGTCGAGCTCAAATAAAAGTGTTTGAGCGGCAAGATGCATCGGGCGAGTTTGCTGTGCAAATCTCCTTAGATATGCGAGCTCAGGCCTACATGAATATTCTAGCTGCTTAATGTACTGGAAAAGGTAGAAAAGCTAGGAAAAATGTACAACACGCGAAAGCGTAAGATTAGTTTTAATCTGCAAAATGTGTAAAATAGTTATGTATAGTTACAGATTATCGTTTTCTCGGCTGCCTTAGTGGCACAGTCGCTAGTACGTTGCACTTTCAAGTGACGGCTACTTTTGGGGTCCGGGAAATATGATAAAATCCATACTTTATAACTCTGTCTGTCTGTCTGTTACTCTTTCACGCCAAAACTACTAAACGGATTTAAATGAAATTTGGTATACAGATGATCTAGACCCTGAGAAAGGACATAGGCTACTTTTTATTGCGAAAAAGGGGTTATAAGGGGTTAAAAGGGGGTAAAAAGTTACTTTTCCACGCGGACGAAGTCGCGGGCGGCCGCTAGTTAATACATAAATTCTCTCATCTCAAACATTGACCTGATTCCGTACTAAGTAAATTCAGCACTTGTATACAGAGAATCACAAATATAATAGTTAAATAAATACATGTAGGTATAACACTAAAAAAACACAAGTGTTCATCAGGTGGCTGCTCGTCTGCTACCTATCACATAAAAAAAAAAGGTGGGGGAACCCATGACCTTTGGCGTATGAGAAAGGGACCTCACTACCAAATGCGACATCCGGCCAGGCGAGAGTGTAATATATCTATGTTACTTTATAACCTTAAAGTATCAAGTCGTTTACTTGCGGATTATTTCAGTTTCCCGTTGACAATATTAATTATTGTGTCCTACGTAAATTACTTTTTAATGAAGAAAGCTACTGTATAAACTTGTCCTTGAACACCTTTGTTACAAAAAGAGGTAAAAATATTAAAACAAAATCTAACAATTTACTTCCTTCATACTTTTATCAAAAATTGACAACAGTCTGCGTAGATCCCCCGTGTCTCATATTATAATAAAAGACTTTTTCGCCCGAAGTTGTTAAACTTAAATTAAAAGACTTTAATTATTCAAATGTCCCAAAGTAATTAAAAGAGGGCAGACGTGGACGAATATAAACTTAAAATTCGTCAATGTTTTGAAAAGTAGGTCGAAACGATAACTAGATAAATATACCTTACATTCAAAATATTATACCTATTACTTCTTTGACGCATTATTTTGCTATCTCGATCCTATAAAATTAAGCTTTATTTTAACTCCATTACTCGAACTATCAAACAATTTAATACTACTTTGATAAAATTACTAGTACCTACCTACTTATAATTCCTAGTTTGGTATTTTACACAAGTTTCAAAGGAAACCGAAACCGGTTTAATATATTTGTGGGCTCAAGTGTTATACAAATCAAAGATGCCTTATTATGAAAGATTCATAATAACAATTTGCCACAAACATTTTAGGAAAACTAGGCAATCCAGGAATCGAGATTTTTGAAATTAATAGTAAAAGTGAGGTTAAGAAGGTACTTACCTATAATAGGTACTTATACGGGGCACATAGCCCAAAATTATATCCAATTGTATAATTTATCTCCGTGATAAAAAGCCATCCATAACTTTATATAATTAAATTATATTAATAACATTATATCGCTGAAAAACATGAAATTCATCTTTTCTTGACAAACGTTTTATTGACACTTGTCAAATCAATCTTTCTTTATGAAAAAGAAAAATACATCACCTCATACTTCAACTCCGAAGAGTTCTAATTAGTCCGAGTACTTCATAGATTAGGTTCAATATCGATTATCAATTTCTTACACATTTTTCATACATTTCAACGATTATTGTGTTGTCATCAAATTCGCTTTATATCGATAGTTAGTTTAATACGATGTTTTTAAGTTTTCTAATATTCTGGATTGTAAAATGGTCTAGTATTTTGTGAGTTTCTTTACAAAAATATAACCGATTTTGAGGATGCTTTTCATCTTGATAACTTTGGGCCCAGAGATCCCTTCCTCCTTTCCTACTGAATTGTTGGACTATATTATTTTGACAGATTGAATACAGCATTCAATAATATCTCCACAATTCAACAACAGCTATACCTACAAAATATGAAAAAGCGAAATTACATGATCAGTGAAAAATCAATAATTAGGCAGCAAAATATATTTATTGCTGCCGTCTACCAATTAACATTTTTGCTGACCAATTCGTTGGGTAGGTTAAGTTGTTTTTTTTGCTAACTAAACAAACAACTACTAAACAATATTTTTTTAAATACTCCTCCGCTGAATCTGATTCCAGTTCCACCCAGTTCACGCCATTTTCATCACAGTTTCACATCACATTTCATCACAGTTCATTATCAATTTCTTACACATTTTTCATACATTTCAACGATTATTGTGTTGTCATCAAATTCGCTTTATATCGATAGTTAGTTTAATACGATGTTTTTAAGTTTTCTAATATTCTGGATTGTAAAATGGTCTAGTATTTTGTGAGTTTCTTTACAAAAATATAACCGATTTTTGAGGATGCTTTTCATCTTGATAACTTTGGGCCCAGAGATCCCTTCCTCCTTTCCTACTGAATTTGTTGGACTATATTATTTTGAATGATTGAATACAGCATTCAATAATATCTCCACAATTCAACAACAGCTATACCTACAAAATATGAAAAAAGCGAAATTACATGATCAGTGAAAAATCAATAATTAGGCAGCAAAATATATTTATTGCTGCCGTCTACCAATTAACATTTTTGCTGACCAATTCGTTGGGTAGGTTAAGTTGTTTTTTTGCTAACTAAACAAACAACTACTAAACAATATTTTTTTAAATACTCCTCCGCTGAATCTGATTCCAGTTCCACCCAGTTCACGCCTACTCAGAGACGGTCTGCTGGTTTCAAGAATTTTTAATCACACTAAAACCCAAGAATCCCATCCAATTCCGCCCGTCATCTCCACATCCGCACATCCGTAGCACAACAGACATCCGCAATTAAAAACACGAGTCGTATCAAAGCATTGTGAAGAGAAACCAAAACGAAATAGTTGGTTCCTTCCGATACTATTGTTGGATTAGCTGTTTGATAAAGCCACAGTGTAAACCTAAGCCAAGAGTTAAACAATAAAGACTGATCTTTGAAAGGGGACGCAGAGATACATACCAACCATTGACAATATAACCTTATTCTTTATATTCTTATCGCGTGAAATACTATTTTACTTTTTAAGACTTGTAGCTCACAAGTCTGTTACCACCACATCAGGTAGGCAAAGTTATTTATTAAGCTTAGAGGATAGACCAGGAGAAAGAGAAATCCTTCCGAATACCTACTAAAAGAATATCTAGAAACACAGTATTTTGCAGTATACCCTGTCCTTCTAAAAATTTTACCGATTGAGTAGGTAAGTACCTACTCATTGTATTTCTATATTTTGATTTTTAATAATGTAGTTTTTTATTCTGAGCGTTAGAAGAATGATAATAACATTTAGCCGCAATTTAAAAAAAAAAACGGTTTATTTCTAATTGTGTTATTTCCAACAGGGATTTTATCAACAACGTTCTAGACCCATTTACACCGACGTCTATAATATTGTCCCATGCATAATCAATGTTATACCTAAATTGTTACCCACGAGTAGGTCTGGTAAGTATATATGTCTAACCTAACCTACCTAATATAACTGCAACAATGAGTAGGGGAAAATGTTTTCTCTATTACGTGCTCGTAACTCTTACTCAGACAGGGGTATCTGCCCCCATCTACTTAACAGGGGTTAGCAACTTCTTAAAAATAACCACTTAAACGCACATGTTGGGACCGCTATGGTATCGTATAACAAAGACAGAATGCAAACTGCGAATTTCGATTAATTAGTTGCGTTTTTATAAACAAATATCTACCAACACATAGTAACACTACAATCGAACACTATGGTAACACTTACATTTTTTGTAATATGACATCTGGTTATGTGTGTATTTCAATGATAAAAGGAAAGAATCAAAGAAAGTGAGTCATCATCCAACACGCAATTTAATAAAAGAAACTAAGTAGTCTTGCATATCATTTTGTAATGAGGCCGTTTCGATCACAGTCTCTGTAGCCTTACCATGAGTTTGAAATACTATCCTCGCCATCGAAAACTATCACTTTTTCTCTTTCATTGTGATGCATTTGAAAGAGACAGAGCAATAGTTTACGTTATGTCAGTTTTAGATGTCAACTCATGATAGTGCTACAGATTCATTGAACTATCAAACAATTCGAAACAAAACAAATAAGATGTCAAATCCGTCTATTATTGTCTTCGGATTATCTGTTTACTCCTGCATCAAAGTTTGATAACACTAAGCCGGGGAAAGTCGAGTCTCCGCCAGAGGGCGCTCCGATAATATGCGGCCCACAGCTTTACACGCCAACTTTTAACTTTGGATTACTAAGTTACACGCTGAGACTTCATATCTATAAATAGAACTTTGTGATACTATTTTTTGCTTGTAGTAAACAAGCGTATAGTCCGAGGCAAGAAAGTGTAGTTATGACCTTGAGTGCGCAGAAACCAATTTTGATAGAAAGTCTTCTTTTTTACAAGTGCGCAAAATAACGGTCATCGCTATACTTTCGTGCCTCCAGCTATACTCTACATCTTCTATCTCTAGTGTAGGATGCCGTACCTCGTTGGACTGGGTGTGAAGTTGTTTTATATTGACAGTTTTTTATTATTCTGCACAGCTAAGGCCCAAATAACACACAAAACTTTTCTGTGTCCATTGCATGTTTATAATGCAAAACTTGAAGCACCAGAAGCAGCAGCTTGTGAAGCAGCTCCTGTGCTGTGTTTCGCCGAGTGAGTGAGGGTACCGGAGGCCCCATTCTAATTCGATGTGACCGAGTCAGTAAAGGCACGACTACCTTAAGTAAATAAGATAGTTAATTTAATTTAAATAGTTTAAATAAAATAGTTTATTACAACTAGACAGGAAACTAATCCAATGCTAGTTACCGAATGTACCTTCGTTTAAAATAACATATTAAGTGAAAATTCAGTACAACCCCGGAACGTTTCCGTAACCTCAAGGTGCCTCAAGACACGAGTACATCTCGTCACTTGTAAGAAATATTTAAGCCTCTTAAAGGGGTTGAAAATATACGAGTAAAAGTCGGTGAAAGGTCTTTAGAATGCCGTCCATTCCCCTCCTAATCCCACTTTTAATTCCATTCAAGTCAGTTTGGCACGGGATTTAGTAGCAAACGTATGCTCGGAATATTAATTTTTGTTTAGATTCAAGTTTAAATAACTGTCCTAAAACCAAAGTTAAATGGTTCACTTCGTTTATTGCCGATTATTTCCTTTGACCTTTAAGGAAGTAACTGCTCTCATCACACCATTTCAGCCAATAGATATCCACTGCTGGGCATAGGCCTCCCCCAATTTTCTCCACACAGATCGGCCGTGTGGCCATCCGCATCCAAGGAATTTCCGCGACCTTAACTAGATCGTTGGTTCATCTTGTTGGGCCCTGCCTCTACTCAAGGACCTTTTCGGTAAAGGAAAGAAAAGCAAGTAAAATAAAAAATATATTTTAAAAACCGTGGGAGAGCCACGCTTCGGCATGAATGGGCTGGTTCGACTCAAGTGATACCCCGGCCTCACGAAAAACAGCGTGAAGCAGCGCCTGCGTTGTGTTTTTTCGAGTGAGTAAGAGTACCGAAGGTCAGATTGGGGGGAACAGGGGTTAAAGGTTGGCAGCGCACTTGTGGCTTCCTCCACCTTGCACGGTATTTTCCTAAGAGCAGTTTTAATCTGGCATAAACAATGTTCGTTTTTATCCACATAAGGATTGTCCAGTATAATGGCAGCATAATTTAAAAAAACAAGCTCAGTATTACGCTAATGTGAAGGTTTTTATAAAAGTAAATTTAACCTCTCATTACGTTAAACCATTTACGGCGTGTTATTGTAGCAAGCTTACAAAAATGAAGACAAATTAACACTCTAAATTTGTGCTAACTTAGAGATACAGTTTAACTCTGGCCGAAGATCCAAGTTCATAATAGTCACCCTAAGTACCACCATTAAGAATTTAAACGAAATCAGGCCAAAGACGCTAAAAGAACATCGGTAGTCGATAAGACGGGTAAAAGCAACTCGATTATGTCTTAACCAACTTATTTAACGGATTACTAACTTTGTTAATAATTTCCTCAAACTACGAGTAAACAGTTCGGTGCAAAATATTAATTTTAGCGGGCAATATTGGTTTAATCAACGTGGGGTAAGGGATGGGCAATATCCATCGATGATATCGATATGACGCCAAGTTTGAGATTTTCTCCTGTATACACGATCCTTACAATTATGAATGGGCCGGCTCTACCACAGTTATAGCACAGCCTCACAGAAGACTGGCGTGAAGCCTACGCTGTGCTTCTTTGAATTAGTACTGCAGGTCCAATCGGGACGAAAGCTAAAAGGTCGTTAACGCACTTGTGACTCCACTGGCTGGTGTCTATGGGCGGGGGTAATCGCTTTCCATCAGGTTGTCCGTCGACTCATCTACAAAAAAAAATTCTTCATAGCTTGTCATCCTCAGTTTTATCCATAACTGTCACTTCAACGCCCGAGATATGCTTAAGCCCTGATTCAAGATTTAGGGAATCTGATAATTACGATGTAGCAACGGCTACCTGACCTCCTCAACCCTTACTACTAGTACTCCCCAACGTAAAGGCTTCCTCGTGTTATGCACCTATGATGCACATAGTTCAAAAGAATCCAGTGGTACATGGGATTGACCCACGACCTTCCGTCAAGGAGGTTTACGTTCTTATACCCCCTATCATCACTCACTAGGTTACCCTGCAGTATTTCCGTTCTAGTGATGCTTAAGTTTATAAACAACCCAATGATAAGTATCAATCTGACTGGATTTGTACCCACATCAAACCGATTGATAAGATAGGATCTAAAGGGGATATATATATCTTTTTCACAAGAATAGAGAGCACTTTGAAACTTATTTTGGCGTTTTATAAACATAGGTTAACATAATGCCTTTTTTTGTACAGTTACACGAACAAATGTACTTTTTACTTTTAACTAGGTATATAAATCTTTATTTATATACCTAGTTAAAATGTAAAGTAATGTAATGTAATGTAAATTTAGTGTAAAGTGTACACTTATTAGTCTAGACTGCGGGTCTCTATTAGGTTCTACGACTATTACATCCGAGACATTTTTAAACAAAATAACAGCTCTTTATTGTTACATTTGCAATTTGAATATTTTTCAACGTTTAATTTGTAGATATGTAATTACTCAATATAGAGTATTAGCACAAAATAATTAGACACAGCCTATCGGCTGTCACACATAAATGCGCGCTTATAGTGATCTTAGCACGGTTCACTACAAATAAAAGAAACAGACTATACGGTGTGCGGAAGAGACATTCGTAAGTATTACTTTTCGATTTAATTATTGTGCTA
Source organism: Cnaphalocrocis medinalis (assembly GCA_014851415.1). Taxonomy (NCBI): domain Eukaryota; kingdom Metazoa; phylum Arthropoda; class Insecta; order Lepidoptera; family Crambidae; genus Cnaphalocrocis; species Cnaphalocrocis medinalis. The sequence goes on from CM026279.1 coordinate 2,808,357, forward strand.
AGACAGCTGTTGGTTTTCCAAATAAAAAAATATATATTAACGTGCAAGATCCAACTCACTTTGTCAATTTATTTTCTGGTGTGGGGGCATCCCTAGCGAAGTGAGCAGCGGCGGGGATTAAGGCAGGTCAATCTATTAGTTTGCTATTGAAGCCTTTAGATGACGGCTTGTTTTCTACAATTACACCTACGTTTAACGTCCATCTTCTGGACTAATCCTAATTGGAACTTACAAAGATCGGAAGACGCAAAGAGGATTACGTCTATAAAATTATTTGTAAAATATGGCGTGAAGCAGCGCCTGCGATGTGTTCGCCGAGTGAGTGAGGGTACTGAAGGTCCAATCTGGGAAAAAGGGGAATAAAGGTTGGCAGCGCACGTGTGACTCCACTGGTGTTGCAGTCTCTATAAGCGGCGGCAATAGCTTGTCTGCCACCGTCCCATAAAAAGAAATCATAATATAAGGTTAACTCAATAATAGCTGTCCTTTACAAAAAATTAGTGAAGGTTATATATTTTAGATACTTAACGGATTAATAAGTACTCACCCTTCATGATTATTTAAGATAACGTCTAGACCTTCAACCCACTCCCGAGTGGGTTGCTTATCAGAGAAAAGCCTATTTACAATTCAGGTTATAATGTACTGTACTTTGAAAAAATAAACTAAACTAAACACTAATGATAGAAAAAAAAAAAAAGGTAGGTACATACTTTAAAATAATAAAGGTCTTATCAAATCTTTGGAGATTTCTGAACCAAAGATCGACGTTCTGCTTGAAGCACAATATAATTTACCGTACAATCTCCCTGGTCAAATTGGCATATCTTTGCATTGTCTTCAAATCCATTCTTCACAATCCTCATGAACCGGGTAAATGTACCGTGTACATCAATCAATGCGTTAAATTGCAGCAGGATCCAATACCCGGTTCGTCTTAGCGTCTGTAGCAAATAGTCATTTTACACTCGCTTGGGCTCAACCCACTCGGTGCTAAAGCCCTTTGGAAAAAGTTCCATCGAGTTTAACGCGGATTATAAAGTTGGGCTGCTTTAACTTTTAAGTGTGTTTATGCTGTAGTCTCCGACAAAATTTACACTAGGATTTTCGTGTAAGAAGTGACGAGCAAACCACTAGTGATAAGTCTTTATAAGATAGGACGCAATATAAATTGTAATTTTATCAGTCTTTAATATTTAGGGAGCGGTAATTTCTACAGACTAGACTATTACGCCTATAGGTAAACCATAAATTTGTTATCGATAGTATTGTTTTTTTCTATTAGATATTATTAATGTTTTGTTTATTTGCCTGTATTGTGTTCAGGATACAGGTAATTTTGCCAATGTCAAGTGATTATAGAGTGACATTCCTTTGGATATTGGTCGGTGACTGAGCTAGTTCTCTTTAATTAATTGAGTTTTTGATCATTACAGTCGATAGCCTGTCAATAGTCTATCAATTGCCAACACTAGTTAACATAAAAAATAAAACTAGGTTTTTGTCTGGAGAAAAAACTTTTTGATTACTTACGAGTACTTCTTTCATACTTATCTACTTACGTATTAATTAAATTTTGTTTATTTGTGAAAATCTATTTGAAATAGTCTGTCGATATTTTTATGAAAAGTAGGACAAACGAGCAAGCTATCTCCTGATGGAGAATAACGAACAGAAGCTGGTTTCCTTACAATATATAAATAAAAAAAAATTGAGACAACATCACATACCTACATTGTCCTGATCCCAAACTAAGACTTTCCGCCTTTGAAACATTTTGTCCGTGGGAGAGCCACACTTTGTCATGAACCGACTTGGCTCACAAACACTAAAGCTATAAACTCTCAATTCGTCCTGATATAGTACCTAAACGAGTTTGTGCACAAAAGCTGAGCTATTAATGCTGTAAAGACTCCCCGGGGGGAACTGCAAGCGCTACAAGGGCTGTAAATATCTAACTCAAACAGTCTTTAATGCAGCCAACTGCTGGGCGACTCTTGACCTGCTACTAACGTTTGGAAATAATCCTGAGTAGACTACCACTGGTTCTCCCGTCTTGTGTGTAATTCCCAGTTATTCACCATCCGGGTACGCTTAGACCGTGGTTCAGGATTTAGGGAGTCTGGTAATTTAATTGTGGGAGAGCCATGCTTCGGCATGAATGGGCCGGCTCGACCGGAGTGATACCACTGCCTCACAGAAAACCGGCGTGAAGCAGCTCCTGTGCTGTGTTTCGCCGAGTGAGTGAGGGTACTGAAGGTCCAATCTAAGAAAAAGGGGAATAAAGGTTGGCAGCGCACGTGTGACTCCACTGGTGTTGCAGTCTCTATAAGCGGCGGCAATAGCTTGTCTGCCACCGTCCCAAAAAGAAATCATAATATTAGGTTAACTCAATAATAGCTGTCCTTTCCAAAAATTTAGTGAAGGTTATATATTTTAGATACTTAAAGGATTAATAAGTACTCACCCTTCATGATTATTTAAGATAACGTCTAGACCTTCAACCCACTCCCGAGTGGGTTGTTTATCAGAGAAAAGCCTATTTACAATTCAGGTTATAATGTACTGTACTTTGAAAAAATAAACTAAACTAAACACTAATGATAGAAAAAAAAAAAAAGGTAGGTACATACTTTAAAATAATAAAGGTCTTATCAAATCTTTGGAGATTTCTGAACCAAAGATCGACGTTCTGCTTGAAGCACAATATAATTTACCGTACAATCTCCCTGGTCAAATTGGCATATCTTTGCATTGTCTTCAAATCCATTCTTCAAATCCTCATGAACCGGGTAAATGTACCGTGTACATCAATCAATGCGTTAAATTGCAGCAGGATCCAATACCCGGTTCGTCTAGCGTCTGTAGCAAATAGTCATTTACACTCGCTTGGGCTCAACCCCACTCGGTGCTAAAGCCCTTTGGAAAAAGTTCCATCGAGTTTAACGCGGATTATAAAGTTGGGCTGCTTTAACTTTTAAGTGTGTTTATGCTGTAGTCTCCGACAAAATTTACACTAGGATTTTCGTATAAGAAGTGACGAGCAAACCACTAGTGATAAGACTTTATAAGATAGGACGCAATATAAACTGTAATTTTATCAGTCTTTAATATTTAGGGAGCGGTAATTTCTACAGACTAAGACTATTACGCCTATAGGTAAACCATAAATTGTAATCGATAGTATTGATTTTTTTTCATATTAGATATTATTAATGTTTTTGTTTATTTGCCTGTATTGTGTTCAGGATACAGGTAATTTTGCCAATGTCAAGTGATTACAGAGTGACATTTCCTTTTGGATATTGGTCGGTGACTGAGCTAAGTCCTCTTTAATTAATTGAGTTTTGATCATTACAGTCGATAGCCTGTCCATAGTCTATCAATTGCAAACACTAGTTAACATAAAAAATTAAAACTAGGTTTTTGTCTGGAGAAAAACTTTTTGATTACTTACTTCTTTCCTACTTAGCTACTTACGTATTAATTAAATTTTGTTTATTTTGTGAAAATCTATTTGAAATAGTCTGTCGATATTTTTATGGAAATAGTAGGACAAACGAGCAAGCTATCTCCTGATGGAGTAATACGAACAGAAGCTGGTTTCCTTACAATATATAAATAAAAAAAATTGAGACAACATCACATACCTACATTGTCCTGATCCCAAACTAAGACTTTCCGCCTTTGAAACATTTTGTCCGTGGGAGAGCCACACTTTGTCATGAACCGACTTGGCTCACAAACACTAAAGCTATAAACTCTCAATTCGTCCGGATATAGTATCCTAAACGAGTTTGTGCACAAAAGCTGAGCTATAAATGCTGTAAAGACTCCCCGGGGGAACTGCAAGCGCTACAAGGGCTGTAAATATCTAACTCAAACAGTCTTTAATGCAGCCAACTGCTGGGCGACTCTTGACCTGCTACTAACGTTTGGAAATAATCCTGAGTAGACTACCACTGGTTCTCCCGTCTTACGTGTAATTCCCAGTTATTCACCATCCGAGGTACGCTTAGACCGGTGGTTCAGGATTTAGGGAGTCTGGTAATTTAACTGTGGGAGAGCCATGCTTCGGCATGAATGGGCCGGCTCGACCGGAGTGATACCACTGCCTCACAGAAAACCGGCGTGAAGCAGCTCCTGTGCTGTGTTTCGCCGAGTGAGTGAGGGTACCGGAGGCCCATCGGGGCGGGAAGGGGATAAAAGGTTAGCAGCGCACTTGTGACTACACTGGTGTTGCATGTGTCCATGGGCGGCGGCAATTGCTTACCATCAGGTGATCCGCCTGCTCGTCTGCTACCTATAAAAAAATACAATGAAGCGACTGTCGTCTGACCTTCACAACCCAGTTTTGTATATTAATGTGTGTCTACCTCTACCTATCTATTTTGATGCTACCACCTATGAGCTGACAGGACATAGTGTACAGATGGTGTATCAAAAAAGTGCAAGCAGAACTTCTCAATTTGCAAAGCAAATGCACACTCGTTCCGATGCATCTTGCCTCTCAAACAGTTTTATTGAGCGCGGCTCAATCAGGCCAATCTGTCGCTACGTTGTATTTGCTACCACTAGGTAGGTACTTAGAGATACGAACACGACTCGAAACTTATTTACGAGGACGCAGTCAGGTGAATTTGTGCTTCTGCTGTCTCGTAGAAATAGAGGAGAACTCGAATAGATACGTACTCGTACGCACAAATCTGTAAAGAGCCGACAAAACGTGATTACAAATTTTCGCTTCTGGGAAAAACGAAGATTTCTAGTTCTTAAGTTGTGATTTTTATCTATCTATCTATTTAGGGTGGCCGCGCACTAGGCAGCCAAACATGTTGAGACAACGGACCTGTTGTGATAATATTGTCGAACGGAATGGACGTTGAAGATGCAATTATTTATCTTTTATGTCGACCTAAAGCAGAAAATAAATATTTTGGGTTCATACTTTATTACTGGAACGGCATTCGAAAGGTTTATTTAACTGTTATTTTAAGGATCTTCGAAACCTTTGACTTCTTTAACTTTCTTTAACTATAAGAATATCTCAGCCGTATTTTGATAATATGAGAAATTAGATTCCTCATTAACTTTCGAAACTCATTGTCAAAACACGTCTATCCGTGTGGCAGGCTCAAACATTTGCCTTGACCCGCCCCCCACCCCCCTCTGGCTGCGGGCAGATATTAGCTGTGGTTGCTGTTTGTGTATAACCTATAGCTATAATGGCAGCCTGGTTGCAGCAGCCTGGTTGCGGCAGCCTGATTGCGGCAGTCTGATTGCCCTGTGCACGGCCTCTCTTACAGTCCAGAAGAGATCACAGTGCGTTAAGGTAGTAGTATCGATACTAGGGTTATCACTTCACAGTGTTCACTTGAAGGACGCAACATAACTAATACGGTAACTTCTAAATGTGTAAAGCAAAAGCGAACTCGCCCCGATGCATCTTGCCAAACAGTTTTATTAAGCGCGGCTCGAATCAGGGCAATTTGTCGTTGCGATGTGTTTGCTGCTACCCGATACTGTGTCGATACTTAGAGCGGCGAACACCACTCGGAAATTATTTACAACTAGTCGCCCGTCCTCACGTCTTTAGGGATTCCAATTAGTTTCAAACGTGACCAATAGATGGCGCTAGGTGTAGAATACATCGCGCAAGCGTTTCATCGTGACAGATTACCAAAAGTCTGGTCGTTATCTATTGAATTTTCCCTTATAAATAGTACAGGTATGTAGCAGAGAGGTGAGTGTGTGCTTTTGCGGTCCCTTATCTGACTGAAATACTCTGTCTGTGCTATAAATCGACTAATTCATACTTAGTTTATTTTATTTATTCATACTTAGCTTCGTCAGATCTTTTTCTGATAGTGAATGTATGTTAACAATCGCCCATAGAACGCGGTACAGAAAATAAATACGTAGATACATATAGCTGTAGAGAAAGTAGTCTACATCAGCATTAGCTGTACCCACGATTATGTAAAAAGTAGCCAACATTGTAAAGAGATAAATAAATGATTTATTTATTTTTCTACTTCCCTCGGGTCTAGGTCTATTCCGCCCCTTAAGTAGTGTCAGCAAACAAATTCACAGCGCGACGACAAATAGCCCTAATTCGAGTCGAGCTCAAATAAAAGTGTTTGAGCGGCAAGATGCATCGGGCGAGTTTGCTGTGCAAATCTCCTTAGATATGCGAGCTCAGGCCTACATGAATATTCTAGCTGCTTAATGTACTGGAAAAGGTAGAAAAGCTAAGAAAAATGTACAACACGCGATAGCGTAAGATTAGTTTTAATCTGCAAAATGTGTAAAATAGTATGTATAGTTACAGATTATCGTTTTCTCGGCTGCCTTAGTGGCAGAGTCGCTAGTACGTTGCACTTTCAAGTGACGGCTACTATTGGGGTCCGGGAAATATGATAAAATTAATATATAAATTCTCTCATTTTTTTTTTGGTTATCAGACAGAGGATCAAAAATATATTACTTAAATACATATATAACACTGAAAAAACACAAGTGTTCAGCACACGAATGTTTATCCTTTGCATCGAACCCTCGTGGGTGCTATGCAAAGTTCGTCCTTTGGCATATGAGAAAGGGTCAATACTAAATGCGCAAACCGGAAAATCGAAAGAAACAATTACAATATTGTATTATTATGGAACCTTAGGATATCAAAAGTAACAAGTCGTATCAATACTTGCAGATTATTTCAGTTTTCCGTTGACAATACCTACCTATTAATTATTGTATCCTACCTACGTAACTGTTTAATGATGAAAGGTACTCTAAAATTGTCCTCGACCACCTTTTTTACAAAAAGAGGTAAAAATATTAAAACAAAATCTAACAATTTACTTCTTTCATACTTTTATCAAAAATTGACAACAGTCTGCGTAGATCCCCCGTGTCTCATATTATAATAAAAGACTTTTTCGCCCGAAGTTGTTAAACTTAAATTAAAAGACTTTAATTATTCAAATGTCCCAAAGTAATTAAAAGAGGGCAGACGTGGACGAATATAAACTTAAAATTCGTCAATGTTTTGAAAAGTAGGTCGAAACGATAACTAGATAAATATACCTTACATTCAAAATATTATACCTATTACTTCTTTGACGCATTATTTTGCTATCTCGATCCTATAAAATTAAGCTTCATTTTTACTCCATTACTCGAACTATCAAACTATTTTAATACTACTTTGATAAAATTACTAGTACCTACCTACTTATAATTCCTAGTTTTGTTATTTTACACAAGTTTCAAAATTCATACTGAATATGTTGGATTATATTATTTTGACAGATTGAATACAGAATTCAATAATATCTCCACAATTCAACAACAGCTATACCTACAAAATATGAAAAAAGAGAAATTATGGATCAGTGAAAAATCAATAATTAGTCAGCAAATATTTATTACTGCCGTCTACCAATTAACATTTTTGCTGACCAATTCGTTGGGTAGGTTAAGTTTGTTTTTTTTGCTAACCTACTAAACAATATTTTTTTAAATACTCCTCCGCTGAATCCGATTCCAGTTCCACCCAGTTCACGCCTACTCAGAGACGGTCTGCTGGTTTCAAGAATTTTTAATCACACTAAAACCCAAGAATCCCATCCAATTCCGCCCGTCATCTCCACATCCGCACATCCGTAGCACAACAGACATCCGCAATTAAAAACACGAGTCGTATCAAAGCATTGTGAAGAGAAACCAAAACGAAATAGTCGGTTCCTTCCCGTCGATACTATTGTTGGATTAGCTGTTTGATAAAGCCACAGTGTAAACCTAAGCCAAGAGTTAAACAACAAAGACTAATCTTTGAAAGGGGACGCAGAGATACATACCAACCATTGACAATATAACCTTCTTCTTTATATTCTTATCGCGTGAAATACTATTTTACTTTTTAAGGGAGCTACAAGTCTGTTACCACCACATCAGGTAGGCAAAGTATTTATTACGCTTAGAGGATAGACCAGGAGGAAGAGAAAATCCTTCCGAATATCTACTAAAAGGAAATCTAGAAACACAGTATTTTTGCCGTATACCCTGTCCTTCTAAAAATTTACCGATGAATTAGGTAAGTACCTACTATTGTATTTCTATATTTTGATTTTTTTAATAATGTAGTTTTTTTTTTCTGAGCGTTAGAAGAATGATAATAATATTTAGCCGCAATTTTTTAAAAAAATCGGTTTATTTTTAATTGTGTTATTTTCAACAGGGATTTTATCAACAACGTTCTAGATCCATTACACCGACATCTATAATATTGTCCCATGCATAATCACTGTTATACTTAAAACTGTAACCCACGAGTAGGTAAGTATGTATGTCTAACCTAACCTACCTAATATAACTGTAACAATGAGTAGGGGAAAATGTTTTCTCTATTACGTGCTCGTAACTCTTACTCAGACAGGGGTATCTGCCCCCATCTACTTAACAGGGGTTAGCAACTTCTTAAAATTAACCACTTAAACACACACAATATGTAGTCACTGCCATAGTATCTTTAACTAAGACACAATTAACTCTGCCAATTTTATTAGTTGCGTTTTTAGGGTTCCGTAGTCTACTAGGAACCCTTATAGTTTTTATATAAATTTGCCGATGTAGAATTTATTACACAAGAATCTCACAGAAGGTACCACTCACATTTTTTGTGATATGAGAACGGGTTATGTGTAGGATATTTCAATGATAAAAGAAAAGAATGAAGAAAGTGAGTCATCTTCCAACACGCAATAATAAAAGAAACTAAGTAGTCTTGCATCTCATTTTGTAATGAGGCCGTTTCGATCACAAATCCATTGAACTATCAAACAGTTTGAAACAAAACAAATAAGATGTCAAATCCGTCTATTATTGTCTTCGGATTATCTGTTTACTCCTGCATCAAAGTTTGATAACACTAAGCCGGGGAAAGTCGAGTCTCCGCCAGAGGGCGCTCCGATAATATGCGGCCCACAGCTTTACACGCCAACTTTTAACTTAGGATTACTAAGTTACACGCTGAGACTTCATATCTATAAATAGAACTTTGTGATACTATTTTTTGCTTGTAGTAAACAAGCGTATAGTCCGAGGCAAGAAAGTGTAGTTATGACCTTGTAGTGGTATATGTAACCTATGTCTTGTATGTAATCAAGCTACTCGTATATAAACTAAATTCTTATATTAATAAACGGAGTCTTTATTCAACATTCGCTCGTTTCACTCATCTCTCTACGTACCCCGTATATGGCGACCCTGCCAGGAATTCGCCTCGGTTACCTGACGCTAGAAAAAAATATCTATTGCTTTATAATGTGACAATAAAGTCTTAAAAACGGATCCCCTGGGTAACTAACACGTAACGGAATTCCCATGTTTTATAGCCATTGGGGCTACCCCCATATCATAATGTCCGCCCAGATTCAAAGTAATATCCCTAGCATTGCAATAACGCTGTCTCTGAGTTGATATAAAAATTATGCAGTCAATGTGAAGTACCAAATTTCATCAGCGGTGGAACCATAACACCCGCCTCCATCACATGAATAATAGGAGAATTTTTCAACCCTTTACCCCATAGGTGCGGGTCTTTATCAAGATGATCGACGAATCCATTCAAATTGGTTGTAGAATTAATTGACAAAGATTTGTTATCTAATGGACGTCATAAAGGCTTTGACAGACGAAATGTTGGATACAGATGTACTTTCATATTTCACATCAAACACGAGGTAATTACGCGTATGTTGCAGGGAAATGAGAAGATCCGGGAATATGACAAATCTTCTAATTTAATAGATTTTGCCCGAATAACTAACGAAATGTTATAGGTACCCTCCCATGGGATACAGCGGAATTGAATGCTCCGTTAAGTACTGGACCGTGATCTCGGGTTCCAGAGTTTGATTCCCGGGCTGAGTGAAAAGTAGGTATGTTCCGAATTTTATCGCACTACGCATGCGTGCTGAATAAGCCTAACTATAATCATAATAGTGGCGACGACTTGATTTCTGTAATGAGGGACAATAAATAGGCTGATCTAATCCTTTTACATACATAATGAACACAGATTATTTGCGCACGCAAAGGTTTGATAATAAATAATGTGACATAATATTAGTAGGAGTCAAAGAGGATGACGCGTGTCAACCGATTCAAAATTTTATTACCTTCGGATATTTTGCGGAATAACTGATTTGCTTACAACCCGGTGACATATTATGCATACCTACGAGTATTTATATGTTTCATCAATTCGTTAATATCATGTAAGTAATTTATTTTCCCCGCTAAACTGATAGAATTATGCAACCCAATTCAGTGATATTATCAAAATGTTTGTATCAGCGCGAACTAATTAGGGTAAAATCTACACTAGTCCTAATTAGTCCATCAAATTCGGATTAACCAATTACATTCTGAATATTAAAATGAAAATCTGAAATGTTGAACGCATAGGTTGTGGCATAGATAGGTACTCTTTTTTCTTGGACTCGAACTCTTTAAGTTGGACAATCCATACAATATCCATACTCCATACTAATATTATAAATGTGAAAGTAACTGTGTCTGTCTGTCTGTCTGCTACTCTTTCACGCCAAAACTACTCAACGGATTTAAATGAAATTTGGTATACAGATAACTTAGACCCTGAGAAAGGACATAGGCTACTTTTTATTGCTAAAAGGGGGTTGTAAGGGGTTAAAAGGGGGGTAAAAAGTTACTTTTCCACGCGGACGAAGTCGCGGGCGGCCGCTAGTATTTTTATAAATTGTAGCCTATGTGTTATTTTGATGTACCTATAAGCTTTATTATTTATTGTTAAGTTTCATTAAAATCCAGTCGGTAGTTTGTGCGTGCAAGAGGAGCAAACATCCATCCAAAAATTTTTTTACAATATACGATCATGCTTGTTAAGACTTTACATACAGGGTGTATCTGTGAACATTTACATAACTTTAACCACGTGTTCTATCAACCATTCTGAACAACATTTGTTCTATCTAACTAATTTTCATCTTTCCATACAAAGTCGGTCACGTGACTTGGTCATTTTGTATGGGGAGTCGAAAATTTTTTCGAAGAATTTAGAAAAGCTGTTGAACAAATGTTGTTCCGAATGGTTGATAGAACACGTGGTTATAGGGATGTAAATGTTTGCAGATACACCCTGTATGTTACGTCCGTTAACATGCATGGCTGCCTTGGTGACTAAACGTCACCAAGTTATATCGTCGTACGCAGTGAAAAGCGCATGGGGTGCTGGGTTCAGTTCACGAATCTCATCAAAATTTGTGCACGCTGATCTTGAGAAAAGATTTGAAATCTTTGATACTTAGATATTTATCACAAAAAAAAATATCCATAACCAAAACCGTTATACATATTATTCCAATGTACGACTTCAGATCCAAAATTTCATACCCCCGACATCCCTAGCATCCGTAGCGTTTCTTAACCTGCCCCCCGAGTATGTATGAGGGTCCGCAGCCTGCCCGGACCGTTTAACAATAACGGATAAATGTCGCCAATTTGTCTGAGGACTGAAATAAATGACGTTTTCTTCAAAGGAGTCCTTGACTTGCAAAAACCCTGCACAATACCTAACCCTGAGAGTTTTATAATTGACGTATTTTAAGAAGGTAGTTTTTAAAATGGGATACACTTCAATTTATCCACAGTATACTAAAGTAAAGTATCAGCAGGCCTGTCCCACTCCGCGTGTACCTACGAATTTACAAGTACGGCGTCCCCTCCGGAGGGAACAATCAGTAGGGCCTCACGAGCGAGCGGCGGCGCGCGCGCGTCTTTAGTTTGTGGCTTACCGACGTACCGATACGACCGCTCTTTATTATTAACTAGTGGCCGCCCGCAACTTCGTTTGCGTGAACTTTATGACTCTTGACTTAAAGGTGATTATTTAAATAGTAGATTGGGTCAAGGAATCACGTAGTCCCATCACCCTAACTTGGAACCCCCTTTAAGTTCGAAATATCCTTCCTTACCGGATCTCATCCAAAAATGCTCATCACATTTGACAATTTTGCATTCCATTTCATTCCATATTTGTTATGGTGTAGCTGGGTTCTTAGAGTTCTCACCAGGTGGTTCCATGATCTTTGATTTTTTCATGGCATCATAAAATGCTCATCAATCTGAACAACTTTTGTTAGGTGCTATTGACCTACCTCTTATAGTTAGCTGGGCTGTTGTGGTTCTACCTTCAAGAAGCCTGGTCTTCGAAATAAAATATATCCTATAAGTTGCCCTGATGTTACAGCTAGTACAATAAAAAAAGTTTCATTCGAATCGGTTCAGTAGTTTCCGAGATTAGCGCGAACAAACAGACAAACAGACAAACAGACAAACAGACAGACAAAAATTTTAAAAATCATTGATTCATGTTCTGTTACTGTTTTTTAGTCGTCCTAAGTTATTTTGAGATAAATATCTTCAATGTACAGACACAGCTTTTTTACATTTTTATTATATGTATAGATAATAAAAAATGGCAAAGAAATATTGTGCAGTGTTTGCCTGTAATAACACGGTTTGCTATCCAAATTTAACTTTTTTTAAGCTCCCAAAGGACGATGATCTGTTTTTATATGCTAATAATGTAAACAATATAATATTTTTAGTCGGATAGAACTAGGTGAGTTACCTACCGAAATTAATATTAACGAAATGAAACATCATAGGTGGGCAATAGAATAGCTGGTTGGTATACAATATTGGTATTACAATATTTAACTGAATTTTGATCTGTTTCGTTTTATTTTTTGGTAGATAGGTATATCTTATCACCTGCATTTTACCTCAAAATATATAATAATAATACGAGTCTCTCAACACAAAATACATTAGTACAAGTTATAGCCAGGTATACATAACATACTAGGTACAACACAATCTAGGTATCTGGGCTGATTTTACCAACACTCAACGAAGCAACGCATTTATTAATATTAAGATTATATTATTTTCTTAAAGAAGACAACCCTGATATTGTGAGAAAAGGTACGAGTTACGCGATAAAAAGAGAACGCACTTCTAGGTATAAATATTTGTAGGTATTGAACGCTGGTCGGTCGGAATTTCAACGTTATATTATAGTAGTCTGAGTCTTTATTTCCATAAACGGTTTTTAGAAGTGGGTCTTCTGTACCTTGTACTATTAAGTATTCTGTGGTATCAGCCTATATAGGTAAGTACCTACTGTACCACTGCAGGTGAAAAGCCTACATCATAGAAATCAAGTCATCGCTACTATAATAGAATTAGGCTTAATCATCACGCTTGAGCTATATTCGAAAAATTCGAAAACATACACTTGCTCGACCAGGGAATCGTACCCGGGACCCTAAGATTATGGCCCGGTACCTAAACCATTAGACCAACGAAGCGTTCAACATACTTACGTATCCACAGTACTTAATATTCGTGGGTATAATTCTCACTATTGCATCAAATATTTTAGCAAAGTCTCATTTCATTTTTGTTCTAGTCTGACTGTGAACACCCACTGTGCAGATTATATTATGATCAGTACGTGTACCCACGACACATCCACAGCCGTTTAAAATTTCAGCAATCCTATTAATTTCAATAACAACGGGAGTAATGAACACATTCGCAGTAACCATTTCATTTAAATCATGGAATATTCATACAGTGAATAAATCCGTGATGCATAATGTTGTTTGTCGCTGAAAAAACGGCTACATTTTGCACAGTCACGAGATGATATAAGAATAAAAATAAAGAATGTCCAATATTAAAATATCAGGGAAATATGCCAACATAAGAGGATTACGCATACTGCGTATATTAAACACGATAGGCATGATGATATCATGGATTATAAAAAAAAATCAGAATAATAATAAAAAAAATCGACTTAAAAGTTTACAGTCAAAACAAACACAAATGTGGGTACAGGAACGATGTGGTGTCTCCATATTGCTGACTAAAATAGAAACTTCGAAATTTTTTTCATAAACCAACATTAGTGATGCAAATCACCCAGGTTATATGTAGAGCACTTAATTACATATGTGATCGTCGGTGAATTGCAATCAGGGCATCTGAAGTGTTAAATCACAAGCGATGTATTTTTATCGCCCCGATAAGCTCGCTACGGAATACTACGCATCGAGTATTTCCCAGAGCAGATGGCACTATAATGTTATTATTATTCGTTAAAATTCAGGCTGCCTATAAACTTCGAAGTCATGTGACTGTAAAGCTTATAGACAACTTAATCAAATGTAAAGAAAACCCTAAAATATGAAAGAGTGATTCCGCTGAACTTCGATACGTGAAAGATAATTTATTTACTTTAATTAACTATAAGAATTTAGTTTCCGATTGGATTTATTCAATGGTTTATACGATTCGTCAATTGCCAAATGAAACGACAAACAATCCCCAAATGACGAAAGTGTGCGCATGTAATGCGGCTTAGAAAATAAGACTTGTCACTCACTACAAACTTATGTTGCAGCGCCATCTATTGTTAAGCGTTCAAATTAAATCTAAACTCACCAGCGTGCTGTTCCCGTAGAGAGTATCGTAGGACTCCGCGCGAGAAGCAACGTTGCGCAGCTTGCAGGGCTTCTTGAGCGGAGGCGGCGGTTGCTTGTGCGGCGACGGCTGCTGCCCTTGACTCTTGCTCTCCCTCTCCTTCACCACCTTACTGTTGGCCGTCAGGTTATTCTTGGTGAAGTTCCCGAGCTGCTCGAACATGCTCGTCAGGTGTTGCGACATCATTTTGGCTCAGTCTGTGCGCGCTCGAACCTGATATTATCAACCGAATCCGAACATTCGGCTATGCATTTCGTTACACTTTTGGTTATTAATGTTTAATGAGTTAGACACTCATACTATATTTTATGCATTCTGAAAAAAGACGGTTGTTGAAATTCATCTCATTTAAAAAAGTTGGTTTTAAATATTAATTGTCACAAACTACGTTCAAAAATATTTTTAACTTCTTCTCCTTGTTGTACGATGAAAGAGTCTTCGGGTGCTTTATTACCATTCTGAGACCAATTATTTAGGTAGGTACCCTTTTAATGTCTAAATTGTTAAAAAAACATAGAAAAGACTCATAAACTTTGTTTCAATATCTCCACAAGATAAAATTTTGCAGCAACAAAACCGAATATACCTTAAATTACACATTTTAATATCGTGGCCGTGTTATTCTCCCTAGTCGATTTTTCAGCGTTCATTTAACCCTTAACTGCTCGTTAACATCTCGTTATTACAGAATGTATGTTCACCTCTGGCAAATATGGTGCAATGTCCACTAAACTGTTATCTCCGGACCGATGCAAACTAAGAGCTTTTAAAATAACAAAATGTGCATGAATATTTTGTTTGCAGCTATCAGTGTAACGGGCTCGCCTTGAATCTTTCGTTTGTTTAATCTAATCGGTCTAGGATAAAATAGAAATACAGACGACGTATGACGCGATGACGAGTGATACATTACTTTTGCAAAAAAAATAAACAATTTGTAAATTTTGAGCAAACCTCAAAGTTTACCCATTATATCAATCTTTACTATTTATAAAGGGAAAAATACTCTGACAACGACAAGGCATACCTGTAGGTAAACCGAAAACACGAAACTCTTGCGCGATATTATAGACATCCAACGCCATCTATTGGTTAGATTTAAAACTAATAGCACAAAAATGTCCCGAAAAGAAGTGAAAATGGATCAACATCTTAATGAAGCCTTTTAACTCGCATCGTTTTTATCAACGACTTAACATAACTCGGCCAAGTTTTTCTCTCCAATACTACAAAATACAAGTCTCATAACAATATGCAGCGCGGCCGTCTCGAACGCCGGCATAAGTTTCCTAAATATCGTCATCGAGGGGCGCGCGCGTCGAAACAATGACGTCACAGACGCCGATACTGTCACTGTCATCCGGTGCTGCCGCGCTCCCGGCAACTTGCGCAGGGTTCACAGTAACAAATAATAAATAAATAAAATTGAGACAACATCACATACATTGTCCTGATTCCAAACTAAGGTTTTCCGGTGGGTTATGTACCTGACTTCATACTAAGTAGCATTAGCAATTTTGTTTCTGATATCAAACGACAGAGGAATCACAAAAACAATACAGTACTTGTTGTACACAAGTATTCATCATACAAATGTTTGTCCAGGTTGGGGAAAAAAACCCACGAATTTTGGCGTGTAAGGCAGGGACACTAACAAATGCGCCATCCGGCCAGTCAAATGAAATAAAATAAACAAACAAAACATTATTATTTTATATCATTAATTTTATTCTAAAGGCTCCTGCACACGTCGACAGACGTGTCTGCAGATTAACATGAGCTGTCTACCACGTCTTCAGACTTAGAATCAACCGACTCCTACATACTATAGTTTCTAACATTTGTGCTGTCAATTTTACGATAAAGGGAGCTCTCGAAGTTTTCATACAAATTGTTTATGAATACGTATCATATCACGCTACGAATAATTGAAAAGTTATGCCCCCTGTGCTAAAAAACTAATAACAATCAAAATTGAGGCGGATCCGTTTGCAGACGTTCAATAAGTCCCTATAAACAAATGCACAAATGAATCCCCTGTATACATCTGTAAATGACATACAGATGCAAACTGCACTAAGGCGGTCAGTAACTCCCATTTGATTACAAACTTGTAAAACATTTCCTTTAAAACTTTATGTAGACATAAACACAATGATAAAACAAGATTGATATTAGCAAACCAATCGGAATTCAATATTACGCTGCGAGTGGCAGCCCTGCGCTCATGAATAAACTTGTGCCGCTTAGAAATACACAAATGGAAGGTCGTTAACAAGACGTTAAATATTAAAAAAGTTATTCGCGCCTCTGATACTGAATATGCTATTGTTTCACAAGGCAGACTAAGCTGGGACTTCTGCTTTAATTAACTGTGTCTTGTTATTTAGGGGCTGAGGAAGAGTGAATTCTGAAGGTAAATTAGGGAGTCTGTGATTGTAAATGTTACTAAGGACTAGTTTACGCAATGTCAGTAGATGGGATATTTATTACATTTATCTTTTTCTATACTATTTATATGGAGGTACATTCTATGGGCATCGACAGACCTTATATACCTAAAACCGAAAAGGTGAAACACTAGCGTGATGCAATTGACACCCAGCGCCATCTATTAGTATAGAGTGGAACTAATGTCTCGAAACGAAGTGAGAGCGGGCCACTAGTATTTATAAATAAATAAAAACGATGCTTAGGACTTCATACCTCAGGTCATGATTAGCATCGCCTATGAAGGCGGTACGATGGTAGAGGGAAAATTTGACAAGACGCACATAAGATATTTAAGGACAAATAAAATGGGATTCTGTGGGTAACTGTGAAACAAGCCGCATCGGCTGATGCAATCCAAAGATTTTAATTGGTATCTAGTGGTTTTTAGTGTACAAATTTGGTGTTACTTTGTGCAGTGAAGTGCCGCAGGGTAATATTAATATAAGAATCATTGAATTGTGTCGTTTTTAACACTGCTATTGTGTGTCGAGTGAATTGTCACGTGAACAACTTGCTTTGACCTAATAGAGTCTTAAAACCTATGGCTTTGTTAAAATAGTGTCCACAGAATCCTTAGGACATTAAAACGCTAAACACCGGCGTTTTATTGAGTGACTGTGACTTCGACTGACTTCGACTGTTGACTACACTTATCAATCTACACTTCACATTGGCAAAATTAAATGTGTCGTGAACACAATACAGGCCATATAACAAAAAAAAAAGACAAATAAAATCCAGAATGACAGACTTAACGTTCGCAAACACTATAAAAAAATATGGATTCTAAATGTACCTAAATTGTTGCATTGAAACAAACGTAACCAGGTACGTATAAAGTTACAAGAGCTCAAACACCTGTTATAACACTAACTAAACACATTCCGTACTTGCGTTCCAAGCAACAGTTCTATTAATTTCGCATAAACGTTCGCCACATTACCGGGCAGCACGGGCTCATATATTCGCAGTTGAAGCAATTAAGGGACCCAGCCGTAGTTTGATAGCGAGTGTTACGGCTAGTTAGCGGCTGGAATCAACAGGTCAGGCGCCAAGCTCGCTACGCCGGCGCTAGTTGTCACAACTTCTCTTTAAATTTGCTAGCAATATTTTTATCAATACATGTTTTATAATCAATACTCAATATCTTTATTGCATCATAGGTTACAGAATTAGTTGGTAACCAAATTTAGGTATAACTGGCGGCATGAAAAAATAGCAATGACCGATAGTTTGCGCACTTGTATAAAAGAAGACTTTCTACTAAAATTGGTTTAATTTCTGCGCAGTAAAGGTCATCGCTGTCATCGATATCGCTATAGACCCGGGGCCGGAGGGCACTGCAATATGGGAGAATTCTAGTGACTAGACTACACCTAAATCTCTCTAATCTTAACGTATGACTCCCAGTTTGGACGCAACTGGCGTCACTTTGGAATCCGGGAGGTACGCTTAAACCATGAGTCAGGATTTGGGGAGTCAGGTAGTAACGGATGGAAATGAAAGGAAAGAACGAAAGGAATGACTATCCTTTAACAAAAAGTAGACCAAATGAATCAGTGGTTACACGTTTTAGAAACTACCTAAAACAGCAGGAGGAAACCTGCTAACCGCCAAGCTAAAGGTACTTTTTTTGAAAAATCCAAAGGTGCATAATCGGAGTCAAACCACGATTCCCGTTAGGTGCATTCGTAGACTTTCCCTATTTCCCTATTTTAGGACGTTACAATTAGCATGGACTAATGTCCATGCTAATTGTAACGTCCTAAAATAGGGAAATTCGTCGTGACAGTAAAATAACTTATTTATATTTTCTTTTATAAAAATTCCAACGCAAGTAGCCAAACTATACCGATCACTGAGATAGCTGCATCAATAAATCTCAAATAAATTACGCAGCAATTTGACTCATGCACTAAAGTTTAGCAAATTTTGCTCTTATTATCTACAAGTTTATCAAACTGCTTCCCAACAATGCACCACACGAGGCTGCCGACTCGGGCGGTACCCCACAGTGCATCGAGCTAAGTTCACACTAATCAGTGCAATCTTGTTTGCACCTTGGACTATCCGTTTATAATAATTTGGTACTATCTATCTTCTTCTTCTATCTTTACTATTAGATTGGCTAATGTCTAATTGGCCTTTGAGGTATATAGACATTGGCCAATCTCATATCCGAACGGAAAAGGCGAAACACTGGTAGGTACGATGCAATCGACACCTAGTGCCATCTGTAGGTACAGATTAGGACTAATAGCAAATTTACGCCCCGAAACAAAATGACAGCGGGTCATAAGTAGGTTTTATATATTTGATAACTTGCAATGATTTGTAAGTACGAAACGGACACCAAAGAAAAAATCATTATCACACGCAATGAAAAACTGTTCTCATACAATACATTTTGTTTTTAATTAAAGCTATTTATCAAAAAAGTGAATAAGTGTGCAGTACGCATTGCACTGTTAATTAATTTTGTGTGCACTCTAGAGAAATTCCAAAGCAAGGTTGCAGATTATACCGTTGTTTCCGGTTAGTTAGGGGTTGTGTAGACTAGTCACGCGGTAAATTCCTCACACTTGGCCGTAGTTTAGCACTTGCACATATCTACATTTATACTAGGTATTGTAGGTAATCTGCGCATAAAGTTCACATTATGTGGACTCAGAACACTCCAGATGTTAGAACAGCTAGGGTTAGAAACCCATACATCACCTTGTTCCCCGAATAGTGGGTTACCCAGGGGAAAACAAAAAGACGCCTGGGTCAAAAATTTAAAAAGTTTTAGACTTATAAAATCTGTTCATAAAATTTTTCGTCAATTTTGTTTCTTTATGAGATAGAGGGAGAGAGGATGAACAATTATGTGATTAGTCTACAACTTTTATGATGATGTACGACACCTAGTATCTACAAAAAAAAACATTTTCAAATAATAATAGGCAATTAAATACCTAACGCATGTTTATTTTTAATTAATTTGTGAAATGCTTAATGTAATATTGAATCCCACTTAAAATATTAAAGTAAAACATTCAAATGTAAATAACTGTCCATCCATTTGGTTACTTTGAATCAAGTGGCAAAAAACAAACATGCGTTATTTGTTCACACATGTACGATTAATGGCACACAAAGTAATTACTTTCAGTGACCCTGCAAATACTCGTAACATACCGAGAAATATTATTGGAAAACCTTTCATAGGTGCTAACTATTTAAAAGACCGAATACATTGATTAACGGCAGGTCATTTCGGACCATATAAGAAACCAGGAGTCGATAACCCGGCCACCAGCGGCTAAAAATTAAAAATATATCGATGGTGTGCTCGCATGCCCACAGTGTGCAAGAAAATTTGCGGAAAAGATTGGTTACGACCAATGAGCCACATGCCAGCTCACCAATGACAACTGGCCAGGAGTTGAAGCTGTTGCCATGGTCGAATTGGGCCGGAATACATCAATAAAAAAAACAATCATCACTGATGTCGCGGTTACCTATGAGTGGCGGCAACCGCTTACCATCAGATGACCCGCCTGTTCGTCTGCCACCTGTCACGTAAAAAATATTAAATATTATGATTTTGAAACCTGCGGCCATGATAACATTTTAAACTGCGGTTTTTTGTATCATGGTTACCACAAGAAAGGTATACAAGACCATGAATAAAACAAAATGGCCAAGATTAAATGAAACTTTCCATAACAAGACAATACAGTAACACAATAAAGTCGACCCACTTCCAAAAGTAAAATTAAAGCAAAAATAAATAACTGAATCTCGTCGCCTAAAAAAGGAACTTCCTGATCTATCCCCAAAGGTTATCAAAGGAAATTCGCAACGAAAAAATATAATGAGGCAATATTTTGAAAGGAAGTGTTTCGGCCAAGACAAAGCAGCTAAAATGGAAGAAGTTGCCACAAAGGGCCAGCCCCAAGTTTGCTTATCTCGAGAAGTTTCAGTGACATTTATCTATTGTCGTTTTTCCGATTGATTACGTCTGTATAGTTGCATCTTGTTCGAATAGGACCCTATTTATTTTACAAAGTTTATTTGTTTGGTTATTGTAAGTAAATAAGGGAACTCTGAACGCAATTATATATGTAAAAATATATAACAAAATGATAAACAAAATGTCTGTCACGGGCAACTTGATAAATGACCGGTCATTATTCATATTGCCCGTTTCAAGTCATCACTTTTCCCGGTCAGTATGAAATATGACTGCCTGAATGACCTTATCTTGGGCAAAAGAGGCATTATTAAAAATGGTCGGTCAAAATAATAAATTAAAAATTGGTCTTGGACTTGGAGAGAATTGACCCTTGGTCAGTATTAATAATGACAAGTCCGTATTGCCTGTAACATAACCCTAAAACTTTACAATTCGTGATCTCGATTATATTGTGAAAAATGAGTATCATCCATCATCAAATCCAAGACATACAAGTACCTACCTTAGTATACATACTCTAAATATAATAATAACACTAGTCGCCCGCCCTCGCTTCGTTTCGGGACAGTAGTTCCACTGTCTGTCGATAGATGACGCTGGGCGTTGATTGTATCACGCAAGTGTTTCATGTTTTCGGTTTACCTATAAGGCCTGGCGTGGAATATGAGATTAACCTCTTTATAAATAGTATAGAAGATAGATTTCCTCTAAACTGCGTCTCGTTTTAACACTTTCGTGCTCAATCCTTTATCGAGAGGAACCAATGACCATTTACAAAGACCGAATTCCGTTCTAAGATCTCACGTACTGCTATAAATTATTCCCCATTTAAATTGGGTTCATTAGAAAAATTACTTAAGCGATAAGGCAAGGGAACTTTAGGGAACCGAATGATTTTTAATCAATGCATACCTTTACAATTAAATAATCTAACATTCCTTTAAAAAGGCCAAAGGACTCTAATTAATGAAACATCCGTTGACTGATTTATGAGCTTAGCCCCAAAGCACAGACTTAGAATTTTCGCACAATGTTTAAAAGGTCACAATTAAAAAGTACTTTACGAAAATAAACTTTGGCATGTTTTACAACAACAATTTGTGTAACGCGTTTGGGAACAACCAAGCGAGGGTTGAGGAAACATTCAAACTCTTTGAGAGAATTGCACTTGGAATTAAGGAAACATAAAAATGTTTCATATTTATATTATGGCACAATGGAGAACTTCGCGCCTTCCGAATCTCGTTCTATAGCAGATTCAAAAAACTTAAACTTTCGAAGGCAGGATTAGGCCATTAAAATATTTTTAAAGTATGCCTTACTTAATATTATTTTTAGGTGATGAATCACCTGATTGATAGTAAGCCATTGCCGCCGCCCATAGACACCTACAACACCAGTGGAGTCACAAGTATGCTGCCAACCTTTTAATCCGTTCCCCCCCGATTGGGCGTCCGGTACCCTCATTCACTCAGCGAAACATAAGCGCAGACGCCGGTCTTCTGTGAGGCCGTCGAGCGAGCCCATTGGCTGAAGAATGACTCAAACGGTTAATATTATATGTTATGGTTAAGTATTTTGATTCATTCATTGAATAACAAAATTGTAAAACACACTGGAAAAGTATTACGTACCATCTGTGACCTGTTCAACTCATAACGATGAAAACCTCTGACGTCACAGCCACGTCAATTTGTACCCACCACCTATTTATAGGACATCCCACTTGCTAGTTAGGGTTCTACCGAGGGATTTCCCTTGTCCGCGTCCACCTCAAAATATACAAGCAATTTAAAGTTATTCCGGATGACGTGGTATTCCCCGTGTGATGATAACTGATAAACGATGGATAACTGGCGTTTATTTAAATACCGCCATCAGCAAAAGCACTTATTCACTCTGTTTGAATTCCCAAGGCACGCTGTATTGACGTGTCATCTGCCTCGTATTACTTGCGAGTACTATAGCATCACAATCATGATTGGAAACAGTAAGCTAACTCCAACCAAAAGTAAGAAGCAACTGGACCCGACTATACCGGATTAGCAAACGGGTGTGGCAGTAAGCTGGCTATATTGTCAGCCGTAGAACAAAATATCAAGTGGAGGCCGCGTGTCGGTAAACGTTAGCGAACTCCATCTTAACTAATCATCGACACCAAAAAACAAAACATCATAATCAAGATGGCTGGCGAGTAGACGGAGATCGAACAAAGTTGTGAACTTTTGATGACGCCTAGGTCCAGCAGTGGACGACCTGCGACTTCGTTAATGACAGTGAAAACCAAGAAGACGCCAAGAAACTGACTGAAATAGAATATATGCAGCGGACAGAGCCACCGATGACTCGTAGTTATGGAGCTACGTTGTTCCGAAACTGTCGTAGCAAATGCTACGAGATCATATTCGTAGCATTATGATCAAGTAGAAGGAAATCAAATTTCGTGTCACATCCCGTAGTTAATTTAAGTACATTTAAATTCAACATGTCCTTCTCGGTATCGAGAGTTTTCTCTTTGGATTTGGCAGTCCGCTTGACCATGATCCAGGATTTAGGAAGCTGGTAATGTCAATGAAGCGACCGTCATCTGACCTACGCCAGCGGTAAATCAAATCCACTGCATCGTGTTTATCTCTATCTCAACACAGTTGTTGCCAAATCCTATTCATGGTATCACGGTTATACGGTAGATTTACACTTATAAATCTACTCGTAGTACATTACAGTAAAGAGAAAGAAATTGTCGTATTTATTTAAATACCGCTATCAGAGCAGAGCACTTATTCACTCCGTTAAATTCCCAGGACGCGTTGTATTGACGTGTCATCTGCTTCATGGAACTTCTCTTTCACATCACAGTAATATGTAAACACAGTGAGTTAACTCCGTTATAAATCGTGAAAGCAGAATGAACAAATAGGTACACGGGCAATTAAAACAGGCGCGGTGCTAAGAATCGTACAAAGTGCTAAAGTACGTAAGTACGAATACTATTTTGTTCGCAGCATTCTAAACATGTTCAATGTGATGGACTACCTATATGATTATCTGAAAGTTAGTACAATTAAGTTATAACTATACAGATTATTTGGCATAATGAGAAAGAAACAGAAGACTGGCGTGAAGCAGTGCCTGCGCTGTGTGTTCGTCAGTGAGTGAGGGCACCGGAGGCCCAATCGGTGTTAAAAAGTTTGGCAGCAAACTTGTGACTCCGCTGGCGTTTCGGGTGTCAATCGCTTACCACCATTAATCAAGGTGATCAATCTGCTCGCCTGCCAACTATCGCATGAAAAACAATTACACGCACAGTACTGTGATTTTAAGCCTGATTTTGTTAATGAGAGGTGATACGTAACTGCTATTTCACTGCCCTGCGAACACACTGTGTCTTACATTTGGAGGCCTGATGCAATAAATTACCAACGATTCTTGCTGAACTGCGCTGTTTTTTTACATTTGTCCCCAATTGTTCAAGAAAAAGGGTAATAAGTAGGGACTGTTTGGCTTTATAAAATGTTTGGAATGTTCCGCCATCGGACCAGTTAAGGCTTCGAGCCATTATTAGATCTAAGTAGGATATACCATCCTGTTACAACATATTTACTGTTTACTGATGTATGCTCTATGTTTTATGGCCAATAAACGATTATCTATCTATCTATTTTCTTGCTTCACAGAATTTGGTAATATCTTCCAATTAAAATTAACTGCCTTACTCGAATGCATACTATGTTGTTTTACCCAAACTATGTAACTAGTACTTAAATTTAAATTTACCCTACTATTGACATTCAAGACTTTGCTCTTTATTGAATAGTAAACCACTAGCCTCTAAATGTATGTTGAATGCTCATATATTTGGAAAGTTTAAATTAATTTAACAAACTTTCCAAATCAAATAATGTACACAGAGTGTTTGACTCTCATTGAGGTCGGCAAGAATCTTTTGGCGGGTGGAAGGCGTTGGCGATGTACAGTCAGCCACACATCAGGTTGCAACAACCTGTCCCTCAATTGATATTCCACCTAATGTCTATGACAGTAAGATGAGAGTCGACTGAAGAAATTTGAAAAAAGTTTTGTATACTTTGATGTGTGGCTGTACGTACCTATTTCAAATAGGACATAATGACATAAAAAGTACGTGCGTACGTAGCTTATTGTTGAGATGAGCCATCGTAACGGAATCGGTAGGATATTATCACTAAGGATAATACGCACTTAAAGTACGAGCAATCCTAGGTATCACTTTTTGTCAAACCGTGTCGTAAATGCGTGGAACAATCTTCCTAAAACTGTGAAAGTGCTCCTAATACTGAACTTTTTTAAAATAGACTAGACAATTATTCTAAATAAATTACACAAGTGCAGTGATATACACGCATTAGCATTTTTGCTGCTTATGTATCAACAAATGACAATAATATTAATAATATGTGGCTTGGTCTAGGCCCGTGAGTCCGGTTATTAGAGATAGAAACTATCACAAAAACATAATAATATTATGCTATTTATAAAGAGATAAATTATATAGACCTTATTATACAAACTGAAAAGGCGAAACACTACCGCGATGTAATCGACGCCCAGCGCCATCTATTGGTAGACAGTGGAACTACAATCCCAAAACGAAGTGAGGTTGGACCACTAGTTATACATATAATGACAAAAAGAGTTACGAATTCCATGCGCCAAAAGACCATTGTCGCGGTGCAAGCATCTCCTCAGTTTAGTTTAAAGCATATCAAGCAGGTTTTGTCCCGTAAGCAGAACACGTATCTTTAATAAGATATTCATGAGGCTTGTGGTTTTCCGTCGCGAATCGAGATGTGCTCATATTCCTACTTGGTTTATTACATTCTTATGTCACACCACGTGTGATATGTTGCGACAAAGGTGTGTTGCTAAATTTAAATTGGTCAGGTGGCGGAAAAGTAATAAGCTATTAGTTGCGCTTGTTTTCCCTTTGGAAATCGAAATACAAATACTCCTCTTGGTTTATTACCTGCCTACATTTATAGAGGTACATTATTTATTTGCGTCACGAGACACAAAATACTTAACGTCTAACATAATTAAAAGTTATAGAAGTTTAATTTAAAACAGTGAAAATTAGGTAAATAACTACCTAAAATAAACTAGTCACTTGACCAACTTAGGATGAATAAGTTCCATTTTTTATGTGAATTACACCCACAGATTTTACAGATACACCCAGTATTAACTTAGACGAAAATGCCTATTATATTACATGTATAAATTAATAATTCTAATTTTTATGTCTTAATTTGATATTGATATGATGCGACAGAAAACATCGTCTCATCATGTCATTCATCTGTTGCGTTTTATCATTCGTTCCCAAAACCGTGGCCACGGAGCCGGGAGAGCTAGTTAAAAAAATCTAGCTTTATTAAAAATCAACATGCCGCATTGCACCTTGAAATGAACCCAGAGTTAGAAAATTATCCGAGCATTTACGTAATAGAAATCACAATCAGCAAAAATACCACAATTAGTGGTCTCGACCTGAAGCTCACTGGGGTAGGGTCACTACTACATTTGCAAAAGTCTAATTATATCCACCTAGTGAAGTTAAAACTAAGGGTTATCTAGAAATAATGAAGCTTAAACTAATTTATACACCACTAGTAATTGAAGAAACCAAATGAAGCCAAGTCTGGTTTTTTATCAATTTGACGATCTAACATGTAGCTTAATCATGAAACCGAGCTGTTTTTGTAAATTACTAATTTTATCGTTTTCCGGAAGCCGATTACTAGTAACAAAGTTTTAACGTCAAAACGGAGTACCTAACAAAACTCCTTCAACGGTTTTTACATTTCTAAACCTACCGGTAACCTAACCTACCAGCTAACTCCGTATCGCATTTTTTCTCATCTTTCAAACCTTTCCTGGGCTTCCACGAATATTTCAAGGCCAAAATTAGCCAAATCGGTTCAGCCTTTCTCGAGTTTTAAGCAGACTAATGAGCAGGCAATTCATTTTTATTTATATAGATAATGAAAAAATTACGCAAACGAATAAAGCTTATAAAATAAAATCTATTTCAATAATACGAAAGTATCTTCGAGGGTCAAAAGATAAGATACAAATTAATAAAGTGAAGATATTAACAGGCAATATAATGAAGCCATTAGAGCCTTAGATGGAGCTGAAGTAGAATAAATAATGGAACAGTTACTGATACCAATTAAAATAATAGCCTAACTTTTCTAGACGACTTACAACTTAGTCTTTTAATCTTAGATTTATATTTGCATAACGATAAGAATGAAAAAGTTTGCACTTGTGTAATTAAATCACTAGAAAATAAATTCTTAAGACTGTGATGAAGTGAATCGTTATGGTTTATTGACTCTCTAGCTTAAATCGCTAACGATTTCTTTTCCTAAATTTAATCCATTAATCCCTCGGGGGACATACCATTTTGTGTCTTGAAGTGGTCTCAATTTGTTTAGGACATTACAGACTTGAATCACCAGATTGTCCGAAAGAAAGATGGATTCCCTCCGTGATTAAGATGGCAGGCTAAGTCCTCCATCGTTTGTCCATCTCCTACATTTGAAAAGAGTAACTACTGAGTTTCTTGCTGGTGTCTTCTCAATAGAAATCAACGTTCCGAACCAGTGGTAGATTATATGTTTTTACATTCATAAGTGTTCTGTATGGACCTAACTTGAATAAAGATTTTTTTCTTTTTTCTATTGATGGTGGCTGTTATAGATAGATTAGATACTCTTTAATGCACAAATGAATACATAACTTAATGCTATAGTCATATATAAAAACAATCTCGGCAGTAATACAATTCCAGACCACCTTGGGGTTACACTACAGTTCCAGGAGACTTGGGCAATTTGAAAGTATTACATCTGTATAAACTGCGTACACGATATGAAGAAAAACAAATACATTTAATACCTACTCTACGTTATTAAGAGCAAAAATGACTGCTACATTGTATATCATCATAACACTTCATATCTCCAAGTTGCTCCGTGGGAATATTTTGTTAAAATAAATGCGCACGGCGGGTGTTTAAGGCCTTACAAACGGCTGGATTATTGTTGTACGTAGCGCAATTTGTGAACACATGCAGAAATATGTCCATAATATAATCGCTATCTTTATAATATTAAATGTGAAACATTGTGCAGTGATTTAGAGCTCGAAAATGTTACGTACATATTTTAGAGAGATAACCGCGTCAAATTTTGATAGTTAAACACACATTTAACTACTGCTATCTCATATCAGTGTGTTATTCCCGGTGACTTGAAACATTGCCGCTTTAGAGCCTGTGTTACGCTTATACCATGATTCAGGATTTGGGGTATCTGGTGATTACAATAAAACTACTGTTGTCTGACCTTTGCAACCCTTAAACAGGGGTTTCAGACCAACTGCATCTTGTGTTACGGCGCTGTGTTTCGCCGAGTAAGTGAGGTTGCCGGAGGCCCAAACGCGGGGAAAGGGGGGTTAAAAGTTGGCAACGCACTTACGACTCCAATGGTGTTGCGAGTGTCTATGGGTCTATAGGTGTCTCTGTGTGTGAGTGTTAAGTGATCTGTCTGCTCGTATGCCTATCACATAAAAATCCACAGTTTGAGAAACTATACCTATAAAACGCGCAGGTTTTCTTGCGCACGATGTTTTCCTTCATAATTTCAGCAAATATGTTCTTTTTCTGCTGCTAAGCTAATGGTGTAAATACGTTCATAGTATTGAAAAATCCAATGTTCGGATTCGAACTTATAACCTTCCATGTAGGTGCAGGTGCTTATCACAGAGCTCCCATTGATCGGATATATAACTATTGACTTGGTACAAACATATAAATCCTCTATCCTTCTTAACCCGTGATTAAGACTTGTATTGTCCTCTCAATAAGATATTGACTATAACATATTTATGGAAAGAAACTCCATTTAGTAGTTAGACCAGTTGCAGTGAAATATTAATAGTGACCTAATTCCTATTTTATATTTTGCAGTGAAAATCAACCTAGAAAATATGATAAACGTACGAGTATTTTGCCTCATACTTTATACAAAGTGACTATTCTGAAATATGTCAGTGTATTTTCACTTTCTAAGAATATAAATGATATGGCACTTAAACGCAGTCCTTTTGAATGAAAACTAGTAGGTAGAACTCCTATATTTTCTCAGAAAACTGGTGCGTCTTTCATGCTCTAGAATAGGTAAGCAATAAGCATCACCAATCCGTTTTGTGTCCACCCGTCCTTTGTGCAGAACGCAACAACGGTTAGCGTAAACACTTCATTTTAAAAACTGGTAGAAATCGTTGTCATTTCCTTGAAAATACAAAAGCCTGCTGCGAGCTCAATGTGGCTCAAGTGACACCTTACGAACAGGTGGGATCAACATAAAAAACTTCCATTGTAAATAGGAGTAACTTAAAGGAAAAATAAATAGGTACCTGACGAATTTAGGTGGGTCTTATTAGTGCCGTAACAGTAGTACGAAATTGCTCTCTGAGGATTTCTCTAAGAGCTAACTAAGGTTTTTGAAGCTCTAGGGAGCGGTAAAGAAATGCAGAATCAGAACTATCTTTATTTACGAGTACTCAAAGAAATAGCAATAGTTTCCGCATTGTCATCAGAATAACTAAATTATATTATCCCATGTTTGGAACTGTCGCATCGTGGATATCGACAAGATAGACAGAGGTAGAAAATGATATGAACTGACAGTAAAATATTTTCATAAAAGTGGATTAAATTAATATTTAATATTATTATCTCTTGCACACTAAAATCGGACCTAATACTAGCCAGTAACTGAAATTATGTACTAATGAGCGTTTCTTTGAAGAAACCTGCCGATAAATGAAAACTTTGTAAATTATACACAATATACTATGAATCATACCAAAGTGTTTAAACCTTTAACATTTGAAAATCATTAATATACCTTCAGTAATGTCTCATGATAGTATATTTTTGGTCTGTGTTGTGTCATTTGGATTTGTTTTTATCTCAAAATCGTTCATCTTCATTTACTCGGTATGACTTGTAAGTCTCGTAAGCTAATAGTGGAGAAAGCATGTAGGTAGGTATATTTACAATATGGTAATATGGTACACGAGTAATAAGGTTAGAACTTTCTTTATCACACTGATCTTTGAAATAACAGACTATTAAGTAGATGTTTTAATATAGACAGAGCAGACTTCAGGGTCCCAAGTTACCACTTTGGATTAATCGGCATCGGCAAAGACTCGCCGAAATGGTGATCACTTTTTTACCCAACTAATTAATTAATTAATTATAAATTTACAAAGGATAAATTGTGTTTTATATGTAGTATGATTTTAATTATGTACCACATATTATTTTTGATACCAATATGATTCATCAACTTTTGCGGAATCAAATGCAGCTAAACTAAGCTTCTGCTAATAAGTTATTTAGATATTTAATTAATCCATTGCATGATTGCGGTTAGCGAATGTCACGTCGGAAATTAGGGTCATAGCATCGCATTATAGTGCGGCCAAGTACACTGAAAACCGCAGTGTGAGCCGTCGTAATTGGCTTTAAAATAAGGGTTCCGTACCCGATAATAAGCAGAGTCCCACTTTAATCGCTGGCCTAAAACTTGCTTAGCAGTTTTTGGGATAACGACTGGGAAGTCACCTCAATGCCGCGGTCGCCTCTGTGTCCGTTCAGGATAATGACGGAACCATTTTGTTCGTTATTTGAGCAGAATTAAAGTTTACGTGATAGGGTTTGGTTTGGGATAGCTATTTTCAGATTTAGAAGTTACTAAATCTACAAACAATTTAAATTCATGTTTAATTAAAATTTATCGCGTGATGTTATGAATTATGTACAACTAAAGGAAAAAGTAGGTAAATGTCATGACGTAAAAGGAATTGAAGGGGCAAGCGGAGTCAAGGGGAGAATGGAGAATCTACCGGCGGCATAAGGGACACTCTTTAATAAGCTCTTTAATAATGAGGAAGAAGATTAAAGTAATTCCATTAAACGTTGCATCGGTCATCCTAAAAAAGGTTCTTCTATTGTTTTTCAGATAGTAAGTTTTTTTCGTAAAGTGGACTGGATAAGCAGATATCGTTCTATCCATACCGCGTAGCTATCATACATGAGATATTGCCGCTCTTGTCTTTTTTTTGAAATTCAAGTTAAAGTTTTACTTTAAGTAATTTTTTTTTCTGTGGATCCTACTTATTGTTATGTTCAAATGCACT
This sequence comes from Cnaphalocrocis medinalis, assembly GCA_014851415.1. Classification (NCBI taxonomy): domain Eukaryota; kingdom Metazoa; phylum Arthropoda; class Insecta; order Lepidoptera; family Crambidae; genus Cnaphalocrocis; species Cnaphalocrocis medinalis. Next base: position 2,839,669 of record CM026279.1, read on the forward strand.
CGTAGATATACCAAAGATATTTTTCGTACGTAATATAAAAAAGCAACCAGAAAAGTGTTAATAAAAGTGTTTAAGGGTTATGAAAAATACTTACGAAGTTCGGAGATCTCATACTATGTATTAATTAAGAATTTAAAATAAATTATCCTGTAATTTATTTTTGCTTTAAGTGTCGAATATATTATTTGTTTAATTTGTTGAGTTAGCTTGCAGTTAAATTCGATTAAATGAAAAGATAATAGCAAAATGTTACCAACTACAATAGAGACGAATTTTGACAACCGTCCTCAAACAAACTTTTCGAAGTACTTTCTAAACTTTTCCCTGAGTTTTTTGAAGTTTTTAGTTTTAGGCCGAGCTCAGGTTCCGCACGCGAGTGTTCGTCATCCCGGTGCGTCCGCGTGCCTCGGGGCTGCCGCGACGACTGCCCTCCAGCACTCCAGCAGTTGCCGTCGAGCACCAAGCATCTCTTCAGCGGAGCCACCGCGCATGCGCACCCAAGCCCCGCCCACCAAAACTTTTTTCCCTCAAACCTGGACATCAACTTTTATCCGTATTGTTTCTGATTAGGCCGAGGCTGGTATTATAAGTTGTAACAAGTTTAGGCGGTTAATATGGGCCTGCTTTGCATGGAAAGCACCCCGCCTTAAAGCTTGTGCTATTAAGACTGGTTTTTCTGAGTTATGGGTAATAATAGCATTTAAGATCCCACTGCTTGATTCTGCAAGTAGGTATCTGTTTTTTTGATAAAATACTTAAATCTGAAATGAATGTTGATGAGATCGAAAGGGTCGAAAAAGTTATTTGTATAAATATGTATGCAGAATCGAGCAGTGACATAAAAAGTAATAAACTCTTGGCATACCTATGTATATTTTTCTTTTCACTTTATTGATTAAAAAGATTTTTAAAATTATTTTAATTTTTGTTGCAGCGACCTCTTTTGACCGCTCCATGAGTTTTTAGCCCTAATAGTTCATTATGTTTAGCAACTAAAAGTCGTTATTTTGACCCATCAAAACGTAACAAACATTAAAACAGTAAAACGTTAACGATCCCAACAATGTCCATTTCAAGACACCCACATATCCCGGCCCGCCTATCTGCTCATAAAGCATAGATAAAGCTATTACACGAAATAAATGTTGGAGCTAATTTCAAGCACATAAAGGCACGAGCCATTTCAACTTGGGCGCTCGAACGTTGCTAAACGCCTGATAACGGGCTGCAGTCGCAGTAAAAACTCTGCTCATTATGGACGCGCCCTATGTGTGTAGGCTACGCGAATAAATAAATAAATATTCTTTACTAGCTTTTGCCCGCGACTTCGTTCGCGTAGACTTCAGGTTCGTAGAAACCTCAAAAATTGTAGCCTATGTGTTATTCTGATGTATAAGCTATATTGTGGTAAAGTTTCATTCAAATCCATTCAGTAGTTTTTACGTGAAAGAGTAACAAACATCCATACATCCATACATACAAACTTTCGCCTTTATAATAGTAGTAGGATAAACTTAGTGTGGTGGGATACGACCCAATGATGGTCTTATACTTAAATAGACTACCTAGGCACTGAAAACTAGCGGTGAACGCCTGATATGGGCGGCTGCAGCCGTCGTAGTTATACAGGGTGTGTCAGTGAACATTTACATCCCTTTTACCACGTGTTCTATGAACCATTCTGAACAACATTTGTTCTATAACTTTTAAAAATTCGCATAAAAAAATTTCATCTTTCCATACAAAGTCGGTCATGTGATTTGGTCATTTTGTATGGGGAGTCGAAAAAATGTTCGAAGAATTTGGAAAAGTTGTTGAACAATGTTGTTCAGAATGGTTGATAGAACACGTGGTTAAAGGGATGTAAATGTTCACAGATACACCCTGTATACATAATTATATGATAAATAAAGTATTAACAAATTTTAATGCGCAATGAAAAGACGATAAATAAAAAAATCATTTTTTGTTAATTGCTGTTAATGACACACAACTTCGCAATTATACAGGCTAAAAATAGGCACATTTTTACTTGAAGGCGCCTATTGCTGAACTATGAACCAGCTTAACTAAAAACTATAATTAAACCCGAGTGTTAAAGAGTGATCACAAAGTATCCTCTGATAGCCAGTATAAAACTAAGTTAAGCCGTTTTTTTGTTTTTTTTTTCTATGGTGGAACCACGGTGGAACTAACTAAACTTTCACGTTTATTATATCAGTAGGATGTGTTCTCTATCGGAATGGCGATCACGGGTCTCAAGATCGATCTCTAGGGACGGAAGGCGCGATCGAGCAGCTGAATGCAGTACCCACTCGCGCGGATGCACATCCTAAATTTATGCGATTACAAGAGAATCCTACAAATATAAACATACTAGGGGCTCGCCCTCATTTTGTATCGTTACTTAACTTAGACCAGTGCAAATAGATGGCGCTAGGAGGCACTTACATCGCGCAAGTGTTTCGTGTTTTCAGTTTATCTATAAGGCTTGATGTGAACTATTAGATTTACCACTTTATAAATAATATAGATATAGAATATAGATATAGATAGATAGAAGAAGAAGATAAATATATTTTTTATCCTGATACAAAGAGCTTAAAATATATTCTGACATTAACAACATTGCCTCGGTGATGCAATGGCTTGTAGTTCAAACTTTAAAGCGACGGGTTCGATCCCTAGGGCGAGCGAAAAAAAGTTAGGATTTTCTGTAAAGGAATTCTCAGTGACAGCCCGAAGTCCTGAAGATTGTGGTCTTCAGGACTCGGATATTGCCTTAAGCCATTAATCCTGATCCAGTTCTCTCTTTGGTCGTGTCACACTGGTTTACTATCGAGGGTAGAGGAAAAGAAAGCACTTGTGTTTACGCACACTCTTGCGCAATATATTTATTATTACGTCCTATGTTGATGGCTTATCATTGAGATTGGCCGCTTTAGCTGTATATTGTTGGGAGAATTTATTATTATTATTAACATCAATATTGGGCAAAGTTTGATGAAAGAATAAGTTCCAAAGTTGCATGAGTACGGCATTATACCGCTATTAAAGGTAATTTATCATTTAGATATTATCTAATTTATGCAATTTAATACTTCTGTTTATGTTTCTTGACAGGGAAATACAACCCTTTTCGACAACAGTTTAAAACGTAAAACTTGGTCAAATCTTTAAATTTCCGCATTTTCAAATGGCTGATTAAATGCCAGTTATTACTTCGAAATTATTACAATATCTTAATTGTGGAAATCACATAATTATAAAGTAATACATACAACATAAAATGTATTAATTAGCAGTGGAAAATTTGCTGATGTGTTACTTAAGTAATTTTAAGATATTGTACAATGTAACAGCTGTATTTTTTCCTCAATAAAGAAAATAAATAAATACTATAAGCATCGTAAGCAACTACAAGCAGAGATGTGAAAAATAATTTAGTAAAAGTATTTAAATACAAAATGCAAATGCATAGTTGCTAGCACTATTTCAAATAGAAATACAAAATAGTTTTGAATAAAAGTATTTAAATACAAAATGCAAAATACGTATTTTTAAAATAGGTTTTGAAAATAAAATACATTGTTAAGCATAACCTTTTATTTATTGAACTGATTTTAAAACTAGTATTTGTTCAAAGAGTTCATCTTTCATGTTTCGCCTATGGGGCATCATAATCATTCCACCAAATGAAAATAGTCGTTCTACAGGGGCAGAACTCGGTAAGCAGGTATTATATTTAAGGAAGCGTTTTTTTACAGGTAGGATACCTGTTCAAGGATTCTAAGGCATTGTCTTCATCTTTTAAATATTGTAGTGTTTCCAGATCTATTGTGGTTGTATTAACATTATCACTGGCTGCTGAAGAATCAGAGTCCTCAACAAACATAATATATAATGTTGGCATTATTCTTTGATCAATGATTCGGGGGGTAAAGCTGAGCGCGTCCGTGGGCTTTAGCTCTAGATACCCACACGTGCCCCCTGGGTAGCGCCAAATGCTCAGCACTTTTTGTCCGTGGGAGAGCCACGCTTCGGCACGAATGGGCTGGCTCGACCGGAGAGATACCACGGCCTCAAAGAAGACCGGCGTTAAGCAGCGCTTGTGCTGTGTTTCGCCGAGTGAGTGAGATCACCGGAAGCCCAAACCCCCCTCCCCCCTATGGCACAGTTGAAAACCAAGAAGTTACCCCAGGAGGGTACCAACTGCGCCAGCGTTGGAGAATCCCTCTCTGGACGTCCACGCTCAGTACAATCTGCGCCTGAGCTTGGACGCCCAGGCTGCCCTTCGTATTCTGGGGGGGGCAAAACTGTGTCCACTAATGTTGGGGCTAAGAGCAAGAACACCAAGGCACCCCCTGCCACACTAGATGTGGACTTTTGTAACATAAGGGGCCTACATTCCAACCTGAATGCTGTACACCACCATTTAGAGACAGCAAAGCCGGCTATGCTCTTTCTGACTGAGACGCAGATATCGTCTCCAGCGGACACGTCCTACCTTACCTACCCTGGGTATGGATTAGAACATTCCTTTTTACCTAGGGCTGGAGTGTGTGTGTACGTCAGAGACGATATCAGCTCTCGTCGCCTCAGCAATCTTGAAGGTCGGGACCTATCTATTTTATGGCTCCGTGTAGACAGCGACGAACCACCTCGCGTTATGCGTGGCCTTTACAGGTCCCATAGCGGTGACAACCGAAACTGACCGACTCTTTGAGCGCATCCAGATGGCTTTCGGACATTGTGCAGCAGCAGATCCCTTCTGCGGAAATCATTCTCCTTGGCGACTTAATGCCCACCACGCCGACTGGCTCATGTCCAGTAAAACTGATTACGCAGGTCGATCTGTTCACGGCTTCGCTCTTGCAAATGGACTGACACAACTGGGTACCACGCCCACACGAATCCCAGATGTGGACGGCCATGCTCCTTCACTGTTGGACCTTCTGCTGACCTCTCACTCGGACGGCTACAACGTTTCCGTGTTGCTCCTCTGGGCTCCTCGGACCATTGCCTTGTCCGTAGTAAAGTGCCACTCACAGACTTGGCTCGACCGCGGAAAGCACGCGGGCGCCGTGTATGGCACTATAGGTCAGCAGATTGGGATGGAATGCGGTCTTTTTTCGCATCCTACCCTTGGAGGCAACTTTTCATCCCGTCTTCTGTGGTTCCTATCGGTGGCAGATTTCGGCCCTGGTTTGGTTCATCTTCCAGAAAAGCTTCTCGTAAGAAGCAGGAAGCTTACCAAGCCTGGGCTGATGCGGTGGCGACGGGGGATGAAAATACCAGCGCCCCTCAAAAAGAAGTACAACTTCGCCTCCAGGTCCCTCAAAAGAGACATTGCAAGAGCGAAGTCGGTGCACATCGGTAGAATCGGCGAGAGACTTGAACGTCTTCCTTCGGGAACACGTGCGTTCTGGTCTCTCGCCAAAGCTATCGAAGGTAATTTCTGCATGCCGTCTTTTCCTCCTTTGCGCACGGGAAATGATTCGTTAGCCCATGGCGCAAAAGAGAAAGCCGACTTTCTGGGCAAACTCTTTGCGTCCAACTCGACTTTAGATGATGGGGGCCAGGTACCACCGAGCATACCGCAGTGCGATGGGTGTATGCCCGACATCCGCTTCCACCAACGCTCGGTGCGTTTAGCCCTCATGTCTCTAGACGTTCACAAGTCGAGTGGGCCCGATAGAATCCCACCCATTGTGCTAAGATGTGCGCTCCGGAGTTGGCACCGGTACTCACGCGACTTTTTCGGCTTTCCTACTCTTCTGGCGTTGTCCCGACGTCCTGGAAGACGGCCTTAGTCCACCCGATCCCCAAGAAAGGCGACCGCTCAGATCCGTCCAATTATAGACCGATAGCCATAACCTCCCTTTTCTCAAAAGTTATGGAATCCATAATTAACAGCCAGCTCCTTCGGTATCTCGAGGGTCAGGAGTTGCTTAGCGACCGACAGTACGGCTTCCGCCAGGGTCGGTCAGCTGGTGATTTGCTGACTTTCCTGACTCACCGTTGGGCACAGGCGATTGAGAGTAAGGGAGAGGCATTGGCGGTTAGTCTGGACATGTGCGAAGGCCTTTGATCGGGTCTGGCACAAGGCGCTTCTCGCGAAGCTTCCTTCCTATGGGCTTCCCGAGAAATTATGCGAATGGGTCTCTAGCTTTTTGGAACATAGAAGCATCAAGGTCTTAGTTGACGGTGAATGCTCCGACACTATGTCCATAAATGCTGGAGTCCCGCAAGGCTGTGTGCTATCGCCCACACTGTTCCTTCTTCATATCAATGATATTTTGCATAAACGCGATATTCATTGCTATGCGGATTGACAGTACGGGCGATGCGTTTTACAACGGCTGCGCTAACATTTCTCGGGGAAAACGTCATCGAGAGCCGAAACAAACTTGTGTCTGAGATGGAAGCATGTTTGAACGAAATCTCAGATTGGGGTAGACTTAACTTGGTCCGATTCAACCCCAGCAAAACACAAGTTTGTGCGTTCACCGCAAAAAAAGATTCCTTGGGTCGCATTTCCTAATTTTGAGAGCACCCCCTTAAATGCCTCAGCCACTATTGGTATACTTGGTATCGACATATCGAGCGAAGTCCAATTCCGGGACCATCTAGAGGGCAAGGCTAAATTAGCCTCAAAGAAGCTTGGCGTGCTAAATAGATCGAGACGGTACTTTCACTCCGGCTCATCGCCTTCAGCTATATAAGGCGCAAGTCCGGCCGCATATGGAGTACTGCTCTCATCTTTGGGCAGGAGCACCTGCGTACCAGCTTCTTCCTCTAGACCGGATCCAGCGGAGAGCGTCTCGAATCGTCGATTGCCGGGATATCACTAGTCGGCTTGACCCCTTGGCGCTGCGGAGAGATGTTGCGTCTTTGTGCATTCTCTATCGCTTATACCATGGGGAGTGCTCCGAGGAATTGTTCGGTTTGATTCCTGCCGCCTCGTTTCGACATCGTTCCACGCGGCAGCAGTTCCATCCATTTCATCTGGATGGCTGGCAGTCCACTACTGTGCGCTTTGCCAGGAACTTTCTGCCGCGTACGACAAAAATATGGAACGAACTGCCACCTGCGGTATTTCCGGACCACTACGACCTACAAACCTTCAGAAAAGGGCATATCTCGCTCTAAAAGGGCCGGCAAGCGCACCTGTGAAGCCCCCTGGAGTTGCAGGTTTCATGGGCGACGGTAATCGCTTAACATCAGGTGATCCGTATGCTCGTCTGCCCCCTATCCTATAAAAAAAAAAAAAAAAAAAAATGAAGTACAATGTACTTTTTAATCTGAGGCATTATTTGTCTAGTTGACAAAATGACAATGACAACACTACGATCACGGTCAGTGCGTTTCCATAATAAGGAAATCATGGATGTAAGAATGAAAAGATTGTAAAAAAATGAATTAAAAATGCAACGAAACTATTTGTGTATTTGATAAATACTCAAATATAGTCACATGAGTATTCAAATAAAATACAAAATTAACATTTAGATACAAAAAGTATTCAAAATCATAAAATAAAAGAGGTATTTTGCATTTTGTATTTGCATTTGAAATATTGCGGATTTCAAATAATTCACATCGCTGACTACAAGATACGTAGATATAATACTTAAATAGATATTTTAAATACTCGCGGCACTGAATAAACCGTAAGTTTTCATCACACGAAAAAAAATGTTTGCCCAGAGTGGGTGAACAACCCTTACACCATGCCTTTACCAATACTTAGACCATTTTATTTATTTATTTCCTTCCGTAAATTACAATGTTTGATACACTTTATTCCTCTATCCCAAGGTTGTTGGTAGCAGAGACCGCTCAGACCGCTATTAGGAATAACAAACTGTGGGACAACTGTGGCACAACTGTGAGAGACCCACGCATCGGCATGAAATGGGCCGACTTGACCGGAGTGATACCACTGCCACACAGAAATCCTACGTGAAGCGACCCTGTGCTGTGTTTCCCTGAGTGAGTGAGGGTACCGGAGGCCCACCCGGGTGGGAAGGGGGATAAAAGGATTGGCAGCGTACTTGTAACTCCACTGGTGTTGCAAGTGTCCATGAGCGGCGGCAATTGCTTACCATCAGGTGATCCGTCTGCTCGTCTGCTCGTCTGCTACCTATCACATAAAAAAAAAGGGGATAAGACTGTCGAGATAGTATTTACCGATGATCCATAGCAATAAGTTTTGTCACCTATTGGGCTACAAAGAGTCTATCTTATCTAATCGATCCAATGTTGCACGATTGCGCATCTTGATTGTTATGACTTCTACCACTCACTTCGGTCCCAAAAGAAAACAAAAGAGATAACGTATAATCTACATATTATGTACTTTCTTTCATAATATCATGACATCACTAGTAACTAAGCATATCAGTTACCAACGCTACGTGCACCAACATTTTAAAAATAGCGCACCAAATAAGTATAGTTCCTTTAACTGTCATTAGTAGTTTTGGAAAGAATATTGCGTGACAATGCGCAGTTCGCTATAAATAGATGTTTCTTTACCTTCTGCCCAACATTATGGTTCAAAATCTGCTTCCAAATGGTGAGTTTGGTTACTTCCTTGGTGTTTGGTAATGGGGTATACTTTTTCAGCAATGTTATCTACTTAATAATATTAAAACGGTTTTATGGATGATTATGATAATGATGATAGCGATGCCCAGATTGGGAATTCCGTTTTGAACATTAAGCTCCATGGTCCCATAATGCCATTCTAAATGCACCTTATTGTTTTTTTTAATGAATGATTGGCATTGAAGCGATTTTTTTAAAATATTGATGTCGCTTTTAAAAATGTGACATAAAGAAGAAGACGCTATCCAGAGACTTGCCGACTAAATCCTATAACTCTGCTTCGTTTCCAATGGTGGGGCAGAAAGGTGAGGATAAACTCAAAGCTCTGCTCCGTGACCCATAACAAGAACTCCCCATGTTGATCCAACATCATAGTCACCCCAGTTTACCAGTGAAATTGTAAATATTCCGAGTCGTCCGGACTTTACACCTGTCTCTAAACGTTTACAACCACGATACTGGGGGAACTCGCTTTAGAGCCCTTTACTCGTATTACTGTTAGCTTTGATTTCAATTGTTTTCCTATGGAGTTATGTAACTACTGTTGTGTTGTATCTCTTCTTGTGTGTCATAATGTTTACATACTTACTTACTTATGGTGTGTAGAATGTTGACTATCCCTGTATTAATTACCATGAAATACATGACCAGGAATCGAACCCACGTCGGAATTTCGAGCCACTGTACCATTGACGTTAACATCAAATATTGTTTTATTTGAATTCTAATATTGGGTGTAGTATAATTTATGTATTTAAGTTTTACATTTATAATTCCGTGTATGATCCGTAAAAAACTGCTTTAGTTAGTTCTACGTTTAGGTTAGTCCTACGTTTAGGTATGTTTAGGTAAGCATTCATATACAGGATGTGTAAACATATAAATTTAACCACCACTCCTACCAACCTTCATAAACAACGTTTATTCGACAAAACTTGTCACTTGAGCGAACTATTGAGCTAGCGTGCACGGAGCTGGAGCGACATGTCATTGTCTGTGTGTACAGGCCCCCATCTGGGAATTTTACTTTGTTTGAATCCATCATGGAAGAAGTTTTGAGAAAAATATGTTCATCTAATAAAAAAGTAGTTGTATGTGGAGATTTCAATATCAACATTTTAGATAAGTCACAAAACTCTCTTAGGTTTCTGAATCTTTTTAAATCCTTTAATTTACATCACCTTTTTAACGAACCGACTCGAGTTACACCCACCTCAGCTACTTGTTTGGATAACATATTTTGTAACTGTGATGTAATAGACAAGTCTATTACAAATTTTATAAATTCAGACCATAGTGGGCAAATGGTTAGGTTTGAGCACCGCCATACCCCTTCTTCACATATCTTTGTATGTAGACCAATCACTGAAAACCGTATAAATAAATTTAAACATACTATCTCACACAAGCTGACTACATTATCCTATAATGAAGGAAATGTAAACCATCATTATGATAAATTATTTAATGTCGTTGCAAATGAATTTAATGGTATCTTTACCAAAAGAACCATTAAAACGAGTACCTCTAAAACCAAATTCAGTGACTGGGCTACTAAAGGTATTTATAAAAGTAGAAAGAGGTTATTTGAATTATATGATATTAAAGCTAACTCTAATGAGCCAACGACAGTAGAATACGTTAAAAATTATTCAAAGCTATTTAAGAAAGTATGCGCGGTGGCCAAATCAAATTATTTTAAAGATAAGATAATGAAAGCTTCTAATAAAAGTAGAGTTACATGGAAAATCATAAATAAAGAGACTTGTAAAAACAAAACACAACACAGCAAGCTCTCTCTTAAAATTGATGGTAAATCTATTGATACAGACTCGGAAGTAGCAAACACATTCGAGTCTTTCTTTTCAAATATTCCAGTCATTACCACTAAAAAATTAGATTCTAGTACGCATCTCGCTGCTTCTCTCATCAAGTCGCATGTAGATGAGTGCACCTCGTCTTTTAGATTCACTCATGTCAATTCAGAGATTATTATTAAAACATTCAAAGATTTAAATATGAAAAAGACGGAGGACTCATGGGGAATTTCGATAGATATATTAAAAAATATTATACACTCTATCGCTCCACACTTAGCAATAATATTTAACAAATGTGTTGATGAGGGTCAATTTCCAAATAAAATGAAAATCAGTAAAATCATACCTTTATTCAAATCTGGAGAAAAGAGTGATCCTTCAAACTTCAGGCCAATATCCATATTGCCAGCACTTAGTAAAATATTCGAAAAAATTATCTTTACTCAGCTCTTATGTCATTTAAATATTAATAAAACTGCATGGAAAACAGTTTGGATTCACTAAAGGAAAATCCACTACTGATGCAGGAGTGGCGCTTATCAAACATGTTTTTGATGCGTGGGAGAAAAAGCAGGATGCTGTCGGTGTTTTCTGTGATTTATCGAAAGCATTTGATTGTGTTAACCATGAAACTCTACTTATGAAGTTACGGCATTACGGCGTATTGAATAACTCACTTAATCTTATTCAATCATATTTATCAGATAGAATTCAAAAGGTTAATGTCAATGGAACAGACTCTTCAGGCGCACCTCTATTAATGGGAGTGCCCCAGGGCTCAATATTGGGGCCTTTGCTGTTCTTAATATATGTAAATGATCTTCCTTACTATACAAAAGATCTATGTGAGATAGTGTTATTTGCTGACGACACTTCCTTGATTTTTAAGGTTGATAGACATAAAGAATCAATTGACGACGTAAATAATACACTCTCACAGGTATTGCACTGGTTTACTACTAATAATTTACTTCTTAACTCAAAGAAAACTAAATGTGTAAAATTCACCATGCCAAATGTAAGGCAGGTCAATACTAGTATTGAGATGAATAACCTCCCTTTTCTCAAAAGTTATGGAATCCATAATTAACAGCCAGCTCCTTCGGTATCTCGAGGGTCAGGAGTTGCTTAGCGACCGACAGTACGGCTTCCGCCAGGGTCGGTCAGCTGGTGATTTGCTGACTTTCCTGACTCACCGTTGGGCACAGGCGATTGAGAGTAAGGGAGAGGCATTGGCGGTTAGTCTGGACATTGCGAAGGCCTTTTTGATCGGGTCTGGCACAAGGCGCTTCTCGCGAAGCTTCCTTCCTATGGCTTCCCGAGAAATTATGCGAATGGGTCTCTAGCTTTTTGGAAAATAGAAGCATCAAGGTTCTAGGTTGACGGTGACTGCTCCGACACTATGTCCCTAAATGCTGGAGTCCCGCAAGGCTGGTGCTATCGCCCACACTGTTCCTTCTTCATATCAATGATATTTTTGCATAACGCGATATTCATTGCTATGCGGATGACAGTACGGGGCGATGCGTTTTACAAACGCTGCGCTAAATTTCTCGGGAAAACGTCATCGAGAGCCCGAAACAAACTTGTGTCTGAGATGGAAGCAGTTTGAACGAAATCTCAGATTGGGGAGACTTAACTTGGTCCGATTCAACCCCAGCAAAACACAAGTTTGTGCGTTCACCGCAAAACAGATTCCTTGGGTCGCATTTCCTAATTTTGATGAGCACCCCTTAAATGCCTCAGCCACTATTGGTATATACTTGGTATCGACATATCGAGGAAGTCCATTCGGGACCCATCTAGAGGGCAAGGCTAAATTAGCCTCAAAGAAGCCTTGGCGTGCTAAATAGATCGAGACGGTACTTCACTCCGGACTCATCGCCTTCAGCTATATAAGGCGCAAGTCCGGCCGCATATGGAGTACTGCTCTCATCTTTGGGCAGGAGCACCTGCGTACCAGCTTCTTCCTCTAGACCGGATCCAGCGGAGGAGCGTCCTGAATCGTCGATGCCGGGATATCACTAGTCGGCTTGACCCCTGGCGCTGCGGAGAGATGTTGCGTCTTTGTGCATTCTCTATCGCTTATACCATGGGGAGTGCTCCGAGGAATTGCTTCGGTTTGATTCCTGCCGCCTCGTTTTTCGACATCGTTCCCACGCGGCAGCAGTTCATCCATTTCATCTGGATGGCTGGCAGTCACTACTGTGCGCCTTTGCCAGGAACTTTCTGCCGCGTACGACAAAAATATGGAAACGAACTGCCACCTGCGGTATTTCCGGACCACTTACGACCTACAAACCTTCAAGAAAAGGGCATATCTCGCTCTAAAAGGCCGGCAGGCGCACCTCTGTGAAGCCCCTGGAGTTGCAGGTGTTCATGGGCGACGGAATCGCTTAACATCAGGTGATCCGTATGCTCGTCGCCCCCTATCCTATAAAAAAAAAAAAAAAAAAATGAAGTACAATGTACTTTTTTAATCTGAGGCATTATTGTTCTAGTTGGACAACTGACAATGACAACACTACGATCACGGTCAGTGCGTTCATAAATAAGGAAATCATGGATTAAGAATGAAAAATGTAAAAATGAATTAAAAATGCAAGAAACCTATTTTTGTATATTTTATAAATACTAAATATTCACATAGCGTATTTCAAATAAAATACAAAATACATTTAGATAAAAAGTATTTCACATATAAAATAAAATAGGTATTTTGCATTTTGTACTTTGCATGAAACTATTTTGTATTTCAAATAATCAATCTCTGACTACAAGATACGTAGATATAAATACTTAAATAGATATTTTAATACTCGGGCACTGAATAAACGTAAGTTTTCATCACACGAAAAATGTTTTGCCCAGAGTGGGTGAACAACCCTTACACCATGCTTTACCAATACTTAGACCATTTTATTTATTTATTTCCTTCCGTAAATTACAATGTTTGATACACTTTATTCCTCTATCCCAAGGTGTTGGTAGCAGAGACCGCTCAGACCGCTATTAGGAACTAACAAACTGTGGGACAACTGTGGACAACACTGTGAGAGACCCACGCATCGGCATGAATGGGCCGACTTGGACCGGAGTGATACCACTGCCACACAGAAATCCAGCGTGAAGCAGACCCTGTGCTGTGTTTCACTGAGTGAGTGAGGGTACCGGAGGCCCACCCGGGGGGGAAGGGGATAAAAGGTTGGCAGCGTACTTGTAACTCCACTGGTGTTGCAAGTGTCCATGAGCGGCGGCAATTGCTTACCATCAGGTGATCCGTCTGCTCGTCTGCTCGTCTGCTACCTATCACATAAAAAAAGGGATAAGACTGTCGAGATAGTATTTACCTATGATCATAGCAATAAGTTTTGTCACCTATTGGGCTACAAAGAGTCTATCTAATCTAATCTATCCAATGTTTGGACGATTGCGCATCTTGATTGTTTTGACTTCTACCACTCACTTCGGTCCCAAAAGAAAACAAAAGAGATAACGTATAATCTACATAGGTACTTTCTTTCATAATATCATGACATCACTAGTAACTAAGCATATCAGTTACCAACGCTACGTGCACCAACATTTTAAAAATAGCGCACCAAATAAGTATAGTTCCTTCAACTGTCATTAGTAGTTTTGGAAAGAATATTGCGTGACAACGCGCAGTTCGCTATAAATAGATGTTTCTTTACCTTCTGTCCAACATTATGGTTCAAAATCTGCTTCCAAATGGTGAGTTTGGTTACTTCCTTGGTGTTTGGTAATGGGGTATACTTTTTCAGCAATGTTATCTACTTAATAATATTAAAACGGTTTTATGGATGATTATGATAATGATGATAGCGATGCCCAGATCGGGAATTCCGTTTTGAACATTAAACTCCATGGTCCCTTATGGAGCCCATAATGCCATTCTAAATGCACCTTATTGTTTATATTTAATGTATGATTGGCATATTAGATTTTATTATTTTAATTTTAGCAATAAACGGTTTTATTAATTTTATTATAAAATTAATGGTGTCGCTATTATAAATGTGACATAAACACCTTTCTTTCTAGGCTATCTAGAGGCTTACCGACTAAATCCTATAACTCTGCTTCGTTTCCAATGGTGGGGCAGAAAGGTGAGGATAAACTCAAAGCCCTGCTCCGTGACCCACAGCAAGAACTCCCCATGTTGATCCAACGTCATAGTCACCCCAGTTTACCAGTGAAATTGTAAATATTCCGAGTCGTCCGGACTTTACACCTGTCTCTAAACGTTTACAACCACGATACTGGGGAACTCGCTTTAGAGCCCTTTACTGTATTACGGTGAGCTTTGATTTCAATTGTTTCCTTATGGAGTTATGTAACTACTGTTGTGTTGTATCTCTTCGTGTGGTCACTAAAGTTTTACATAATTACTATATGGTGTGTAGAATGTGACTATCCTGTATTAATTTACCATGTAACTAAATGACCAGGAATCGAAAACCCACGTCGGAATTTCGAACCACTTGAACTGACGACGTAAACGTAAATATTGTTTATTGAATTTATAATATTGGGTTAGTATAATTTATGTATTAAGTATTATTATAAGCCTGTATGTAATAGATATCCGTAAAAAAGCGATAGAGCATTTAAGTCCTACTTAGGTTATATCAGGTAAGCATTACATACAGGGTGTGTTAAAAATATAAATTTTAACCCACCACTCCTACCAAACTTCTAAACCACGTTATTCGAGCATCATTGGAAATTCGTCGAATTGTATTGAAGTTTCTATGCGACTTTTCAAAAGTCATATAAAAATATTATTAAAAATTGCTAGCAGAAGAGGTTAAAGGATATATTATGTTGATGGTGATGTTTATCGATACTCGATATAATAGTTTTACTATCTGAATAAAGTAGTAATTCATACATTTTTTTTTTTTATTTCCTGATCATTAATGTAGATAATGCAGATTAAATCATAGTAACTGGGTCGCGTTACACTTAAAATAATCAATTCACTATCGACACGCAATATTAGAAACACATACGTACTCGTACATAATTACCCACCAAAAAACTGGAAATTAGCAATTTACCAATAATAACAGTCTTGGCATACAAATTAACTTGTGTACTAAGACAGATAACAAATACTCGTGTGTAATCGTATGTCAACTGTTGAGGCCTACATCCAATCAAATCGCAATTAATTGTAATAGCAAGTCTATTTCAAGTTTAGACCATCGATATAACCTCTAAATACACAATTCCATACTGAAAGGTTATGAAAAAGTGATCTTAACAGCGCTGTCAATATTAGTTTTTACACAGTCCATACTTCCATATCCATACATATTTATAAAGAGGTTAAATCTGCAGTAAACGACAAGGCTTATAGGGAACCCGAAAACACTAAACACTAGCGCGATTTAACTGACACCCAGCGCCATCTATTGGCGAAGCAAAATTTGGTTCTGAAACTAAGTGAGGGCGGGCCACTGGTCTATAGATATTTTGAATGTAGTACATGCCCTCGAGGTCGGAGACAAAATGTAGTTACCTATTTTATTTTCGACCCTACCCTATACAATACATCCATAGTTTTTTTCATGTGATCGGTGGCAGAAGAGCAGATGGGTCACCTGATGGTAAGCGATTGCCGCCGCCCATAGACGCCGGCAACACCAAACATGTTTCTTGTTTGTTAGTTTGTCTTATTTGTGTGTATAAGACAATCAGATCAGTACTCGCGATTTGGTGCCCTCCACTTTTCCTTGCAGGCTTTAGTTTTTGAGTTACTTAACCCTAAAGATGTCTCCTGAAGAAGCTGACATTGTCTTTATGCGTGGGTGAATAAATAACTACCCTGGGATTGAGCCCCCGCTCACAGTTACACATGGACTGTTAACAGTTCCCTGGATGTATATTTTTACTGGCAGTAAAAACTTTGAGAGGGTTTGACTCTTTTATTGTAGATTACCTCCGTAACCGTAAAGTGAGAATTGTCCATTTATCGTGTACAGGTGTGTAAAAGAATTATAAAGGTTGGTTTTGTGCTGTAATGTTTTATACGACGAGCTATTACGCACTTCTCGACTTTTCTTTTATGTGGCCGACGACTAGACGGATGACCTAATGGTAAACGATTGCCACCGACCATAGACAACTGCAACACCAGTAGATTCACAAGTGCGCTGCCAACCTAAACTGGCCTCCGGTACCCTCGAAGAAGATGAAAGTTATCCGCTATTCCATTCAAATTAAAAGACTACTTGACAAAAATCAGGTGATCCGTCTGCTCGTCTGCCACCTGTCGGTTTCAGCAATAAGACAGCCGAAATGTGCATTATAATTTTTTAGTGCCTAGTTCTTAGGACCTTTTTTCTGCAATAAACTGCTGCATTCAGAGACGAAAAATATTGATTTAATAAACATAAAGAATATACATACTTAAGATAAACAGCATTAAGGTTAGTGTGTCATATCAAAAAAGGTCAAAATTAGATAAGAGCTAAAACTTGTCCACGGCAAGTACACTCGCCCTCACAAAAGTTCGACTTTTACAAAGTCTCCGCCGAAACAGTAACAATTTTGTAACATAATAACATCAGACTTATACTCTGTTAGGTACTATTGCGGTAGTGTCATGCCGGGTGGAATAGTAAGGTGTTAAAAAGTTATAGACCGTTTATTTTATGAACCATCTTCTTTTACGCGTTCGTCGGTGGTCTCTGATGCGGTTCTTTTTCACTTGTCTAATTGAGTCATTTAATCAATACCAGTTGTCAATTCTATGTATGTAGTTTTTAAGCCAGACTACACATTGCTACATCATCAACATCATCATTTCAGAAAATAGACGTCCACTGCTGGATGTCCCCATTGTTCTTCACACAGATCGGTCCTGTGCCACCCGCATCCAAGGAAACCCGTGACTTTTTTTTAATTTTGGAGGAATATGGATTTAAAGTGCCACGGTAATGACAAATAATTATGATATATACAATAGCACTAAAATTCGTCTAAAATAAAATAAATAAACAAATAGTCATTTATTTCAGCCGTACACCCAGATCATCACAAAAATAGTATTAACATTAATTACAATAAATTAAAGTAGGTAATAAAACACAAATCAATTGTTAATACTAAATTTAAATAAAAAGAGTCCTTATGTTACTTAGGTTCGTTTGTCATCTCTAACCAGCACCTACAGTAACAACTCCTACTGCTGCACTGTTCTCTATGGGGTCCAGGTTTGTGTTCAGCAGTTGGATGACGGCCAAGCGGTCGGGGTCGGGCGGCGGCACCGGCATGAACGGGTCCACCCGCGGCTTGTACTCGTGCTTGCGGGCCAGGGAAAAGACGCAGCCGAGTAGCAGGAAAGTGATGAAGGTTATTTTCTAAGGATGTGAAAAAAAACATGTTAAATTCAATACTATTTATAAAGAGATAAATTCTATGGGTATCGACCGATCTTATATAGTTACAAACCGAAAAGGCGAAACACTAGCGTGATGCAACTGACGCCTAGCGCCATCTATTAGTATAGAGTAGAACTAATGTCCCGAAACGAAGTGAGGGCGGGCCACTAGTAAATAAATTCACACATCTCAAACATTTAACTGACTCTATGCTAAGTAGCTTAACACTTGTGTTACAGATATCAGACAACAGAGGA
Organism: Cnaphalocrocis medinalis; assembly: GCA_014851415.1. Taxonomy (NCBI): domain Eukaryota; kingdom Metazoa; phylum Arthropoda; class Insecta; order Lepidoptera; family Crambidae; genus Cnaphalocrocis; species Cnaphalocrocis medinalis. The sequence goes on from CM026279.1 coordinate 2,857,771, forward strand.
TTTACAAATATAATACTTAAATACGTATACATTACACCCAGACACTATACAAATACTTTTGTTTGTACAGTGTCTGGGCGGTGGTTGTCTACCATTTACCATCAGATGGACCGCAAGCTCGCCTGCCTATTGCAGCAATAAAATAAATATATCGTTCGTAAACAAAAGCTATCAATAGTTTTACTATAGACAGTCCAGCGATAGGGTAGTGGTTTTCGAATGAACAACACTAAATGGAATACTGTCCTAAAAAGCGGCCAAAGGATAAAACATTTTTATCTCAAAGAAAGAAAGGTTTCTTATCACCAAAAAACTTATTTCCTTCAAAATGTTTAAATAAATAGAAAAATTTTGGAGAATAAGCCTTCATTAACATTAAGTTAATAAGATTTGACCCGGGAGGAGGTATCTACAGTCAGCATCAAAAGTAAATTCTAAATGCTTTGTGTTGACTCTTATGTTTACAAAATAAGATACACAACCTGTCAAAAAGAGTGTTTACTTCTCATGCTGACTGTACTGACACGACCCAGCTTCCGTATAAATTATACAATAAAATTAAATTAATTAATTTTCTTACATAGTAATCCATTTTTATAACCTGCAATGATAAATCAACGTGGAAACTAAAATGTTAAAACACGTGAGCACATCAGACGTTCATATTGAACTAAGAATCGACCGCTCGCTACTAAATTCTACGTTATGTAGGTATTTAAAATGTTTAATTGGGGATTGTGCGTGTAGTAAACTGGCTTCGATTAACATCTGATATCATATGGCATAATTATCTAAATGTAAAATCTCACTGCTCAATTATGTAGGTATGTATCTGTTTTTTTCATGAAGTACATCTTAAATTAATGTTGAGAAGGTGTTTCGTGGATAGCGATAGGCCGCCTACAAAAAAAAGACCGTATGTAAAGATTGCCATACTTTGCCTGCCTCAATCAAAAGTTCTACTTGAACTTTAAAATTACAACTTTTAAAATGAATATGTGGAACCTTCATACTTAAAAACCTAGAGGTATATACTATAACTACAAGCAATATGAAAAAAACTGGGCCTTTTACCGCTCCCCTTCAAGCCTAAAGTGTTAATAAGGGAGCATAAAAGCCTATTTGGGACAGAAAAGAGTGACCACCAACGAATTTTAAAGTTACTGATCGATTTATACCGACAAGGCGCGAGTTGTATATACCTATATAGGCCCTCTGGTTAATTTCCGCCCACAGAGCGAAATGTCAAACATTCAAAATCAAATCTTCTGACAGTAGGCACGTATCATAAAGATTGAATATTTTCCCGAATTTTAAAATCACAAAAATAAATATAAGACCAAAGAATAAGGTTTGACACTTCAGAGTAAATCACGTTGTATTTGCTCTAACGGGGGATCGCAGGAAAAGAGAAGCAGAGAAGGACATCAGCCGCACACATACTGTTGGGTTAATTAATATAGTCAGCTGTCGAGCGCACTACCTGGGGAACCGGGATAGTCTTCAGGAAACCTTCATCAGTGTTAAGACGCTGTTAAGTTTATTAGAAGAACTTAGCTGGTTTTAGTGAAAACCGGCCGACTTCAACCTCCGCGTGCAAAATGAGCACATCTGAAATATATTTTGTGTCTGAAGCCTGATTGCGGAAACGCCATTAAAAAAGGTAAGTAATTACACTTCATCAAACTTCTGAATGTTCTATATAGTGGTCACTACAGCTATAGCCAACTGGGCAGTTGCATGTCTGTATTTTCAATATTATACCTACCCAAAACTGTACCTACCTACCTAGTATTTATTTTCAACATACGTAGTTAGTAGGTATAAGTAGTTACCCTTGCCTTAGATATTTTATAACATTTAGTGGATGCAACCTTGCCCAGCACCAATCGTGTGAACGGAAATCTATAATTAACACATGCATTCAATTGAGGTATGTGTGTGTTATTCTGCATATACTTATGTCCTAATTTACAGGTCTCGAATCTTTTGATCTCAGTGTTATTGTTAGTAGAATTAATATGGTAAGAGGTACAAATACTTCATATAACCGGGACTAAACGCGACGAAATTTAATAAGTACATTCTAGCACTTACTGCTTGACGTTTCGACTGCACTTCACGTTCTCAATCGCTTCACGTACCAATCTCGTGTGGTAATGACGATCAGTAGAGAGGATTTTAGGCGCGTGAAACTCCATCCAATGATTAACACCGCTTTCCAACAGATGTTCTGCTACTGCCGATTTGTTAGTCTGTCGATTTTTTACAGCTGCGATGTGTTCTTTGACTCTTTCTGCGATTGTCCGCTTCGTTTGTCCGATGTACGAACTACCACAGCTGCAATCAATTTTATACACACCCGAAAACGAGAGGGTATCCGAAGATGCACAAGCCGGGCGTAGCAGACGACGCCGTGCGCCTCCAGTTCGCTTGTGACCACGGCTGTTGTAACGCAGTCGAAACGTCAAGCAGTAAGTGCTAGAATGTACTTATTAAATTTCGTCGCGTTTAGTCCCGGTTAAATGAAGTATTTGTATAATGCAACGCGAAAGTTTAAAAACATAATTATGGTAAGAGGTATTCAAACGAAAACAACAGACAAAGCAGATTTATCGGCTAGTATAAAGGTTTCTCCGGACTCACGCTACGTGGCGTTCGGCATCTCCGAAATAAAAGTCAGTTCCCAGCGCAGCCGTGCGTGGCTAGTAGAGATGCGAAAGCAATCTGCTTTCCAACAAAACATAATATTTATTTATAGACACTTAAACAAAATAAAGCCGGTACATCGGTACATCGCTTTACTATTATTTTCTGTCTCGGTTTTTTTTTTTCATAATTTAAATTTTCATAAGTTTTCGGATTCTTATACAGGATTGAAACCGTACTAGAACTCCTTTTTGCAGCGTGTAAGATAAAATATCTTTATTTTTTTTGCAGTTTGCAGAATTGCCCTACAAAACTATTAATTGATTAAAAATAGATGTTTTGAGTTAATGAAGTGCAAAAATTCATCGCGTGTAAAAATGCGACTTAAGAATATTGCAGAAAAATGCTTTAACAAAAATATAAAATTGAAATAAGTAGATGTTTTGTTAATATCGGTTTGGGTTTCATTTGTCTAAAGTTTTTGTAATTTATCCCGTGTTTTTTATATCATTGTGGCAGACGAGCAGACGGTTCACCTGATGTTAAGAAATTGCCGCCACCCATTAGCACCTGCAATGTCAGTAGAGTCTCAAGTGCGCTGCCAACCTTTAACCCCTTTTCTCCCAAATGGGCCTCCGGCACTCTCTTTCACTAGGCGAATTCAGAACAGGCGCTGCTTTACGCCGTTCTTCTTAAAGGTCGTGATATCACTCTAGCCGACCCATTCATGCCGAAGCGTGTCTCACCCATGAAAATATGGGTAACCAAAAAAAATGCGCATCTCTAGTGGCTACCGTAACCCACAGACGCGATGACGTGAAATTACAAATGCTGGCGGATAGTAGGTTCTATTAGATTTGCCGTCGCCCCACTTTGATCTTCTTTATTTGACACCGCCGTCAATCCGGCGACTGGATATCTGCAGGATCCTACAGGATTGCGAGCCGGAGCTACCGTCGTACATGTCTAATGAAGATCTGTGAGAGGAACAAATGTGAACAGTATTTTTAAAGATCTTTAAACTTGCAACACTTGATGCTTCGATTTTCTCAATTCAAAATTAGAGTTTAACAGACGTTTTAACACACGTTAAACGGCCCGGCATGCAACGCAGTCTGGAATTCATATTATCAAATAGTTCTTTAAATTTTCGCGGTTCCATTATAACTATTATTATTATAGACGGGAATTAACGCCAAGCAGTAAGTACATAATTATGTGCTTAAAAAATAACGTCGCGTTAATTCCCGTCTATAGTAATAATAGTTCATATAATCAAGCTGATGTCCCTTTGCATTCGAATCCGAGCATGTATCTATGGGTTTGTCTAATCTATACGTGCATATTTCTACCATAGATTAGCGGTGCGGTGAGGGAAAACATCGTAAGGAAACCTGCACGATTCAGATAGTTTCTGAAATGTGTAAGCATGATTCAGTTGTCCTGGTTCTGCTGTTAAAGGGTTGCGAATGTCAGACGGCTGTCGCTTCATTGCAATAACTTGACTTCCGAAATCCTGAATCATGGTTTAAGCGTACCTCGAACTCCGAAGCGACAGGTTTGGACGAAACTGGGAATTGCACGCTTAGAAACTATTGTAGTGTGTGTTGTTGGTTGTCCTAAATAAATAAATAAAGATAAGAGAGAATGTACAAGTAAAAAGATTATCACAAAATCAGACTACTGAACCAAAACTATCGAGGCCTTATGCCTTAGTCATAAATCACATATTTACAAAAGATGTTAGCCATCACGCTTGCTTGCAAGTAAATTGATTTTCTATTAGTATCGCGTGCTTATTTCGAGGCTGTAATTATTACGGTATAAAAATGGATACCTAAATAGACTCAGCCCTATGTAACTGGTTCAAGGAGGCACCATTTTATATCGAAAATAGACCATTGTGTTCTGTCTTCGCAGTACCCCCAACTCAAAACCGAAAGTAGGAGTGTTGGAAAAACCAGCCATCTTTTTTATGGTTTAATGAATCCAAATCAGATGAACCGATTTGTTGTTTAAAAGATGACGTTATTAGGAATGTTCTTAGCAAATGAGCACGTATCAAGATTACCAATTATTGTTTCTTAAAATATGGTTTTTGCTACAAGCGATGAGACCGCCTTATTGTAGGTACTGTTTATTGTGTTGTTACACTCATGAACTTATTATATTTCTGTGCAATAAAGAATATTTATTTATCTATATTGTGTGGTTGATTCAAAATTTAGTACATCATAAGTGTCACCCGGAATTTACTTATTGTTTGAGCTCGTTAGAAAAGTCTCTTGTTTTTAATTTCGTTAATTTTCCTAGTCACTTAGATTCTTGACACAGTGATAAATTTGTTATTTGTGGTGATATTGCTAGAAGATACCAATCAAATCAGCTTAACTTGTTGTGATGGCAAAGCTATCTATTGGCATATTGTTAGTCCGTGAGCCTTTTGCACAAAGTCGGATTTTACACCGAAACCAATTTCAATTCGCCGTCTCGCTAGGGATTTCTTTGACATCAATCAATCAGCGAAGAGTGAATTGAATAGTCCGCGGTAAGACTGACGTCCGTAAACGGTTGGAGTGAACATAAGCCTTTGCCGGAGTACCGCAGGCGTTTGTAATGTGATAATCTGATGACGTAGTGAATGGTTGTAAATACCGACATTTGAGAATCTGCAACCATTTTACTTACAACCTCTAGTTGTATGCCGGAGTACCACAGGCGTTTGTAATGTGATAATCTGATGACGTAGTTGAATGGTTGTAAATACCGACATTTGAGAATCTGCAACCATTTTACTTACAACCTCTAGTTGTATGCCGGAGGATCGCAGGCGTTTTATGATGTGACGTACGATATGGTGTGATAACGTCATAGAGAGGTCTGTAGTACGTTTTAAAAATCTGCTACTATTTCACTTACAAGCTCGAGTAGTAGGAAATCTAGTACTGAGGTACAAATATGGTGCAAGACACTGAGGACTTTATAAATAACTTAACACAACATCTCATCCAAATAGAACCTTACACAGGAGTCTCTTCGGAGGTCTATTGTATTTAACTATTAATTTCATACTAGCATAATCTAGGTTAGACTGGATATACGAATTCAGGTGGATTTCAGAGACGGTTTATAATCCTTAACATTTATTATAGAAAAACTACAGGGGACAAGATTCACAGATTTTGGAAAAGAGATTGGTCGCCCAAAATATCAAAAAATGCAGTTAATGATTTTCTAAGCCTACATCGTTACTTCTTCAAAGGGTCAAAGGATTCTATGGGGCTATTAAGATATGAATTCTATGTAATATGTAGAACAAGAAAATACAGAAATCTTCAAAAAAAACCCTTCCTTTGTCTCCATCCTAAAACTGACCGGCTAGCTAACTGATAATTAAGCTTTTGAAAAGCATATGAATAGGTGTTAAAAATACCCTCATATCGGTCAAGAGCAGGAGATTTATAGAACCTATTTGAATAACATTGGAGATAAATGGGATTTATCAACTGCAAGTGGTGGCAGCGAGGCGTGCGCACGCGGCCGCGAGGCAGAAAATAGCCGCGCGCAATGGCCTGGATGCCACCCGGGATATTCCTAGATGACGCGTTTAAAAGAGAATCTAAGGTAAATCACAGGACTAATGCTACCTTAAACTCCTTGAAACTTCTGCTCTCCTGGTATATTTCGCTTTGCGCTAGCGTTAACACAGCGGGCGTCCAAAATGTGGGGACCATTTGGGGGCGATTCTCGAGAATCCTGCTCTCGACATAAATGTCTAAAAGCCAATTAAATTAAACAGCTCACTTTATTGGTTCAATAAAGTACTGATTGAGACGCTTATTTAGGTTAAAATAAAATTTTGTGAAATCGTTAAACATACATTTTGAAACATAAAACACTAGCTAAGTCACTCTTCGAGATTTAATTTTCATGTCAGTCATTATTCCTATGAAATTTAGAATAATCTTAAAATATAGTTAAGTAATAGTTATATTATTTTATTGTAAAAAACCTTCCATATAATCGGTACAATATCGAAGAATAACCCAGCTTCCAGCTAAGTTATTGGTCAGTTTTGTTCCTTTTCCGGCGAATCAAGCGCAGATTGCGGCGATGAATGTGCGCAAAATGTGCAGAATAACCGATCAATCCCCTTTTCTAATATTTGTGCTACTGCTGAGGGATTTATAATAATATTATTTCCGAAGTGTCTATAAATAACTGTTCCGAACTGAAAGAAACGATTGTAAAATAAACAATCTTCTTTTAGTTTAGGTCCTTAGAAAATACCTACATGAAATGTCATAAGGTAATGTCCTCCTAACCGATAATACGGTTCTGGCGGCCAATCTCAACGATCAGCCATCGACGCAGGACATTTATGGTGCACAAGTGTGTGCGCAAACACAGGTACACTCTCTTTTCCCTTACCTTACCCTCATGTTTCGTTGGGACACCAGTGTGACATGACCGAAGAGGGATTGGGCGCTGGACCAACGGCTTAACGTGCTTTCCGAGGCACGGGGTATAAGACCGCCAACTTCCAGACTTCGGGCTGACATTAAGTAAATATATCACGGCCTCACAGAAGATCGGCGTAAACCAGCGCCTGCACTGTGTTTCGCAGAGGGAGTAAGGGCACCGGAGGCCCAATTGGGGAGAAAGGGGGTTAAAGGTTGGCAGCGCACTTGTGTTGCAGGTGTCTATGGACGCGCAGTAATCGCTTACCATCATGTGATCCGTCTGCTCGTCTGCCACCTATCACAAAAAGCCAGCGCGATAAAGTAATTTTCGTTACACACACGCGGCGTCGCCCAGAGCGATTGATTCGCGGGCGATGCTAACGCGCCGGAAAATTGACCCACCATACAGAGCGGCCATTTTTGCGCAGTTCCGCTTTTGTGACGGCAATCAATTACGCTTTTAACAAGTATAGAGTGTTGAGCAATGAGGGTTTTTGCATATGAAAAATCTGATGGCGTTACGTACGACCAGTCGACGATTGGTTGTTTTGTACGTAACGATGTACATCCTCGGCATCAACCCTCGCAAGATTGCCGAAACGCGCTTAAAAGAACGAATACCTACACTAGCACCACCCTTTAGAAAGAGAGCAAGATTGCCGAAACGCGCTTAAAAGAACGAAGTCGAATTTCTACGCGAGTATAAAACGCTAGTCGGAAATCGCACTTAAATCGGCATTCTAAAAAAACTCCCTTGATTATACGAATACCTACACTAGTACTACCCTTTAGAAAGACACAGCGAGCTATACTGTACCTCACCTTAAAACCTCCGCGGCCAGTTTATTTTAAATATTATTTCAATACAAATACCAGGGGCCAATTTTCTCCGAACCCACTATAATTGACAAGTAAATTACTTGACACCTTACTCGGAGGTGGTGAACGAGGCCCTTATTATTCTAACTAAATTGTTCACGTAATTAGTATTAGGTAGGTATGTAAGATTAGAATAATCTAACACAAAAGTTTTATGACCAAACGAATCTCTCTGCTGCTCTATTTTCACACTATAATAAAATATTGGCCATCGGTCTTGGATATAAAATTAACCGCCAAGGAGGCGAAGGAGATCGGAGACAGCATGCGACACAATTTTCCACTACGTATCTCAAGCACGGTCCACTGGCACTGCACGCGGGTGCATTGTACTAGCCAACAGCACGGAATAATGTGATAGCGGATTAGGCCGCAACAACGATACTAGCCTTTACCACCCTGCTGCCCAGCTTAATACAATACCACTGTGTAATCAACACGTCATTATACAGTCAAGGGTCAATTCCAGAGGTAGATAATAGTTCCAGAGATAGAGTAAAACGCATAGCGTAATATGATAGCGCGATTTTTTATTTATGTCTACGGGATACATCCCGTAGACGCTACACTATGACGCCACAGCGTGCTACAAGTTCTAGCGTCCTACCCAGTCTAACGTACTAAATGATACAGCGTGCTACGAGAAATAGTACGCTACGAACTACGAAGTCATGTGTGCTACGGCATCTAGTGCGCTACGCGCATACTGACCGCCTAAATGCTTCGTATTATGTAGCGCGCTAGAAATTTATGGGTTTTTATACTAGGCAATAGCACGGAATAATGGTGATAGCGGATTTACGCGTAGAAACCATATTAGCTTGTAACACCCTGCTGCCTAGTCTCATTTAATACAACTGTAATCAATGAATGACGCAGTAAAATAATAAGTAATATCATATCACAGTATAAATAAGTAATATTACAGTATAAAAAATAGTAGCGATAGAAGTTCATTGGATTAAAACATTTAGGTTTGGGTCCGAGAGAGAATTGTATCTTCTGGATCATAGGCCAAGCGTAGGATCACTTTTTAGCGATGGCTTTGGACGTATCTATGACAATTATGTAATTTGAAAAATCTTTTGTTCGTAGTTTATTATCTCCATTTAAATAACTAATAATTGTTCTTCGAATCCAATCATCCAGCAAACTCAGTCAGGAACAAACCCAGCGTAACGCTGTACGAGAAAACATTTTTCCCGCCGTACGTCATATTTCGCACAGATAAAAGAGTGACAGGAACCGGATAGACAAATTGTGCTGTTTCCCCTGACGTGGAACAATAAGGTGGTCCCGCCAGGGGCGGACTGGCACAAGTGCAATTAATATGCAGAGTCGCAATGATGTGAAGTCATTTGTTTTTGTCGTTTTAATTTTATTTTGCCATCGAGGTCTTAATTTAATTTTTTTCCTTGTGTTGCCACCACACAGCCATATAACCTTATAAGTAATAAACTTATTATATATTATTTATTGGATATATTTTCCCAACGAGTAAGACACGAACACTAAATTGAATGATAATGAACTTAAATGTAAAATGCATTTTTTTTTATTATTTCATCTTTCATTGAATTTAAGTATTATAATAATATTGTTAATGAGACTGAGCCCCACAACATGAAAAACTCTAGGGCGGGGAACATTTACTTATTTATTTTATTGTAATCAAATAGAAAAATAAATAAACAAAACTTTTCATTTGATATAATTGTATGTATAGTTATTGTACTTAGATCAAGGCAAGCATACAATAGAATAAGTTATATTTCTAGAGCCCCATTCTGTCCTAATTCGCCCCTGCCCCGTCCCGAGTCCCAAGCGCCCAAGCGCCGGGGCGACGGTCGACATGTTTGCTTTGGGTCATAAAGTTGAAAAGGTAATAAATCGCTAGGAAGGATTAGTTGAGTTGAAGGGATCACGGGTTAAGTGCCGACCGATCAGCCATTGACCTGGAAAATGTGTGATTAGGAAATGAAAAGCTGGAAGTTGATAGCTTTTGCCTGTTGACTGAGAATATTACAAACTCATAAAGACCAAGCTATACGTATATACGTTAATTCTTCAGTTGGGGGTTGGCGTCAGAAATTTAAGCAGATTTCGCTAGTTTATATATCCACACGTTATCGAAAGTAATTTAAAGATTAATTGTCTATATCTGTCTTAAAAATCAGTAAGTTGTCTTTGAACTCCTGCACCATGTCAAATTATTTTTTAAGACGACCTAAATTGGGCACAGGCTATTGTGTGGTACTCAAACGTAAAGTTTCAAGTTCGATTTCCGGTCAAGTGAATTAAATAGATTTACTTGAGTTATTTGAATCGACTAGGGTATGCTTTATTAAAGAATAGTTAATTAGGTATGAGTACGAGTGTCCCATTATTTATTTTGCCCGCGGCTTCGCTCGCGTTAATTTCGGAGTAGCACATTTGGGGCAAAAAGTAGCCTATGTTACTCTCCATCCCTTCAACTATCTCCACTTAAAAATTACGCCTGTTCGTCGTTCCGTTTTGCCGTGAAGACAAAGACAAACATACAGACAGACAGACACACTTTCCCATTTATAATATTAGTATAGATTCTATAAACATTTACATAACTTAAGCAATTACGCTTCATTACTTCCGACACAGATCTCTTTCAAGCAAGACCAACTCTGAATCAGTTATCCAGCACCCATGTCTCCACGTCACGCAATGTTGACAAATTAAGACCCGCGTCGGTTGACGCTGGCGCCCCGGGCGCCGCGTGCCAGAATTTTTATTTGATTGACATTAACTAGACGTACCCTGAGGCGGCCCTGGAGAGCACAACGAATAAACGTCAGCCCTTAACGAACGTGCGGATTGACGTACCCGGAATCATCAAGCGTAGAGTGCTAATCTGGTACTTTTACCCCATTGCACATGTGGCACATCTAAATGCAATTAATTTTAATAATTATTTTGAAGAAATAACTTGTTGACTTACTTTTTAAAATTATTCTTCGGACTTAATTATTCCTATTCCATATAGGTACTTACCTAGTTAATATCGTCGGCAGCTATCTTGACAGATTTGTAACTTATAGGTGTAGTAAAAGTTTACAAACTTGTAAAAATAGCAGTACCTATACTCTGATTGACAGGAGCATTTTTTGTCTTCTTTTTGCTCTTCTGAAAAGCTGGACTTTTGCAGATTGCATAGTTTACCGCTGGACCTGGTGGTTTTTTTGCAAACTTGTTTATGATGTTAACCTAATGAAAAATCTAAAAGTGTAATGTCGAGCGCCAAACGTGATATTGTTAAAAATCAAAGAAAACGCGAAAAAAGCAATCGTTTTTTAAGTTCTTTTCTATTTTTCGATCGCTAGATGACTAGTTTTAAAAACGTCCAAAGATATAATCTATATGTTTCAAAAACCTCCTCCTTTAAAATAAACTTTTATTTACGAAGTGTCGTTCAGCACTTGAGATTACCAATTTAACTTTTAATTTTGCTAAGCTAATACACCTTAGACCTCATCTTCACCTAACATCAGGTGTGATTGAGTCAAGCGTCTATCGTATCACAAAAAAGTCTCTCACTGTCAGATAAAACAATACCCTATCAAAAAGTTCTCGCTATGTGGCGTAAAATCCTCTAACTCCATATGGGCGCAATCAGTACGCGATCCTCGTGTGTGCCGATTGGATAAATTGATTGCCGGACCTCGCCCCCGGATCAACAGCGCACTGCCATGCGCTGGAGATTTTAATATCAACTACTGACATGGCTACTACCAATTTGCTTTCTTAGTCAACGTTAAAATAAAACCAACGAAAAAATCTAATTTTACTTTATTTTCTCACTCTAATAATCAAGACGTGTTTCTTAACTTAGAAAGCTGCCTAAATTGGTTATCATCTCTATTATAAGATAATTTAGAAAGAGAAAGCATGGTTTTTGATCAGCTCTCCAAGTTAAAGAGTGTTTGAATATTGAGGGTTAGGGGAAAACTTCTTTATGCGGCAGACCAGCCGGTTTGTACAAAAGTACGAACCGGCTGCGCTTATCAAAGTTTTCGCCCTAATTTACTTACTGACTAAATATTCCAAATCATATTCAACCCTGATGCAAGCAGCCTGTCAGTTTGTGCACGTTACAAATTTTCGCGTACATGAAGAAAATATGGTCTTGATTTCTGAACCCTATTTACTGAACTTCTGGCGCCACCCTCGAAACCTGCATTTTACCACAAAATTTTTGCGTGTGCTGTGCCCTGCAACAGACGCTCTAACCGGACAGCTGCAGTCGCATTTGCAGTCACAAGCATTCTTCTTGCGTCCATATTTGGGTCCTGCGAGCTTGCTTGCGAATAAAAGGCCGCTTCTTTGGACGTCGACGTCTCTTCCTCTAGACCTACCATTGAGCTTGCCTGCCGCGATGACAGATGCGGGACAGTGACAGTTGCATTGGCATTTGCACAGATCCTTTTTGCCTCCATATTTGAGTCCGGCGAGCTTGCCTGTGAATAACAGACCACTCCTTTGCACCTCAACGTGCGGTCCGTCCTTTTGGGCTTTGGCAGTTACTACAATAAACGCTAGAAGCATGGTTACTACTGGCAGTTTAAAGACCATTTTAGTGCACGCAGTGGCACTGATGGCCATTATATATAAAATATTGCACGCGTGGTCACAATTCGATACCACTTTTTGGACTAAAGCAAACCGGCGTTGGTTGTAAGTATTTTAGGGTAATTTCACGTCAATGATTAATCAATTAGGTTTAGGTAAAGCATCTATGCAATTAGTCCTACGTACGAGTAAACAGTTTTTAATTAAACAGTGACAAATTGACTTTACTTAGGTACTTACTTCGCTGGCTCAGCAACCCAAGTCGATCTTGCCTCTGACATCGACTCGACAAGTGGGGACACCTTAGCTCTTTTAGTTTTGCTTTTAGTAAGCAAGGGTGATAAAGATTTAAATAGTAAGTACGAGCAAAGTTGACGATCGCGCAACTGTCTCATATTTTATAAGCAGGAGTTTAATAATGAAATGCGATGATATTTGAAGTTTCAGTTCATCAAATCTTCGAATACTGGTAAGATACACATAACACGTTGATAGGTACTTACTTATGTGTAAGTTGTGTTAGGAGATTTTAAAATAAATTAAAAAAGGTGCTATCATCATAGCTGACTGCATTGGTTTTGTATGTGCTCTAGACGGCACCATATTTCATAGGGAAACGAGGATTTTTTTATGTTACAGGTGGCAGACGAGCAGACAGATCACCTGACGGTAAGCGATTGTCACCACCCATATACACCTGTAACACCAATAGAATTACAAGACGAGCGCTGCCAATCTTTAACCGTCTTTCAATCCAGTACCCTCTCACTTGACCAAAGACAGCGCAGGCGCTGCTTCTGTGAGCCCGTGGTATCACTCCGGGCAAGCTGGCCCATTGATGTCGGAAGTGTGTCTAAATAAATGGACATGTATCGCAAAATGTAGTTTCTTCCTTATTGTAATTAAAATATTTTTGACATATTTAGAAAAGGAGGAGTTTCTCCTCCATACAGTTCTCCCTAAAATAGATTCATTTAAGTTGTATCATCACATCACGCCTAAAAGTTCCATGAAAAACATTTTTTCTTCCCAAAACGTCAAAGAGACAACAAGGGTAACAATTTTAAAGATCTTTACGATTCTTCTAGTCACTGTCCGTGATAAGACGACCCTTGTCCGTTGCGAGGGAAATAGAAATATTTGGTTATTTCGCGAGATATTCAACGACGCAAACAAATATTTGCCCTGTGGAATCTCATATGACATAGTCTGTTTTAACAGTATTCATTGTGTGAAGGTCTTTTTTGTCGAAGAATCCGATCCGTAATTGAATGTTACGATTTGATTGGTTTATCGAAACAGACGACCCGTTTAGAGCAGTGGTTTGAGCGCCAGTTGAGACGCAGTTCGATTCCCGCACCAATAAAAATGTCTGTTGATGAAACAGGTATTTTTGTTGGGTCTGGGTATTTGTAGTACCATCACGGTTTCTAGTTTCCATAGTAAAAGGGAAAACCTTAGTTTGGGACCAGGGCAATGTAATGTGATGTTGTCTTAATTAATTTACCTATTTTATATAACATAGCTTTAGGCAATACCAAAAAGTTAATAAAAATAAAGTATTTTTATTGCTCTAGTAGGTACCTACTTAGTTTTTAAGTATATCAATAGAAACATACAAAAATATAAAATTATGAAATGAAATGATAATTATGAATAATCATAGGCAATATGCAGGTAAGTACAAATAATTATAAAGTAGCTATATACAAACTCATACCTAAATTAATAATAACCAGTTGTGAATGTGGTCTTTAAAGCAAATCTATTTTTAACCCACTCGTATTAGACCACAAAAAATGGCCTAGGCCTCGGAAATATCTAGACATTTCAAACTATCTAAACCGGCAAATAAATATTTAAACTTACCACAGTAAAAATAAATAACAGTATCTCAACATTTGCTTTATTTGAATTAGTCCAGATATCGATAGTTAGGTATAAAGCTGCCATACCATATGACTTGGAGCGTTATCCATAGTAACTTTATTCTAGGATCAAAGGTCGAATCAGGCCTTATAGAAACTTCTTCAAAGTACGTCAGAAACTGTCAACTATCAATCACGGGTTAAAAAAAAAACTTTTCCTCCAGTTATAAGTAACCCTTATGGGTTACTGTTTTGTGTAGAGACTTCCCAGAATAAAACAACTAGGCGATAGATCTTCGGACAGCTATTTCATTATATTAGGTACAGTACAGTCTTATCAGTTAATCATATGTCTGTTTCTGTGTTTGGGGTATAAGGCCCGCGTTGCGTTTTTTTATATATACTTAGATAGGCTAACGCTTGGCTACAATCGCACCTGATGAGAAGTGTCGTTGGGGTCTAGGGCATGGTAACGTTACATGTTTACCTAGATGCCTGTTATTTTCTATCTAACGAAATAAATATCAACGGCTTTCCCTTAGTACCTATTTATATTCATAAATAGAAATCAAATATTTATCATCTTCTTCTTCTCGTGTCGATGGCATCAAGATATTAAATTTTCCCAGCCCAATACTCCGCCACAATGACTGCTGCTATAGGTATAAAATATATCACAAAAATAACAAACTCGTTAAACCCTTTACTGCATTGTGGCAGTGGACTGTTCCGGACGAAGAATTCGTAAAGCATTACGAAAGCCCCATAACGCACGGCGCCTACACAATGTGGGGCAACTGCGCCCGCGCACGTTCACTCGATATCTGCCGATCACGCCCAATGTTTAGCCCTAAACCGAGTAGCTATAGACACTTGACTTAGCTGACCGCTTACAATAGCGCTTTATAAGGTTTGGAACGCCAAAATGTACTTTATATTTTTTTACATCATAATCGACGAATATTTCAAGCACTTTGCTTTATGTCAAAGACTAACCGATCAGGTTTTTACGATACCTTTTTGTTATAGTATATTATTTTATTTGATTGAAATAAATAACGAATTAATTGCATGACAAAACCTGATAATTTATGGGATTCTGAGCATACAATATACAGGGATTTAATCATGCAACGTGCCAACAGCAATGGGCGGAGGAAAATGTTTAAGAAAACTTTGCCTAATTGTGATATTAGGACTACTCCTTAGACAAAGATAGATCCAAGCACATAAATCTCATATTTTTGAAATTGAAGTATGCATGCTCATCACCCAATCGACCCGCTTTACATGAATGTTAAAGAAACTTAAATGTGTCCCCGAAAGATTCCTAAGCAGAATTAATGACTTGACGCGACTTGGGTGCTAGCCTCGTCATGCAATAAAATGTATAATTACACGAAAACGCGAAAGGCTTAGGGCCTTCTCTTAGACCGAACCTTACTATTACAACTCATTTGAGCAGTGCTATATTACAAATGCCTAGTACTCGCAGGGACATCAGTACGAGTATGTTTAGCAACGGCTGCACTTGAGGTCTGCGGTCAGGTGGCTTATAACGAAGCTGACCCATGACGAAAGAGAATATACTTGTCGGATCCAGACAAAGGTGATAAAACATTTATCCAGGGGGCAGGGTCGGATCGTGAATTTGTGGGGCCCTGGGCTGAAAATACTTGGGGCCTATCTATGTAGGTACTCCCCTAAGCAAGTATTAATTGTACAAAAAGCGACCTTATTTCTGTGTTGCGGGATCTTTAGCGTTTAGGGATTTTTAGGGGGAACTGGGGGGCCCCATTGGGGAAAGTTCCCGTCAAATTCCGATTCGGTAACGTAACGTCCATTAGACCGTCAGATAAAAATTTACGCCAAACTGGTCATAGCTGTCCCACCGAAATATGAGGGAAAGGGAATATATATGTATGTAGATATGTTTGCGTGCACTATATATATGACATCGGCCATTGTAGCCGAATCCATCAAATGATAATTTTATTATAACTACTTATCATAGATCATGATAAATCAGAAAATATCTTGAGCTGAAAGCACGTTATGTCAAATTTCGCACAGTCGGATTTATATTCTGCCGCGAGTGCTCGGTACTTACCTACATCTGATTGATGAACCTGTCAGACTTGCTTCAAAGAAAGTTTGTTTCACACCCAAAATATTGCATTTTTTTAGTAAACGCTTTTATCCGCCGCCCGATGTTGCATCTTCATCACTGATATGTTACTCTCTATTCTGTGACCCGTTCAGCCCAGTGGTTCGAGGGCCGTTGAAATGCAAGGGTCGCGGGTGCGATTCTCGCACTAACACAAATGTTTTTGATGAAACCGATATTTGTGTTGCGTCTGGGAGTTTGTGATAGATTGACTGTTCCTGGTTTTCAAAGTACAAGGTTTATTTCGTCTCGGCATAATCTGACATTTCATATGGAGTACCTACTACTTCGGGAGCAAGTATCTTTAACCATATTAAATTTTTTTTGACGATCGGACTTTCCAAATCCCCGGAATTTCAGAATTCCCGTTATTTTTTAACACACCTCGTATTTACTAAAGTCGGCAGGTTCCCGTGCCGTTTGATATTTTAATTACGTGATTAGTATTCACCCCCATGATTTTGAGGCTGTCAGCTAAAAACGATAATGCCAAACGTTTTCGGGTAGTGTTGGCCAAAACAGGTCTTGGTCTTGCAGTACTGTAGGACCGGCAATACATGTGCAATCTGAGTGTTGTCCATGGGTGACAGTTATCAGATCACGTAGTCGTTTGAGACAACTAAAACAAGACTGGCCAAGACTAGACAAGAAACTATCAATTTAAAGAAAATGTATCAAATAAGACTCCATACATCTTGAGCAAAGCATAACATAACACTCCTTTATTTGGTAGAATGACCCGATGGGGCATTTGGTTATGGCCTTGCCCCATAGTACGCCCAAGAATATCGATGGATTATGGATTCGAACCACACTCTCAAAGATAATAGTTAATCACTACGTACATTACGTCTAATACTCAATCTTTTCCGAAGTACATATTTTGCAAAGTGCGAGGTTCTTATAGCTAAATCAAGACCAAAGCGGAGTACGCAAGTGCAAAGCCAAGACTATGACAGTTATATTGACCCAAGACTAAGTCTGGGCAAATATGGTCCTGCCGGGCTAACATGCGTCACCATCATCATCATCATCAGCAACCCACGGTCGTCCACTGCTGGACATAGGTCTCCCCTAATGCACGCCACCGCTCCCGATTTTCGGCCACTCTCATCCAGCCCACTCCAGCCAGCCTTCGAATGTCGTCATCCCATCTTGTAGCAGGGCGTCCAACACTACGTTTGCCGAGTCGCGGTCTCCACTTAACATGCGTGCCCCGAGATAATTTTGTCGAAACTCGTATTGTGTCGGCGTAAGTTGCTTCTCGCTCACCTGACTGAGCGATGAGCGGGATAGAAGAATGCGCTCTCGCGAACGAGAGTCGACAAAATTTTGTCGCGGTACGCATGTTAGGCCTACTGGTCTTGTATTTTACAACACTGTTCACGGGACTTTACTTGTGCGAGTGACTGACCTCGAGGCCCTGAACGCGTTGCTCTTAAAAACAAGTACGAGTCAGAGGGCCTACAACGAAACAAAATTCACGACCAAAACTTATACCCGTCCCATTCACACGCGTTGAGCGTCTCTTTTATTTGAATGGGTCACGTATTCTCGTTTGTTATGATACGATTTTGGTGTCGGCCTTTTTTGCGGATTCTAGGTAGGCATATAAGTAGGCACCTTCGCAGTTCCTGTTATGTAAAATATTTTTTTAAGAGAAATTGTTTTATTTTTTCTAACTGGTTTTGTCTGTTTGTCAGAGAAGATATCACACACGTAACTACACAAGATTAAACGGATTCTTTGTACCTATCTATATTGTTTTGGTCGTAATTATAAATGTACGAGTACATGCACACTTATAAAGGTAATATGTACCTAGTAGTAGAAGACAGAACGTACGACAGAAGAATCCCGTTAGTTTTGTATTTGACTAATCGTTAAGACTGACTGTCGTAGCTGAATTATGGGATAAGGATAATATAAATACACCAGCTCTATATAAATAAAGTAAATAATTGGAAACAACAAACTATTCCATATCGCTGGCATCAGTCGGTCGACTCGCTATCGGCCGTCCGTCTTAGGCCCCTGACCGATTCGTCTATCGCCCAAGCTTACTTACTGGCGACTTTTACGACTTGATTTATTTGGTAGTTTATTTGCACCCTTTTTAGTTATTTTCTATTTTGCACTAATGTGTGTCAAATAGTACAGAAACAAATTTCTGCAAAAATCCAAAACAGATTAAGTTAATAGTGGTCATTAGTATTCCTCGTAATTGTATCCTCCATTGATAAACCAACTCCCAGGACACAATTTTCCGCGGCAGACTTGGATGTTTCTGAACATGTTGTGTACAGATACCTATGTGTTTCAAAGTTCTGCAAAAAAAACTAAACATAAGTTTTGGTCATCATCAGTAGAGTAGGTATCCTTCGGCAGACTTGGAAGTTTCTGAAAAGCCTACGTACCTTGTTCAGCCTACCGAACGCGCAGTACGTGTGGGAGATAATGAATGGGCTGAGAAAACGTATTTTATTAAAAAGAAGAAGAGTAAATAGTGGGTACCCTCTGTGGTCGCAGCATTTTCCATTTCCACAAGACTTAATCCCGGTACTAAGTAAAAACGAGCCACTAATCTAAAATAAATCTGTGACTTATAATCACATTCATAAAAATGTTCTACGATCTTCCAAAGTTTCTAAAACATATTAGCCGAATGACTCGTCAAAATCGATGCAATTTTGAGCAAAATGATAAGCTGACAAAAACATACTCATAAAGTATTTTGGTAAACAAATCACAGCCAATTCACCAAATAGCCTATTCGCATGCTTCAACTACACTTTATTTGGCACTTTAATATTCTAAACGCCAACGATAACATCTTTGTTTATTGGACTACTGATTATGTATTACCATTAGGTACTATTATCTGTGGTGTGGTATTACGTATATTACATAATGATGTGATGCAGGTATGTCCCTGCTTAGGCCTAACAATAACATTATTATGCCATATTATGATCCTGGTTTCCTTTCGTCTATTCGTCCCATAATTGTGGGAGAGCCAAGCTTTGGCATGAATAGGCCGGCTCGACCGGAGTGATACCACTGCGTCACATAAAACCGGTTTGAAGCAGCCCCTGTGCTGTGTTTCGCCGAGTGAGTGAGGGTACCGGAGGCCCACCCGGGGAGGGGAAGGGGAAGGGGATTAACTCCACTGGTGTTGCAAGTGTCCATGGGCGGCGGCAATTGCTTACCATCAGGTGATCCGCCTGCTCGTTTGCTACCTATCACATAAAAAAATATATAACGAGTAGGACTGAATGATAGGTGTTTAACTATTTACTGATACGCCCTACTTGGTGTTAAGGACAAGATCAGAAAAAAAATATTCACTTAGGCTTATGTTTGTAATATTTTGTATCTTTTTATACTCTGCGGTAATAGTTAGGTGTAGCTTGAAAACACACTCGCTGTTTTTTTAAATGAAGTGTTTATATTTTATGTTGCTTACAACTTGAAACATAACACATCCTATAACTTTAAAAGACCTTTGCTTTGCAGCTGTAATTTATTTTTATCGTATATCTTTGAATAACATTTTATTCAAAGGTCGTGAATTAAAATCCCCTGTGGCCAACAAAGATTTATATTACAATTTTCTCTAAATAGCCTCTATGTCAGGGAGAAACCAAGACTTTAATTTGTAGTAAATATAAACGGACAGGGTATTGAGAAACCACATAGTAAATTCTACCAATAATGGACGAGTATGTTAAGCAGTTGCATGGGGTTGGAAATACTACCCATAAATACACTACGAAATTACGATTCAGTCCTACCGCAGATTAAAGTATTAAGTTTATGTATAACTTACTCTTAGCCAGAAACAAAATAACAATTTACATGCAATATTTAAAATTAAAACACGCATTTTTTATTATTTTAACTATGCAGGTCTTATTCAGAACAGTATCACTGCGACCAGTTTGATCTGTTGTGATCGCGGCTATGGTACATTCAGTCACACACACTGCACTTTTAAGAAAGTGAATTACTTGTTTCAGACTGAGATTTGTAGCTACATTGGGGCTTAACATGTGCTTTCCCAGGTAGATAGGCAAAGTTTGGGCATCAGTGGCCGCATTTTTGGCTCGAGCAAAGAAAAACCTAACGCCGTAAATTTTTTTGTTATTTGACATCTTGTTGAGAGTTCATGGACTTCTATGATCGATCAGTTTCAAGACCTAACCACTAGGTTTGAAATTAAAAAATGAAAAATCTATTTATTGACAACGAGCTTAAGAACTAACTTAAAAATAATTTACGATATTTTATAAAACCATCATACGAATAGACATAACCTGGTAATCTTCAAGAAAAGACCTTAATTTTAATTTCTTAAGCCGATATGGCACAGTCGTTCTCTTATACAAAAAGAGAACCCTGGTCCCTCCCTGGATACTGCCGGCAGAGAAATATTTTTCCCTGAATATCTATGTCTACTATAAGCATGTCTGTACGTTTGCTTTTTATTATTAATGAATTATTCAAAAAGATACTAACTTTTTAAATGTATGTACAAAATTTTCCACTGTGTTCTATCGTCCAGAAAACAAATTTGACTACGTTATAATTAAAAATCAAACCATACACATAAAAATTCTTATTTGATTATTTGGGATGGGATAAGGGATCGGTCTACAAAGTAACGTTGTTTTTCTATACTTTTAGGTAGGACTGTACTCCAAAAATATGTATACACTTTAGGACCTTGTCACAATACATAGGTATAAGAACGACTTCTACTTTCTTGTACATTATGTATTGTGACAAGGTCCTAAAGTGAATACATATTTTTGGAGTTGACTGTACATACTAGGTATTCGATGCCGACTGTACATTCTGTTGCAGTAGGTCATGCACGTTGGTATTAGACTGCTTCCGCAGAAACACATGTACGCTTCATTAAACTGGCGGGTGACAGAAACGTGATCCAATCACTCGACTTATAGGCGTTCTATGACAAACCGCTAGTTTGTAGGTACGTGTCTTTAGTTATTATTCGTAATAGCTATACTTGCTAACTCTGGCAACTTTGAGCAATGGTAGTTCAGTGGATAAGGACGTGCGGTAGTGTTGACCTCCAAAACTATTCGGGATATCGATAGTAATTTCTGAGTGCAATAGTATCGATAAAGAAATTGGCGCAATACTATCGATAGTATCTACTATAGTATTATGATTTTAAACAACACTGAATAATATCAAAATATATAGGTATAGTAGTAGTATAGACCACTTCTTTCACATACACAAGTGTTTGTTCAAACTAAGGTTCTCTCTAGTGGCAGTGGTTCCAAACCAGAACAAACGAAGGAAACCACAAACACCTAGACCCACCACAAATATCTATTTCCTCAACAAACATTTGTGTTGGTGCGGGAATCGAACCCTCGACTCTTGCTTCACAACCGGCGCTCACACCACTGCACCAAACGGGTCTAAGTACTATTATCATACAACATCTCATTATATTCACAAGAATCCGTATTAAGTAGCACTAGCACTTGTCTTACGGATATGAATCCACAGAGGAATATTATACAAACCAAATTTGTTTGTTGTTTGTTTGTGTTGTTGTTAATATTAATTATATCAGGACTTTTAGCGTTTGAGACAATGTCTCTACCATAATACGCCATCGGGCCAGTCCTTATGTCTTCGGAAACGTCAGCTCTCGATCACGGTTCGCACTTGCCCGATTTTTTCCTTATTCTCGGTTATTTACCTGTTAGTAATACCCTATGCCCTAAGAAGTAAATGAGTAATCCCCGTGTCAATGTCAATGCTTACTATAAAAGAAGCGGTATTGGCTATCGACAATTATCATATTGGCGTTATTAATAATATTGCGCCAATTTCACTATCAATAATATCGATACTATTGCACACATACTATCGATATCCTGAATACTTTTCGAGGTCACCAATCGATAGTTCTGCAACACTACAAGAAACGCCCTACGCAGGGTTCTGATAAATATTTATGTGTCTCAAATAATGTCCCGATTCGTACTCACATCTCGTCTGTTTTGAATATAAAACGTATAAAAATGAATACAATACAATAAACAGCTGCGTAATTATTTTATCGTACGACAAATAATGTACATACTCGTCCGGTGTGATTTGAATTATCTTCGTGACACTTGTTATAAAGTTTTAAAACGTTGTAAGGACTCTAAATTCAATCCATCAAGCAACCGATCGCGTCCACTGCTTATATTAGTCCTCTCCCTAAAGAGCGAGTTAACGAAATCATTAAGTAGTTGTGTATGTAATGTAAGTAAGTACGTACAATAAGTACCTACTTACTTAGAACTTGAAACTGTTTCATAGCATGCAGCACTGTAAGAATAGACTAAAGAATGAGACTAATGAAGAATGTTAAAAGATGCTTAATCCTTATAATTACATGTATTTATCTAATTAGAATTAATTCATTAATTTCTTAATTAGAATTTATACGTACCTCATTATTTTTATAGCTATATCCAATTGCAGATTTAATTACTCTACTTTTGGCTACCGGATATGGTTTTATCAAATGCCGAATTAAAGGGATTAAGTAAAGAGATTGTGACTGGTAGTAAGCCAAGCTTCGGCACGAATGGGCCAGCTCGACCGAAGTGATAACACGGCCTTACAGAAGACTGGCGCAAGGGAGCTGTTTGCTTATATCCTAGTGAGTGAAGGTACTGGAGACCCAATCGAGAGGAGAGGGCGTTAAAAGGTTGTGCACTTTTGTAACTCCACTAAGTGTGCGGGTGTCTATGGGCAGTCACCTACCATCAGGTGATGCGTCTGCTCGTCTGCCAACTATTACATAAAAAATGACGTTTCTTCGACTTCTGTCTTGGTATTTTCTAAGGCTAAGGTTATTAAAATGCCAATATTTGAACAATAGACTCACTTTATTGTTTTATAATTAATTTATCACTACAATTGAAATGAAATAGAACTTCACGTGTTAATTTGCCATTGTTTTATTACACTCGTTGGCAGTTACCTGTATAATTTAAGATGAAAGAAATTTACGTAACTACGCGCTACGTGGTCCAAATATACCTACAGATAAAGGATAATAAATTAAATCGTGAAATGCTATTTTACATTCCGATGAGTAGACCTTGTGCTTAACATACACTAATATTTACAAACAAACATACACTCTAGTTAAACAACAATAACTGTAGATAAAGTAACTTTGGCAGTAACATCTGAACGTTTGGCAGATTTCAACCCAATTGGATTTTGTAAGTACAATGAGCCAATTATGATAAATTTCCAGCATCAATTTATGCACTATATTATAATCGCGTGTTCTATGCACTGATCATCCGGCGTTCATCGAGAGAAACTACAGTGATTGACTTATTTACAGACGAGTTCAGTATCACAAGGTTATCACTTCGAGATAAACTTCGTATCACACTCCCAACATCACTAAAGTTAACTTGAGAATTTTTCACTTAACACATATCTACTTTCGACGAGAACGATTCGTTGCTTGTAACAAATATTCTTGGTCTTGTTTTATATAGTAAATATTATTGATATTATATACAAAAACATCGTTAAAAAAATTTGAATAAACTTGTTTGTAACAGAAAATCAATAAAAAATTGTGAGCATACACGTTTTGTTTTACGATTAATTTCACCACTCATTATTCAATATTGATCTCAGCCTATGAAACCAAGAAAATTTGTTACAAGCTGAAATTAATGCTATAATATATACAACACAACACATGATTCGAGATGTCGCAATAGATCGATATTAGCTACTGAAAGCAAAATTATTTTGGTGACACAAGATGGGCTTGACTTGTTACCTCTTTCTGATTGACGCCAAGGCCAAGAGCTCTTATTTCTTATCTCATATCACAGGAGCTCTGTATCAGCCCATCCTCATAATGTTACGGCGTCGGAGCAGCCGCTCCATGGCGTAGAACACGCGATCCGACCCTCAGTACGGGCACACCACTCCCCCGGCGCCCGGGAACGCGACCGAGTCTGGGAAGTGCACCCGGCAGATCTCCTTGAAAGTCTTCCCTTGACGAGGAGCCTTCTCAACCTCCCTCTGCCCGCCGTACCCGCCGTACCCACTGTAGCCGTTGTACCCAGTGTTGTAATCCGTGCCGCCCGTAGCCGCTGTACCCGTACGATCTTCTGCCATTTCCGTTGAGCGCATCGTAGATCGCGTCGAAGAACGGCGCGGCCTCGCACGCCATCACCGCCAGGAGCAGGACGGCGAGCAGCAGTAAACGCATGGAAGTCATCGCGGAAGGGTTGAGAGCAATTGTGCCAATCAGTTGGCGGTCAGCGTGGCCTCGTGGTGCGGAAGCTCGCGGCGGTGGCGGTTAGGCGCGAATGGTGCCGGGTGATCAGACCGCCGGCTTATATACCGGCCTCGGATCATCCGACGCGAGTAAACACGCGCTCGCGCCGGGTTCACGGTCCGTACCCTGGAATCGCATTGAAGTAGATTACTGCTAAATATTGGAAGGGTACATTTCGCAATACATTTCGACACAAACAGGAAGCGTTTGATATTGTGGAGTAACCCAGATAGCGTTTTGTGCGTTGCAAATTGGAACGAAGCTTACACCATAGGCTCGTAATGGTATTTAATGCTGTGCTAAATGGTTGAGCGTTTGGTAGTAATAGGTGATTCAGCCGTTGCGTAAGAGTACGTCGTAGTGGGCATCGCGAACAAAGCTGAGGTAAAACAAAGTCAAGTTCAGGTCGCGGCGTGCGTTCACCTCTGCCCGCGAATGTGTTCCTTGACCATCGCCGGTGCATGCGCGCGCGCCGGCGCGGCTAGCATCGTTCTTCAAGCCAACGATCCACCAACTTATGCTAATTTGTTTTCACCTTGCAAACCATTCACCCAGTTTATATCATATCGTATCGTTTTCAGAATTATTATCCAAACTTGATCAACAAGCTTATCTTCCTCGAGGTTACTACTACTACTAAATTATTCCAATACAATTATCTAACCTTTGTTTATATATAACTCGAGAATTGAAAATAGTTCACAACTTGAGTAGATAGAGTATATACTAATACTATTTCTAGGCGCGGTTTATCCTAGGCCTAGTTATTGAATAAAATAGATATGTTAGTTAGCTTAATTTAATACAAACATAGGTAATATTAAATAAAGCTAACTAACATGGTTAATCTATTCTGGTTCGACGTTTGGTCCGCTGCGGGTCACGGGTAATCTCATCTCTTCTTGTGTCCAAAATGTCCAGTGTATATAACTGTCACTTAAGAACCCGGGGAACGAATACACCATGCCAATATCCAGGATTCTGAAAGTCTGATAATAGCGAAGGAAGAACCAGCACAATCCAGATC
The DNA here is from genome assembly GCA_014851415.1 of Cnaphalocrocis medinalis. NCBI lineage: Eukaryota > Metazoa > Arthropoda > Insecta > Lepidoptera > Crambidae > Cnaphalocrocis > Cnaphalocrocis medinalis. The sequence continues at coordinate 2,883,785 of CM026279.1, forward strand.
ATGGTTAGGTAAGCCATTCAGAATCGCTGTCTACAATTTTGAGCAACCAGAACAGAAAATAGAACTAAATTAAACTACCAGCTGTTGATTGAACGGCTGATTAAGCTAGTTGGCTCCAACTTATCGATTACATGAAACGGAATGGAAATCCTTTCACTTAAGTTCACACATCTTACCACAGCGTCGTAGTAGGGAGTTGATCTGCCCTAATAAAGCTTGCCCTTGAATCGCTTCAATTGCTCCAAGCGATAGCCTTACCACGTTAAATGGCTTGTGAGAAACTTGTTAGCTTGTTTAGTCGTAGTTACTGAGTATATGAGTAACTACTGGGTGCCGCAAAACTACTGTACTAATTATAGAGGCATTAAGTTCAATAGACAACGACAAGCCTTATAGCTAAAGGGCATTCTTATTAATTTTCGTGGCAATAATTAAATCTACTATATTATCTAGATAATTGCCACCTTTCGAACACCTACATTAATACCAAATAAGAACCAATAAATACTTCACGATGATTACTATATCAGCGTCCAAAGCCATTGCTCCGGAGCCCGGGGTACGCTTGGACGATGATCCAGGATATGGAAAGCCTTATTAGCAGAAGTAAGTCCCGGAACAAAGTGAGGACCTGCATTATTTCTAGTCACCTGCCGGGCTAACATGCGCGCCACGAGATAATTTTGTCGACACTCGTGTTGTGTCGGCGCAAGTTGCTTCTCGCTCACCTGACTGAGCGATGAGCGGGATAGAAGGATGCACTCTCGCGAACGAGAGTCGACAAAATTTTGTCGCGGTACGCATGTTAGGCCTACTGAAAATCTCGCATAATATTATCCATCTACACGATGATTGGTTATTTTTGTTGTGAGATGTCAAAATGTCACTACACTACCAATGACGTTGAAGTTAGACCTAAGTCTAACAGTACGCCATCTAGCGGATTTTGCACAAGCGATAGCCCCCATTATTACTACTCTCTAGTTATGACAGCAGACATAAACACAATTTGAAAGGAAAAGGGCAGTTATGAGCCACGTGCGTCTCATAGCCTCGTAAGTACTAGGTCTGCTCTAAATTTCTTAGACCCTATGACTGTAGGTATGCTATAAAAATCCATTCGTCGGCTTTATATTTCAAGTCCTTATGGTACATAATAAGTACTATTAGTAGGACAAAGGCCTTAATTCTCTGCGTGCACCTGCAACTAGGGTTGGCCACGATACTGTCACTGTTTAAAACTACTATACCTACACTGGTATTAAATGACTCAACGCAAATGTACCTGTCATGAAACTTGAAAGTGCTTCTTTTACTAGACAATTTCTATGATCTTTCTAGCAGTATCATGCTGTATGATATTACAGTCATGGCTGCGATTGTAAAGTCCTATGCGGGAATGAATCTTTCGTCCACATTTGCAGCAGGTGAATTGAGCGCCGCTGCAATTGAGATTGAAGGCACGGCGTTTAGCACACTTTGCCGAAATTTGATTAAGCCATGCTTCATATGTTTTTCGAGGCCCTCCGATACCGTTTTCCTCCAGGACGGACGTTCAGCAGCAAGCTCTTCCAACTATACCAAAGCGATGTCAAAAGCGCTTAACGCAATCTTACCATAATTCGGCATTGGCCTGCCGATGGGTCTTTTGGATATCTTTAGCTATCTAAGCGGACGCCTTGGTAGACGAGCGAGATCCACGAAAACTGTGCGCAGTGTGGTGTACGGTGTTCTTGTTTAGAAGATTGGCAGCCCTACGTGCGACTGGCTACACGGAGAATGGTCCGTATTAGTAGATAGCCACACATAGTCCGCTATTATGATTTTAATTCCTTTGTTGTATTTATGAACCAATCAAGTCTAAACTAGGAAAGCGTAATGGAACCAACTTTTGTATTAGGATACTGACGAGAAAATTTAATGTTTACCAGTTTTATCGTCCTCATATTTTATTTTACATAATAACTCGAAGCTAACTTGAAGGTCGACACCCCTATTTAACATAAGTTAGCTTAACCAATGGTCATACAACAAGTTTGACTAGACCATTGGCTGTAACTTTGACTATTGATTCTGACCAGTTTTCATCAGTCGAGTAGGTATACCTAGTCAATTTAACCAAAAGGTAAGTACGAATCTAAAAACCGGCCCAATTTGCTATCTAATTTGGTAATTTTCTTTTCTCGGTTTTAATTATATTCTAGTTATCTTTTTATCACTGTTTCCTAAGTACTAGAGCTTCTAAGCAATTTTAAATTATCGGCTCTGGAATTTACCCAGGCCAATTGGCTAGGCCCTCAAATATTGGCAATTTGTGGCTAAGATTCAATTATATTCGGTATTCCTTTATTAAAATCTAAAGTTGTATTTTATGTGCAATACGCGCTTTACCACATATGGCTGATCACGATCGATGACATTATAATAATTTACCAATCAAAGTTTATTATGAGTTGGAACAGCCAAACTATAAAACAAATATTTATTTGCTAAACTGACCCGACCAGGAATCGAATTCAGGACACTTGGCTACAAATGACCGAAATTAATATTATAACTGAAAACTAAAACGAAAATAAAATATAATAATAAGATATAAGTACTCAATTATATTATACATATAATGTTATTGGCTCTCCGGCATTTTATTTATCAAGTGTTTAATTTTAACGTTGTTATTTTGGATAATATAAGTAATTAGCCAAGACAAGGGTGAATTGTTTCAATACCACTATGCATTTTACCTACATATCTGAATGAATGAATGAATTATATTTTACACTTTCAAGAAGAAGAAGATATTAATTGCCCCATTAAGTTACGGCCTTTAAACGATTTTAAGCAAGGAAGTACCTAGAGTACCTACCTGTTCTAGGCTTGACGCCCTTCTATTAGTTTAAGCTTCATCAGACCAAAAATCTTATATCATTACTTGTACACAACTATGATGTAATGACAATTTAATTCTAAGTTTCTCAACGACATCAATCTACAGAGCCTCGTAATAAAATGTCAGTAAGTTGTTATTTACATACGCCATATAAAGACACAATAGCCTGCGAAGATGCTCGACCCAGGACCTATAGGTCTCGTGATTTAGCACTAAACAAACGCTGCACGTTGTAGGGTTGCCAGCACTAAGATACCTACTCGTAACTGTCTTTGAAGCAATTGAAGACCGGCGTGAAGTAGCGCCTGCGCTGTGTATTGTCGAGTAAGTGAGGCCCTATTGGGGGGAAATGATGTTAAAGGTTCGCAGCGCACTTGTGATTACTGGTGCTGCAGATGATTGTGAGCGGCGGCAATCGCTTATCATCAGGTAATCCGTCTGCTCCTCTGCCACTTATCACATAAGAAAAACAAGTACCTGTGCTCAGTGCCAGTCATCACATCAAATCTTCAAACTTGTTTTGGTTGCTTGTTGACTATCGCATCATCAGCCAGTTGTAGTTGCCTATCCTGAACAATGGACTGGACATAGGCCTCTCCATATACGCCACTGTGATCTGATTTTCGCTACTCGCATTGCCTCTTGCATCTTGCACAGATCATCACTCCACCTGGCTTGAGGACATCCTACATTAGGTTAACCGAGACATGGGCTCCACAGCCTACTGCCATTTCCAATATATAAATATTGATTGTTGTCGAGGGCAGCCCTGAAAGCACCTGCGATATTATGCAACATTATCTGCGTTTCCGAGGTTGTGTGAGCGATCCTGCTAATGTTAGTTCATTCCTGGACATTAATGCTCTGGATACTGAAATATACTTCAAGTATGTACTTCGTAAGACATCATTCGCCCCCGAGCGGGGCGATAAAAAACTGATCAAAATAATATATAATGCTTTAAAAACCTAAAGAAGATAAAGGAAAAACAGTCTTTCCGCCCCTTGCGGACAAAACCAACGGAATACGACTGACTCTAGATCTCATACATGCTACTCGTAAGAGATACCGTATCTATACAAACGGTAGAGCTTATTTTTAAAAACCCATGTATGACTTTTTGAAAGCCAAATAACGCAAGTACATTTTTTTTTTCATAAGAATAAATATTAGCGGCTTATTTATATCGATGGTGATACCCCTGAAATTATCAGCGATATGATGCAACTATTCTCCGCTTTGTGAGCGTTTCTGTTAAGAAACCTAGTTCGTTCCCGGAGATTAACGCTATGGACACTGAAATATATTTAATTAACATTGCCCGTTTGCGTGCCTTATGGCTGATGAGGCTTCGCAAATTACGAGGAAATGACTCTCAAAGTGAAGCTTGAAACTTGAAAGGACGGTATCAAATACGGTGTAACAACTTTGCCGAACGCTAAAATATAGGTAATCTTGGAAAAGCCACACGTTAGATTACTACAATATTTAAAATTTTCTTCCAAAAAATCCGCTAGATGACGTACCTACTTGCTCATTCATCGAAATTTAATTTTCGTGGCATTCATTTAATCGCCTATTCCTCCGAAATCACCATCAGAATCTTAATAGGTAGGACTGTATAGGCTTTTCCCATAATATAACTTTTAATAATATTTTTACATAAGTATATTAAGATTCTGATGTGAATTTCGAAAGATTACTAGATTTAATGAGTGCTATGAAAATTAAATCCCGAAGAATCACTGAACTGTATTTGAGCGCAGCAGCAAGGGATCAACAATCACACTACATTCTTCTGTTTGACTGAGAATTAACTTCAACGTCATTGTTTATTTGGTGACTTTCTGATACATCGAAAATAACACAGTGCGCCATCTAGCGATTTAACGAGTACTTATGAATGTTACCTCTGGATTTTACAAATCCGGCGAAACATCTGCTCGTCTGCTAGTTTCTTATAAATGACAACTGTAGCAAATTAAAAAAAAATGTGCAATTTACTACTAATTCGGCAGTGAGAGGAAAAATATCCTTTTGCTTGAGATAGTTTCTCAAAGATACCACAACAACGTAAGGGTTTACATTGTTGTGGTAGGTAATGATTCTGAACGTATGAGTGTTGACTCATGCATGAGGACCCTAACACGAAATGACAGCTTTATACGCAACCTGGAGTGGCCCGTGGAGATGATGGAATGTCTGTTTTATCGCTAACTAAACGATCAAGGGTCACATGCATTCTACCTGCAGCCTAGACATTTAACTCATACTTGAATTGGATTCTACACTGCGATGCGCTAAACGACTTTAATGACTTGGGTGCGACTGCAAGCCTTACGAGATTAAGTTCTGAACTAATTTACTAGTGTATTACCAGTCAGGTTCCACGCATGGTAAGATGCTTCTTTAGATAAATAGTTGCATTATGACTTCTAATATCTTGTCAACAATGACTTGACTTTCAACTTACTACTTGAAGTAATAAGATGGTGTTTTGACTGACAAATCATCTAATCAAATCTATGTAGATTTCGATTTTATAGACGCGATCTATAACAGTGCTAATAGCATAGGTTGAGGGTAATTTTATTATAACCAAACAATTTCTTGGTCCAAAGAAAATTACAAAAAGAAGTTTTAAGAAATTATATAATTTATAACCTTCACCATGACTCTGCTGGTGTGGCAGGTGTCTATGGGCGGATCGCTTACCATCAGGTGATCCGTCTGCTCGTCTGCCACCTATGAAAAACATAAATAGGAGAATAATGACCTAACCAAGAGAGACTAATTTCAAAATAAAATACCACAATCAATCTAATCTAAAGTAACATCCGCCTGCAGAGGTCTGCAGTAGTTACTGCCGCTAATATTTACAATCTGGACCAGGTACACGTATTTGAAATCGCGAGCTCAAAGAGCTAATTATTCGCTTGCCTTCGTAGCTCCAGCGAATAGCGCGGTTGCGAAACTGCCGTTTGTGAACAGCCTGTATCTCACTGGGCTGACCAATTTTAACGTTTTGGAAAAAAGTGTCGTATAAAGATTATGTTTGTGACGTCGTCGAAAATGATCTGCGAGAACTTCAGGCCGATGACTGGCGACAAGTAGTGCAGGATCTACCAAAGTGGCGTTCTCTTGATTCGGAGGCCAAGACTCGTTTCGGGTCGCTGAGCCAGTGGAGTAAGTAAGTATAAAGATATGTATTAATATTGAGTCGGACTTAATGCCGGTATTCTTGGTGCCAATAAAACGGCTGTTAATAGGCAAAATCTGTAATATTTTCTTAGACTCGATCATAAAAAAAATTAAACCATAAACAAAAGAAGGCTACAAATAGAAACATAGGCCACCCTATTATTGTCTCGATTCGAACGCCAAATCCATGGAAAGTGCAGTGGAGCCGAGCTTTGGCTTCATTGCAGTTATTTGAGCTTGTTTGCTGAACATTTCATCTAGGCAGGTGAGGGCACGCCCTCGGCCGCAAGCTCTGTAATTTAAAAACGAGAGAAACTAATTTTATTTAATTTCCTTTGTCCCAGTCATGAGGATATTATTTTATGACATAGGAACATAATTAATTAAAAAAAGGTATAGGTAGGTCAAAGTGCATATGAACCTTAGATTATTTTTGATTGAATCTAAGATATGAACGCACTTTCCATACACGGTCGTCCTCTGGATTTTTAAATCTATGCGAATCACAGAAGTACTTCGGACAGAAGGTACAAAATGACGTTTGTGATCCTTTTATCATTATTTTCACCCTAGATCTTCATGAAACATTTTGGAATCCAAACACATGATTCTTACAATGTCCACTACCTAACCTAACCTTCTGTCCTCGAATATTTCGGAAACAAATAAACAAAAAAGATTAGGTAGGTATTCATAATCCAGCATAGCCACTGCTTAAAAAACTTCTGCAAGATTTATTATAGTTACTTACTGTAATGTATTTCTGATCCTTTCCTATCGGATCACTTTGCCGTAAAACATAGTTTGAACAGTCACGGTTGTCTCCGGAAGGACTCTTTATGCTCAGTGTTTTCAAAACAACCCCCAAGAGGGCGCAGCGGTGTTTGTATAGGACCCAGCTTACTCGGTTAGGACTTATCAATACTGCCAATGAATTTGATCCCTATCCGCCGAGAAATAAAATACAAAATTATATGGGATATTTGGACCGGTTTATTGATATAAATGGCCAATATCATAGCATGTTCGAGTATACAAAGGTTGATAAAGTCAAGACGCAATGAGTAGATAATGTCGTATTATTGTAGAAGCCATTATGTGTTTTGAGGTACATCGTTTCATAATAGTTAATTAGAATTGGTTAAGTATTCGATTGACTGATAAATAGCGATCACATGGTACGGACCAGTAGAACCACCATTCGATTTTTATTTATTTTGATCTATTTTAACGCCCTGTTTGTTCTAGTGATTTAAGTACCAGACCGTGTTCTCGGGGTCCCGGGTTCGATTCGTGGGTCGAGCAAAAGTATGCTTCGAATTTTTTGAACATAACTCGAGTTTGTGATAATCACCATTCCGCATTAGGCAAGCGTGGTGATTAAGCCTAATCCTATCATAGTAGCGATGACTTGATTTCTATGATGGAGGCCTTTGCCCTGCAGTGGGACAGTATATAGGCTGATACTTTACTTTTTTTAACTGTACATTTTAAAAGTACGTACAATATCGAATCATTTAACTCACAGCCGTGCAAAATGTGCGCTTGGAAAAAAAAGGCGAATAAATTAATATTTGACCATTTTCATTCCTGCCGAATAAACAAGAAAAACGCTTGATTACGTTTAATTATCCGGTGCACTTTACTTAATGTGGGCAAGTGATGCCGATTGCAATCACAAACCACAGTACCGCTACCCGTATGTGGGTGGATTTCTCTCATTTGCTCGTATTTAACAAATATCGCTGCTTCCGTATCTGCTCCCAAAAGTTTCAAGTTATATAATCTTTGATTATAACTATTACATAGGTATGTATAATATTTTTTATGTGATAGGTGGCAGACGAGCAGACGGATCACCTGATGCTAACCAATATCGCCGCCCTTGACCCCTGCAACACCAGTGGAGTCACAATGCATGTTTAAACTCCCCTTCTCCCCGATTGGGCCGTAGTATGGCTCCAGTCGAATCAGCCTACTCGTGCCTAACCGTGACTCTCCCATACATGGAAACCTACAAAGCAACAAAACATTACTTTTTATTTATTTATCGGACTATTTTAGAGCAGCACAGATTTATTAGGAACGATCAGTCTCCCAGTGTATTTAAATTATTTCCACGTCTAACCGCAGAGTTCAGTAACTTTGAAGCTTTACGTAGGTACTTGTATGCATTTTACATACGACAAGTGCATACGCGTGCAACCACCCAGATATGCCACTTTATGCTAGAGATGTTCACCAACAATCGATCTAACATCCGTTTGCAGAAATTCTCAAATTTTAGGTATCATAATTTATCATACATAATCCATAAAATTTGGAATGTTATTTTTCACATTTCACATTCACTTTTCACGAACATTCTTAAAATTATCGCAGGTAGAATACCTATGTATTACCTATCCTGTCTTCGTCCTCAGAGATTTAATTAAACAATACGAACTTGGAGTCGATTTACTCTAAATCATTACATTTAACGTCGTAAGACCCAAAAGCCACATATGAGGCAAAAACAATTGATGTTCTATTGTGTCTGCTGTCTGGGCCTTACGACGTTAAGTCGTCTATTGTCAACTTCTATTCACCAAATGACAAAAAATTATCTAGTTTTTTAATTCAGCATGTCACATCTCTAGTTTATTCTTTGGCACCACGATAAATAGATATTGCTCGGTAACAAACCGCCAAGACTTAGTAACACAAGCTCTCCTCTACGAGGGGAGAATACTTCGTAGCACGGCTCTTATTGGCCTTGTTCATATTTTCTTGATAAATGTTCGATGAAAGTGTATAGGAGATGCTTTATGATTTTGGGGAGGCTGTTTATCAAGAGTTGATATTGGTTCCACATACACCGTTAATTTTCACCCGCGATGACATACCACAGATGTAACAAATAAGGGAAATGTGCTTCAACAGCTTTGTTTGGATTTGGGCTAACGCATAATCTGGCTTAAATCACATGTTGTACACAAAACTCAAAACTGATTTTGGTCAAAATGCCAACTTGTTAACCACTATACAAGTCGGCATTTTACTTAATTATTTCTTTTTTAAAAACTGATGAACAACAACTTTTTGCTATTCACACAACAGCCGATATTCATGTTCAAACTCCTTTGTATGGACACAGAGTAACAATATGTAGAACAAAGACAAAAGGGTTTTGTCAGCCAGTTTATTATTAAAATTCATGCAACGATTCGGACCGGAAAATATTATGCGTAATCAAACGTTAATATTAGCAGTCCTGACGCTTTATGCACTATCTTCGATGCAAATCTCATAACATTTACGACATGACATTAATACTGCGGTAACAAAGGTGGCTCATCTTTTAATGCGTTAACGCCATAAGGAATACAACATAATTCACATTTAGCGCGTACATTAGCATCGCTACCTGCATCCCGCTGCATCTTGCATTCAATGCGGATAAATGTAATTAATAGTCGTACGTAAGATGCGTGTAAATGAACAAAAAGATTGCCTACGTTACTACGCATTGGTTCTTAAATAGTTAATTTATACTAATGAAATAATTTATACGGATATTTTGCTTACTAATTAGATCATTCTTGGGTTGATTTTCTATAGACCTAGAGACTAGGGTTTCTTCTACAGAGAATAAACCAAAAGTTTTCGATGACATGTGGTAACATGCATTATAATCAAATATCGGAGGTGGTGCTATTTTGCTACATTAATCGCAACATTGATGTTACTATGGAAATGCTCCAAGATTCTGATTAGGATCCCAGGATTTAATGTATTTAAACTCTAATTTTAATATTTGACCGTGGCAAAGCCACGCTTCGGTATGAATTGGTTGGCTCGAAGCTTTTGAAACCGCATGAAAAAAAAATCAAATCAGCCACCGAATTCGTATGTAGGTACTCGTAACTTCAAAATTCGGTTTTTTGCGTAGTGCGATTTTCTCGACATAAAAGTATATACGAGTAGTAGGTACTCTTATTGTGTCAGTCCCAGTTTCCTTATTTAGAAAGGTAGAATACGAAGCTAGGTAGGCTTTTCACGCACCCACCTAGTAAAGATATCTTAAGGAAGGCAGAACACGCAACATTTTTTCTCCGTCACCATCTACAGGGATAATGTTTTAATTAAATTACTTACCCTTGAGCCGATCTGTTAATCAGTTCTCGCTTCACACGTACTCGCAAGCTCCAAGAACGTCACGGGAATTTGCTACCTTAGTGGTTGGGTATAAGGGCTCATGGTATACATGTGGTGGGACGCGACTGTACTCGCGGGTACCCGCATAATGCGAATTACTCGAGTCAACGCGAGAGCAGATTAATGTTTGCTGATCACTTGGCGTTATTTGCTGTTCATTATTTCCAGTTAATTCCTACATGTTTACTTTGGACGCGAGCGCCGTAACGTAAGATTAGGACAGATTGGGATTAATGTCTATATGACTTATTATATGAATGTAAATAGAAACTCCAGGCAATAAGGTATATAAATAAAGCTTATTATTTATATACCTTAATACTTTAATGATCGAAATAAGGCTTATTTATCTGATGAGGCAAGCAGATATTCAGGCATTTCTTAAAAGTTTAACATACCATTGGCCCGTCCTTACTTTCGTAACTCTAAATTGCGCCTTTCTGACGCTCAGCGCTGATAAACTGTAGATACCAATAGATGGCGCTGGATGTCGACTGCATCGTCCAAGTGTTTTCGCCATTTCAATTTATAAGAGCCTCCTCATCATCTACAAATCTACGTCTTTAAAAATACTTAGTTTAGTTGATTTTATATTGATTTATTATTATTGGTAATTGAAGCCTATTAAGTATAGACTTTTTATTTATATAAAATGTATTGTATTTTTTTGTTTGAAAGTTAATATTGCCGGCATTTTTTTTTTGCTTCCGGATCAAGATTGTTGCTGCTACATCAAAAACGTTTTACATAATTTTATTTTTATATTTTGTACTCACACAAAATGTCGTATTTCCTAATATGTCGAGGGTTTAAAAAAAAATTACAAACCGTGCTACCTACTAACTTTCCAATTTCCTTGTAACTTATTGACAATTAACGTATGAGTAAATATTAAAACAAGATAATAGGTAATAATATGTTCTAACTAATGTTCAGTCCACGTACCGCCTACTACGACCAAAGGCGATGACACCATATAATTTTCTGAAACTAAGTAAACAACATATTAACAAAACTTATGGCACAATAAAGATGCTGTGATTATTGGCTAAATGACTAACCCGTTGATGCATTGGATGAGTATTGTGTAAACTTAAGTAACTGTTCGTCATAGACTCCAAAGGTATCAAGAACATGGTCAATGTCATCTAGTGGTAACCTTGTTTTCGCAGAAAAAGATTCCTTATGTGAATATGACAGTTTTAATTGCTGAGACTTTATAGAAGTAGTGAAATGACTAAGATATATTATTCACTCGTTACAACATAGAATGTAACTCTTATTCATCAATGGCAAAACAAACAAATCCTGTTAGTTATTGACTTATTGTGAATTTCTCGAGATGTTAGAGATACAGTGTTATAAGTAGGTATAGCTAGTGGCTCGACAATGACTCTCCCATCGAAGTGTAATTTCCTCTGCGCAAGCGCTTGTGCACAGTACCATAGTAAAAATTTCCTGGGTCGATGGTTGATTATTTATTGTGATGCGATATATCGATAAGATGACTTAACTACATAGAGCGCGCCGATCATAGGGTCCCCCGCCCGAACATAATATAGGCATCGATATAATTTCTAGAAACACAATTCCATACTGAAATCGTTTGAAAAAGGTATCCCAAAGCGCTGTCCCCACTTTGACAGATATAGATATTTTCGTCGATATTGAAAACAAAATGTAGTAATTTTATTTACCTATAGTAATCCCAATCCATAGTAATTGATTGCTTCTAAATAGCGCTCTTTTGTGAATAGAACCTAAATTGCCGAAGACATTTAACACGTTCTCGTTGTAATTAATGTTTCTATGATCAAAGACTATAGGTGTAAGTACTACCTGGGAATGACACCTGATAGTACGCCCACCCAAAAAAGATGTAGGTTGGACTTCTGTTAACATCTCTGATACCTATGTTTACTCCACCCACGCGGTTCCTGAAACAGTTTTGAGAATCGGACCTTCCATCCATCCCTACTCTTTGGGGACTCTATTTCTAACAACAAACATTACTTAGGTTGACTATACACCTGTCCAAATATGAGCATTCGTTTCAGTCGACCTTTCACAACAATTGGCCTTTGTACAGTTGACAATTAGATTTTTCCAGCCCCTACTTATTTACAGGCAGAGTAATACACGTCGACCCAGTTCCTTCAGTGTTGCTGTACCATATTATTCTGTGGCTGTACGATGTACGTACGGCAATTTTCGTAAGCATTGCCTATGGTAGGTTACGGCAACATACTTAAATACGATACCGTATCGTACGCTAAAATATTATGTATCAATAATCAAATAATAACTCTCTGTTTGTAAAAAAAATATGCTTTAAATGTATTTTTATATGAGGCTGTCTGGAAGAGCTATTAGCAAATCGCCTACATTGTAATACTCCATAATTTAAGATTTGTAAACTTTTTGCAGTAATAATCTATCTATCTTAGACATTTGGTAACAGTAGCGTAGTGAGTTGCGGCGGAGAGATGGACGGGAAGGACCATCGTAGATAATGCTGTGGTGGATCTTACTCCCCACCATTTCCCACTAAGACAGCGAGAAAAAAACCGCTGAAGTTTTCTATGCCTCTGGACTTGTACAGAAAAACACAATTTATGTTCCGACAACCGGGTTTGCACAAGCGCAGCTCGCAGGCTAATCGCACGTCCATTTCTCCAGCTGAACACTAAAAAAATAAACATATTAGCACGGGGAGAGGCCTGACGGCACTTGCTTTAATATTTTCTTTTGGTGGGGAATCAACAATGGTTTCTATAAATGTTTGTTTTTAACAGTATTCAGAACATAATAATAAATATCCTTAATAATGTTCAACAACGCCGATTTATTTTCTAGAATACGGCAATGCAATATGGCCATCGACAGCACTGGTTCCCTTCAAAGTTTGGTGCTTCTAGATAATTGAATTTCCCCGTTACTATTGTGATGCAAATTTGCCCCGCAATAATGCGTCGACTGCGGCGTCTACCTACTACTCGTATTGTACGATTTTTAGAGCCTAAATGCAGACAAATAGGTAATTTTCACGATCCCCATGTGCGAAGGGAAAATACCGCAGGCGCGGTAGTACGTTTTCTTTTTTATGTGATATTGTTTTTGTTTCTGGAGATGCGAAATTAGGTGTACATTGCGAACAATGACTGCCTATTTTACCATGATTTTCCGTAATGTGACATGATAAATATCTTTGAATGATTAATGAATTACGAACATTTATTGAACTCATGTAGTAGTCTGAAATACATTATACTAAGTAAATCTTGTATATTATCAACTTTCATTCTCATGATAAGATCCGTCTAAATGTTAAACAGTATTGGTACCAAGATGCAGCCTTGACGGACCCCAGCCCGCACTTGATTTAAAGTGATTAGATACCATGCCGTCTTCTCTCATGACTTAAAACTGTACCGTACCTTCTTAATTGACATGTTCTAAGAAAGTGAACAAAATGTTTAGGTGTTTCCATAGTCAAAACCGTCTGCCAAAGTGCTAGTCACCTTAGAGTCGAAGGCCTTTGAAAAATCAACAAAGCAGACATAGTTTGGCTAGTTGAATTGTCTGGCCTTTTTAACATGATTTACATCAGGTGGGCTGAATAGGTACCTACTTATGTGACAACAGCGTTTAAAAATGAAAACCTATCATAGTAAAATTCAGCAGTTTCCTTGTAGTTTTTGGTGTTATTTTTTCATCGCTGTGGCGTAACTACGTGTTTTATAAAATTTGTATCATTGTCCAATAATCTTGAACATGACTATTGATGCAGAGTATGTTCAGTCTGCATCATCACAGTCATGTTCATCACAGCCATTTTATGTAAGGCACATTAAAATGACCAGGCCTAAGTAGGTATTGTGCGATGGCAGCCATGAAGCTAAAAGGAACTTATCTCTCCACCGGGCAGGTGCATTACGGTTATGACGTCATAATGCGTCCCCCACAGGGCTGCCAATTTGAGTACGGGTGAGCTTTAGAAAATGATATGCTAAGATTCAATAATGAGAAAGAAATACCTACACGAGTATTGTAAGCGAAACAAGCTCTCACCTTAATAGGTTCCCCTGACCTAGGTTCACCTGACCTTTACAACCCCGGACTGGACCATGATTACTCAATCATCCTTATCTCATCAAATTGTAAGTGTCCAGTTTGACGAACTATCGGAAACATGGAATTTTTTTTGGTCAACAGCTTTTTGCGCTCTTATTCGGAAGGGTATTTAAAAAAATTGATACAAGCATAAAACAGCAGCAGCAGCATCTCTTTTTATGTGAATCTATGAAAATACTTTTTGCCTATTCTCCACGATCGGCTACCTCTAAATTTATCCGCTTTATGCCCGAACCTAGTGCCTTTATGGAAATAAGTCCCAAGAAATAAATTTTAAACACGCCCCCCATTTATTTTCAGTATTTTAGAGTATCTACCAGTCGTACCTACAAGGGTATTTTTCTTGGAGATGACATTACCGTGGCAGATTTATATCCGGAATGGACAGAAAAGTCTTAAAGTTTACCGATTTATATAAAAGGTCCCTTCTATAAAAAAAATGCTTTTAGGTGGCTGACGAGCCACGACACCACATACCTACTTAAATTCATATTTAAAGTTTCTCCTATAGATTTCGGAAAAATATGGATTTAAATATCACGGTAAGGACATGTGTGTAAGAATACCTAACCCACCGGCCTTTGTGGCAGCCCTATGTTTAGTAGGCACTTGAGTGGCCCGCGCTATCAACCCCGCGACTCCAATATATCTGAGCCACTTCATAACTCTACGCGGGGTAATTGTTGTTTTTCTTCCTTTTCAAAGTGCTCCGCTGGTTCTTAAACTAAAATTAAACTTTGCTGGAAACTTCAAAGCATAATATTATACAACTTTACAAACTGGATTGTACGAACACTGACCTAAGCTTCTTAGTGACAGTTATCCAATATTTTTTTCCGTGGTTGAACGAAATATAGCAAAAAATATGGAACATAATTTATTGCACACAGTATATAAAGTTTATAAGATTACTACTACTTTCATTACCAGTCAGTGCCATAAATATGTTAGCCACCTGAGATAAAAAATCTTGGTATTTAAATTATTATAAACTACCTATTTTATTGCACAGTCAAAGACATCATGGCATGGCAGTCCAATCCGTGCTTATCTTTAATATGTATAACTAAGTATAGTAGATACATTTTCCTTTTCATCCTAATATTTTATCTGATCAGCTGTTTTGGACGTCGTAAAGAGTATAAGTAACTGTACAAATGATTTCAAAAAAAGGGGGTCTTAGATAATGCTTCATGAAAAGTTTTGAAAATGATTTTGAGGAAGGACGGAGTTCCCATTTTTAATAAACATAGGATTGCCATATTCTACGACATAACCAATAGTGGCGCCATCAATTAGTTTCACGATTTTATTGCCACCTTATTAACGGTTTTCTTTGTTATTTATAAGTAGGGTTATTACTCAACTATATGTTATGTATAGTCAACTTATTCCACGTTACAACGCTACAAAAATACAACAAAATTATGAACACAACATGGAATGTCCGCTCGTGATGGATGAGGTTCTTTGATAGTATAAGCTACTCCGATAATAGATGTGCCCGACTACCGCTCAACTGCTCAGGTCGGATTTATTGTGTCTTACACAACGAGCAACTGCCCGTTAACAACATTACAAGTTTCCCACTTGTCTATTTGTCATCTTCTAATTACATGTTCAATCAACTCCCCGGCGCTTTTGAAGCAGTTAGGGTAAGGTAGTTCCCCGGCGCTGATCCACCGTTGTGAGGTACTGCGGGCATACCCACAACCCATAAAGCAAACAACTCAACCAAACCCTAGTTCGTGTCTCTTGATCAATGTGGCAGAATTAAACCTACGTTACAAACCACTACTACCCAACTACTACCCCTAAGTTGCGTACCCGATAGGGTCCATAATATTGTTCTTACTCTTTTTTTAACATCTTTTGTACATTATGGTTTGGCAATAAAAATATTGAATACAATATGACCCGGGGATAAAACCCAGCAGGACCCCAAGCGTAGCCCCCGCATCGCCGAACGCGTGGATTCTATTTCGTTGTAGGACCTCCAAGCCGTGCCTTTGCCACATTTGCCATTCGAGGACCTTCCTTTTCTTAATGATCACTGTGCTAATGACCTTCAAGAAACTAAATACATATCCAGAATACTATTGAATTGAGCCCTATGAAATGCAGTGAGACGCACGTAGCCTATTATAACATGACAACCAAAGTGTACATAACCTACAGGCAATATGTAGATAGGAAAGAAATTACAGGCGCGAACGCGGCGCTCGCGCAGACGGATCAACCTGATTGTTACGATTACCGCCGCAGTTCAACACTTCAACAACAACTTCAACACCAGTAGAGTCCACAAGTCAAGTGCGCTACCAACCGTTAAGCTTTCCCCCAATTAGGTCTCCGGTATCCTCACTCAATAATAATAAACGGAAAAATGTGAATTTAAACATCACGGTAAAGACATGTCTATAAAAATAACTAACCCACGGGCCTTAGTGGCAGCCCTATGTTTAGTGGGCACTTGAGTGGCCCGCGCTATCAACCCCGCGACTCCAATATATCTGAGCCACTTCATAACTCTACGCGGGGTAATTGTTGTTTTTCTTCCTTTTCAAAGTGCTCCGCTGGTTCTTAAACTAAAATTAAACTTTGCTGGAAACTTCAAAGCATAATATTATACAACTTTACAAACTGGATTGTACGAACACTGACCTAAGCTTCTTAGTGACAGTTATCCAATATTTTTCTCCGTGGTTGAACGAAATATAGCAAAAAATATGGAACATAATTTATTATACACAGTATATAAAGTTTATAAGATTACTACTACTTTCATTACAGTCAGTGCCATAAAATAAATATGTTAGCCACCTGAGATAAAAAATCTTGGCATTTAAATTATTATAAACTACCTATTTTATTGCACAGTCAAAGACATCATGGCATGGCAGTCCAAATCGTGCTTATCTTTAATATCGTCACTGGAAAGGCAACTTTTCTGCTGCAAACAAAATGTCGATTTTGAGTTATTTATATATTCGGAATCAGCGATTTTTTCTGCGTCGTTCTGTCTGGGTCCCATTACGATCAGAGCAAGTTTTTGGCGTTAAGAAAACCGAAAAAAAGGAGATTTTTCGTATTTCCAGTTTGGCACAATTTCTTGTATAAAACAATTTCTGGATTTTGTTAAACAAATGTTATATAAGTAATTTTTACCTACCGTTAATAAATACAAGTTGCACTTTGAGTAAAATTGGCTACTGGTAGTCTGATTACTAATAATATGTAAGTAAGTAAATTTGCTAATCTCAAAGCATTGAGGTAAATGTAGAACTAGAGGAGCTATCGTATGCAAAAGACATGTTCCATTTTGAAAGTACCGCTGAAAAATAATTCAATCGTCTAAGCATGCGAAATTCACGCAGCGCTATATCGCTTCTAGGATAAAATTTGTTCGCGAACGAAAAGGCGTAAGCGCCGTGATTTTCATAGTACTTTACGCGTTTTGTTCAACGTACCTCAACAAAATGTCATTTTGTTGACTAAGCTACAGATTACAGAAGAGACTATTCGTATCTGGGAGTTTTATACCTAACAAGAATCCTGATAATGATTAAAGAGTAGGCTACCTACATATTAAAACTTCCTTCAAATGTGGTTATACATAGCTTGTTTTGTGATCTAAACAGCGTAATTTTCAAAATGGTACTTGATTTATTTTTTCCTTTAATAGTAGGATAGTAATAACAATGATACTCAGACTGTTGTCCAAAGATATAGCTACGTTAGCATATTTTTCTGTTGGTTCATATAGATATAGTTCACTACAAATAAGTTCATGTTAATGACAAAATAATAATCCAATTTATGTAGGTAGTAATTGTAATAAAGATCTTTCATCATCTTAGGAAAGTATTTACTAAGGTAACACCTATTAAACTATTCCATGAAATAATAAAAGCCAGAAGTAATAAAAAAATAATCACATTAAGGTTGCATTCGTGTACGAAGTATTTTTACCCTGCACTAAACTGCAACAAAGTATATCTTAAAGAAATTTTTGTGCGCTTACATAGGCAATTCACTTCACATAAGTTTTATAGCACTACATAAATATACTGACAGTGCTAAAGTAATTTTACTTCACTGATTCAAACCCACGTGAAAAGAAATTTTAACTTACTTCAATGGATTATTGATGAATACGTCAGTATTTTAAACTGCAATAAAATTATTAACTGCTTGGTAAGAAACTTTGCCTTACCAAGTTTTGAAGAAAGTTGAGGTCACTTTTTCTTTTGCGTGTCTCTTACCCAACCCACAGCTATTTCTGGCTATCACAACAGTATGCAATATACGTGTAAAAATAAACAAAAAATGCCGTAGAAATTGTCAATTTATTTTGTTAAAATCGGATAACAGGACAAAAAGGTACGAATTTTTTTCTAAAAAAAAAAACTTTAAACGGCTTTTTCTCGAAACGACCCTTTCGCACAGCAGAAAAGTTGCCTTTCCAGTGACGATATGTATAACTAAGTATAGTAGATACATTTTCCTTTTCATCCTAATATTTTATCTGATCAGCTGTTTTGGACGTCTAAAGTATAAGAACTGTACAAATGATTTCAAAAAAGGGGGTCTTATATAATGCGTCATGAAAAGTTTTAAAAATTGATTTTTGAGGAAAGGACGGAGTTCCCATCTTTAATAAACAATAGGATTGCCATATTCGACGACATAACCAGCAGTGGCGCCATCAATTAGTTTCACGATTTTATTGCCACATTATTATCGGTTTCTTTGTTTATTTACTAAGTAGGTATACTCAAATAGTAGTTAAGTTAGTAACTTATTCCACGTTACAAAGCTACAAAAATACAACAAATTATGAACACAACATGGATGTCCGCTAGTGATGGATGAGGTTCTTTGATAGTATTAAGTATCTCCGGATAATAGATGTGCCCGACTACCGGCTCAACTGCTCAGGTCGGATTTATTGTGTCTTACACAACGAGCAACTGCCGTAACAACATTACAAGTTTCCCACTTGTCTATTTGTCATCTTCTAATTTACATGTTCAATCAACTCCGGCGCTTTGAAGCGTAGGTAGTTGCAGGCGCTGATCCACCGTTGTGGGTACTGCGGGCATACCCACAACCATAAAGTAACAACTCAAACCAAACCCTAGTTCGTGTCTCTTTACTCAATGGTCATTGGCAGAATTAACCTACGTTACAAACCAGGTTACAGCGTCCAATACGACCCGGGGATAAAATCCATAACCCCAAGCGTAGCCGTCGCTTTTAAGTGAGACCCACTACCCGCATCGCTGAACGCGTGAATTCTATTTCGTTGTAAGACCTTCAAGCCGTGCCTTTGCCACAATTTGTCATTCGAGGACCTTCCTTCTCCTAATGATAAATATCAGAATAACTACTATTGAATTGATACCCTATAAAGTGCAGCGAGACGCACGTATAACATGACACCAAAGTGTACATAACCTACAGGCAATATGTAGATAGGAAAGAAATTACAGGCGCGAACCGGCGCTCGCGCATCAGCACTGACCTCGCACAAGTTCATTGCCAGAGCGCAGACGCTTCCGCGCTCCTCCTGACGTGACGGGCTATCATCGTGGTTATAAATAGATAAACTCCCGATAGTAAATATTTGTGAAACGTAAAAATTACAAATATAGGTTAGGGCATTTGAAGGGTACAGGGAATGTCCTAATGAAACGACTTTGAGAAAAACGCAACGTAAATTAAAGAAATATAATATTTTCTATACTTTCTTTCGCTTCGGCCATACATAAAAATGTCTTTTTGGTGCCATCTTTTTACTTTTTTTTTAATTAAGGGATTGGGGACTAAACTAGGCAAAGATTTGCCTTCAATAAAATTCAGAAAATTATCAAAAAAGTGACAATTCCTGTTCTTTGCCTTCATTTGTAATAGACCCTGTTTCACGCTACACATCCATAAAATTCTCGTTAGTGCTTTATTTTTATGTGGCAGACAAGCAGGTAGATCACCTGATGGTAAGCGATTCTCGCCCCCTACAAAGAAACCTGCAACACGGGTGTAGTCACATAAGGTACAAGTGAGCAGCCAATCTATATACTCCCCTTCCCACCGGATTGAGCTGGTAAACAACACAGCGCAGGAGCTGCTGCATGCCGGTTTTCTTTGAGATCATGACTCTAGTCGAGCCGAAGTGTGCTATTCACCAAAGCCAAAGTGTGGCTTTCCCACGGACATAAGCTTAAGCTTTGGGGTCAGACCAACCTACATCGAGTACCTACATATTATGTGATGTAATGGTGTTTAAATCAAATCAAATCAAATCGATGCGATGGTAGCTAAGTGGAATAAGAGTGGTTCAAATCCAAACATGCGCCTATGGATTTTTCAAATGTAAGTATTTGCATGTTTTCTGCCTGCTTAGCTCGGCAGTAAGGAAAACCTGCAGGTTTCGAATAGTTTCTGAAACGTGTAACCACTATTTAGTTGGTGTGGTTCCCCTGTTAAAGGGTTGCGAAGGTCAGAGAGCAATACCGAGTCGCCAAATCCTCAATCATGTTCTAAGCGTTACCCGGAAAAGCGACAGCAACCATGATAAGATGAAGAAGAAACAGAGGGCAAGCGGATTAAATTCTTAGGCTTCTATCTTCATACATAAGTTTAACGGTCTTATCACATTAAGTACCTATTCGGAATCTTGTTGGGATTGAAAGTTAAACACATCAGTGAAATAGCTAAATTTACTTACCTAATGGGCTCGAGGCAGGCAATACGATATATAGGATTCAAAACCTCTCTACCACTCACAGTAGAGATTCTTAAAATCTTAACTAGTTAATCCATTTTGTCACTTGGGCGCAAAAACTCCATTAAGATAAAATAGATGGCATGGCACAGGGAAAATCCTATCAAATATACCTAGCGCATTAAATCATTTAGGTAGGTATGTTCATTTGAAATATTGCCAAGACAAGACCATATTATTATCATAATATAGGTAAATCACAAACTTCAAATTTTACACGCCTAAAAGCTAACTTATCAAGATCTAACTTCACCAACTCTACACCTAAGTCGAAATATGTATTTAGGAAGCAACTAGCGATCATAGATAGTCATAAGCAAAAATCAATCATCAAAACTGTTAAATAATCGACGAGTAAAAATATTACCTAATATTTGGTATTTATTTATTAGTTTTCAGGGGGGGTGACAAAAATATCGTTGAATTTCATCCTAAGGGCGCGTCCACACGCTTGCCAGAGGCACATACATAGATACCGGCGAGCGTAAGTCCTGTTAAAAAATAATCGAAGAAAATTTCTATTAGGGGCAAAAATAGGAAGTACTTACTTATAAATAAATGATGCAACGCGTCGAGCACTCATATTTCATTGCCAAACAAATCTTCCTATCAGTCATTTCTCGCCGTTCGGCCTTAGATCAGTTGCGCCGAAATCAATCCTAATCTGCAGTGTTGAGGCCATGCGACCAATTGCCAGGGTTCCTGGTGCCCTCTTGACAAAAAAATGGGACCAATGGAAACAAATTGCTTGTCCTGGCTTCGGTGAGGGTTTTTCCTGTCTTATGGAGTCATAAAAAATCGTTATTAGTTCACATTGTTTCAGGATTCCGTAGGTTAAAGGCCGGCAACGCATCCGCACTCCTTCTGGTGTAGCTGATGATCCATGGGCGGCGGTGATCACTTACCATCAGGTGACCCGCTTGCTCGTTTGCCTGCCTATAATATAAAAAAAAGGTTATTAACACATTATTGAAACACAAAGATAGTACCTAAACCTATGATCAAGACAATTGGACTAAAACTACTACTTTATACTAATACTTCTGTCTGGTAAGGTAAGTAGCAACTTGACAACGCTGTTCTTGGTGACAATTTGGTCAATTTCTTAGGTTCCATGTAAATGAAAGGCACTATTCCAAGATCGAGAGTCGAGACGCTACAGAACACGTGATATTGCCAGAGAACAGGCCAAATTATGTACAGGACCTAAAGAAAGGAATCCGGCTCACACTTAACCTGCTGTTAATACGTCTCAATGCCGGGCGAGGGGTGGAGGCCGCCGATAAGTATGGCCCACAAACAGGCTGACTCACACGTCATCTCATTAGTTCCAGGAACGATGTATCCTTGGTGCAAATATTATCGCTGTCCGAGGAGTGTCAACAATGTTTACTTGCCCAGTCTGGAAAAAATAACAGCGCAAATTCTTTACTTTGAAAACAGTATCTATTAGTAACTACACTTTACAAATACCGTGGAATTTTACATTGGCAAATGAAACTTGTACAGTCGCCGGCAATAACATGTAAACACCTCGACTCTTATGCCAGGACTATAAGGTTCATATTTGAATGTGGTTGTAT
Source organism: Cnaphalocrocis medinalis (assembly GCA_014851415.1). Lineage (NCBI taxonomy): Eukaryota > Metazoa > Arthropoda > Insecta > Lepidoptera > Crambidae > Cnaphalocrocis > Cnaphalocrocis medinalis. The sequence continues at coordinate 2,906,577 of CM026279.1, forward strand.
ATTTATTAGTGTACCTACGTGACTGTACATAGTACTTCGATCTTGTAAATTACGATTACGGATAGTTTTATTAATTTTTTGTAAAGCTAGGTGTATGTAGGTCGATACCTACCTACCTACCTGTAATCTATGTGTAGTACTAAACTTTATTATTAAATATAGCGAATAAGCATAGGTAACTATTTATTTTATTTTAAAAAAGATGCCACCCTTCGGCATGAATGGGCTGGCTCGGTCGGAGTGATACTACGGGCCACAGACTCAAATGACAGACGTAAAGCAGCGCCTACGCTGTCTCGAAGAGTTTATGGAACATTTCACAACACAAGTCAACAGAGCGGGTGAGAATAGATGATTTGATTACATTCAATCTACGATGATCCCACAGGCATCTTATATAAAACGGAGTGATAAACACCTAAGGGACAGTCGTTTCCCGCACTCCAGTGCCCAGGGTCGGCCATTATCCCGCCTCCCGCCGTCACATGCGCCGCCACGCGCCCTGCGCGCACGCACCACAGGTGTGGACTCCATAGGTCAAGACTAATAAACAATACCTACGTGTTTTATTGCTTCCTCTCGCTGTTTGTCGTTAATGCTGAGGGTCAAGGCCACTTTCTCCTAGGTTTATCTCTGGGCATATCTATCTTTTCTTCGAGGGGGAGGGCGTCAGCGCAGACTAAAATGCGGATTTGGTTGTGTTTATCGTTCAATAAAAATCTAGTTAAATCTGATTCCATCCGGATTGTAGGTCAAGTCTAAACTAATATAATATAATTTACACCGACTGCACCCGGCCTGCGGCCTTACCCACGAGATTTTTGTCTGCCATAAGTACCTAGTATTTTTTTATAATATAGGAAGGCAAACGAGCAAGCGGGTCACATGATGGTAAGTGAACACCGCCGCCCATGGACATGAGCTACACCAGAAGGAGTATAGCAAAATTTGGCCAAATATCAATTTAATGTTCCTGTTTGAACAATTGGTTAGGTAGCTTATAATATTTCTAATTTGTATAATATGACCATTTATGACTGTGATGACTACTATACAGTTTATTAAAGTATTTTATCCTAACTCCGCCGCTGGTGTGTGTGGGATTCCACTTTATTGTTAGCCATTAAATGGGTTAAGGCTAGAATGATAAACAATACTGTGTTGCATCAAAACATTGGCTGTTCGTTTGCACTGCTCTACTTACTTGCAACCCAGACCTATTTGGTGCTATCGCGATCGATCAACAATCCATCAAACGGTATAATCAAAATTATTTAGACAGAACGCTAAGGCTAAGACTCCGCTGTTTTTGACCTGTTAAGCGCAGTGGTTTAAGCGCCGGTTGAGACGCTAGAGTTACGGGTTTGATTCCTTCGTTGCTTCCAGTTTCGATAGCACAAGGGAAAGGCTTAGTTTGGGACCGGGACGATGTATGATGTTGTCTCAATTTATTAATATTATATTAAACATATCATTCATACTCAAAAAACACTCATGTTTGGCTGAAATGTTAGTTGTTAGTTAGCTAGTTATTGAATTTCCTTATGCAAACTCTACACAGTTTTTATATTTTCTTTTAAAAAAAACTTTAAAAAACCACAAGGGATGTAGGTACAATGGTTTTTTAACACTGGTGGCTCGGCCTCACTACGTTTCGGAACCAAATTTTACTAAAAGTTGTAGGATTCGCCTGTAGATGGCGCTGGGTGTAAATTACAGCGCGGCGCGGTGTTTTGTGTTTTTTGGTTCCCTAATAGGTAAGCCTCGTCGTCTTCATAAATATAATAGTACAGACACATAGTAAGATGTTGTAGGGATTTAATTTATAACACTGAGCAATATTTGTAAAAATAAAAAATCAAAGACTTTGATTTTAATTATTTAATAAACTCATCGTCTTCAACATCGTATTCAACAACAGAACGTTAACAACAATGCTCCTCTTTGTGTGTATATAGGTAAGTATGTTATACTTATTTTTTGATTTATAAACTCGATAAATCAAAGTATACTTCAATGGTAGAAAATTATGATTTTAATAACCTTACCCACAGTTACCGCAATAACTGGCAAAGATTTCCCCGCTATTGAGATTTTTCTTTCCGTCTACACATTGACCTGCATATAACCCTACAGATGATTAATCGAATCAACTTGTAAGTTAAATATCCGATCCAGTAAAGGAGGAAAATGATCGCAAACAGCACAGTGTAGACATCTGCCAGTGTGCTCTCGAACCACGTGTTGTGCGTTGAGGGCAGCGCCGGTGGCGCCCCGTGGTGGCGCGCTACGTACTCCGTCCAGTAGACGGCGCTGTCGAGCACTGGGAGAGGCCGGTCGTGCCAAAGGCTGGACACCCTTTTGGCACTCTGTTGCATCCTAGAAACAGAGGGGTGGAACATAATTTTTGCTATAAATCACGTGTAAGTAAATTATGTGTCAATAAAGTCCTGAAATCAAGGGGCTATATCGAAAAAACTAGCGCCGCCAACCGATTTACACTGATTGTGGTGACAATATGATATTTTTTAAGAAAGTAAAACATTACAGACTTAGATGCAAGTAAATGGATTTTTTCAAGACGCAATACAATATTTATAATACGCGACAAGTAACATTAATGTTAATTATTGCTTAAATTGGCCGCTGACACACCAAAATGCCATGTTCCCTTATCGACTGTCCCTACGTACACTATCGAAAGTAAAAATTCGTATTTATAGGTAGTGTTTTAAATATTCGTCTATAAAGCGAGAATAAAGAATAAACAGATAATTTTTATCAAAATTAAAAAAAAATAAAAGAGAGGTGTAATAAATAAGAAAAATACGCAAATTAATACGACTGCCTGACTGAATGCTGTAATTAGGCCTCGCGTATATTTTTTCGTTCTTCATAAAAATTTTCTTTAAATTACCATTCATTTCCCTTCCCCCCCGATGGGCCTCCGGTACCCTCACTCACTCGGCGTAAACACAGCACAGGAGCTGCTTCACGCCGGTTTTCTCTGAGGCAGTGGCAGTGGTGGAGTTGTCGGATAAACTATAATTCTCTTTAAAATAGACGCGTCAGTTCTTTTCTTGACGAATTATTATACCTTGTAAAGAGAATGCCCCAGTTTACGAATAGGAGATAAATCGATATCAATGGTCTGACTCATTTTTAAGGTAGAAAACTCACTCTGCAGACGTCAGCTCCTTAATAGCCTCAGCAAGGGTTTCCGCTGTGATATCCTGGAAGTACAGCGACCGCCCCAGGCCTGATGCCCTCACGGCTGCAGCGTTGGAGTACTGGTCTCCAAAAGAAGGGCACTGCCACCACCGGCTTGCCGCAGTGAGCTGCCTCTGATACACTCAGCATGCCGCCGTGGGAGACGAATGCTGACACCTTCGGGTGACCTGGAAAGCGAGATACAGGAAATTATGATCATGTTGTCAATAAATGATTCGGCCTGACGACATGGGCAAATCATACTTAGATATGCATACCCGGTCTGCCAGAAACGGATAATCCGTGGGGCTTTCTTCTAGTGAAGACGTTAGCCACAGATCGCGTTTTTCCTTTTTTTTTGTACAAATAAGGTATGGAGATTGAAAATTTTTAAACGTTCACCTGTAGTGGACAGCGGAAATAAGGGCCTCAGATGTAGTGTATGTGGACAGGGTTTCTCGCTATCAAGTTTTTATTAGCCTTCCTTACGCCTAAATAAAATGTCTGATACTCGATACTTACACAAGACATCAAGTTGCGGGAACCACTTCTTCGCGAGTATATTCTCATGGCCCTTGGGCAGGGCGCCCCCCTCCCACTTCCACAGCACTTTCTGTGGTACACTCTTGAACGCTGCAAGGAACTGCCCCAGCTTCTGCTGGGACATCGTGGAAGCCTTCAGGTTGGATCCGAAGCTGACGTAGATGGCGCCGTGCTTGGCGGATGATAGAAAGTCTTCTATATCCTGGAATAGGACATTTCGGGAAAATTAGTTAAATTAAGTTTTGTAAAAGCGTGCGTCTTCATAACTGGCGGTCGTAAGGTTAAAATACAGTAACCTCGTATTCAAATGAAATGTGCATATTTCTACGTCGGCGGTGAGGGAAAACATGATGAGGAAACCAGCACGATTTGGATAGTTTAGTTATTTGTTTATAGAAACGTGTAACCATGATTCAGATGGTTTGCTTTCCCTATCTGGGTTGGTGGGTTGCGAATGTCTCACTAAATCCTTCCAGAATTCTAAACTTACCTACCTCGGGCTGCGAATCCATGGCTTTGGATGCAACCGAGAATAAAACGCTGAGATGAAAGATGATGTATTGTAAATAAAATTGGTCGTCTGCAAAGTCGGTTTACGGACGATGAAAATGTCCCACTGCAAGATGTGCTGTTGGCAGACCTTATAAATAAATAAATAAGATGGATCAAAACGAAGGCGTCATGTGTGTTGCACACGTTTGTACTCACCATTGGCAGAGGTTTTAACGGAGATATATGCGCGCCGCCTATTTCTAAAACTCGCGGTGCCAGTAGTCGCGCTCCTGTTACGGAGTAATGTTGGTAAACAAACATCATTTTCATCCTCTCCCGCGCAATCCGTTCAATGTCTAAATCTACATTATATCCGTGTTTTTGGAAAGTTTCGTATGCCCCCAATTGTGGCTGCCATCTGCCAATTGTATTAAAGTACCAATTGGCCAAGAATGCTTCTATTTTGTAGAACAAGGGCGGGTTAGGTCCAGCGTTGGAAACATAATGCGGGTCCGAGGCGACATCGAAGGGAATCCCGAGTCTAGGATATGATCCAGGTAGAAGCACATGGGATGTTATCCCGATGATCGGAGCATCAAAAAACGTAGCGGCGTATAGAAGCTCACAGTCGCTGATCCAGAACTGCTCGATGAATATCACATCATATTTATTTTTGGCAGCCAAATGGGCTTTTGCGTTCCCATTAGTCAATAAAGTCTCGCAATTGTCTTTCGTGAATCCAGTAATGACTCTCCAATGCATTAAATACTCTTGGTAACGAGCAAAATAATTATCTTCATACTGTGTCAAATTTGGAAAAAAATTGGAAATTTCCTTGTTGCAGATCAATGAACCTTAAATTCTGTGAAGGCTTATCGTCTGGGAAGTTGGTAATGACAGTGACCGAGTGGCCCCTCCTTGCCAAATCTCGGAAGAGTGGTTCGAACGCATTGTAGTGAGTTTTAAGTTGTGAGCCGATGATAGCGAGGATTTTGAGAGTTAGCCCATCGTTCACTAAGGCTAGGAGAAAGATTATGGATATTTTGCACCACATTGGATGAATATACGCGAGTTAGTGAAGCGAACGCTCTGGCGCCGGCGTGACTCGACCCAGCGAACTGAAGCGAGTGACTGGCAGCCACAGACCAGTCGCCCAGACAACGGAATTAACGTAACCACAATGAAATCAATGGCAGTGGCATATCTTCTACCCTGCCTTCACAAAACTACAAGCCTTTCAATTCAATGTCCCTAGTACATAATCTGTCTAAAATAGGGATAGCTATTTGTACATTAGTACATGTAGGTAGGTATATTTTATTATTAAATCAATTAGCAGATGTGTATGTTTAATGATAGCTTACACGAGTAGGTATAAGGAGGTAGAATATGGAGGTAAATAAATGCTAAGTTCATTATGAATTACATACCTACTCGTACTTATTTTGAATCTCAACTTTTTTAAAGGCACATGCGTAATTCCAAGAACCCGCGATGATGTCAGTGTCTCCATACATTCTGAAAGATATTCTGTTTTCGGCGTACACTTCATAAGTTTAATTTTAAACGTGTCGTTTAATGTGGGAACTGCAATGTATTAGGAATATTAATTTACGTCCATAGTGGCATATTGTACGACATAAGATATTACAGTTTTACGAAACTGCGCTAACACTGATCTGATTCACAGTTAGCTGCAAAAAGAAAGAAGTCGAAAATTCCTGCAGGAATTCTTGTACTGGACTGGCGGGTTCGTTGACCTCGATATTTGGTGCGTTAAGCCTAGGTAGAGTCGTAAAGTTCTAACAATGCAGAAAATAATGTTTACTTAGTTGCAAAAAAATGTTAACGCCGCACTTTTGACTCGTTTGATGTTGGTGTGTTGTGTGGGCGGCAGTAGGTAATCAGAATAAACTTACTATTAGGTGATCCGTCTGCTCGTCTGCCCCTTATCATAAATAAATATTATCATTGCAATATGTTAACTTACTTATAATGAAAACGGAAAAGTTATAACCATGCTTGCTGCCAGATTTACTTTCATATAAATAAGTGAGTTGCGAAATTAAGTACATATGTATTTACGTGGACTAAACTTTAATTTCTTTTAAGTCGAGAGGTCTCAAGTAACTTTCCTGTCTGGAGCGCCTGTGACGTTGTTCATTAAGACTCTACCGACTCGAAACTAGCGCCGGTAGGATTTATAATATTGACTGTGTGGCGATTAAGAGATATTTTAGAAAAAAGTACTTACTTCGGAAAATACTTAAAGTAGGCATTGTACCTACCTACCTATTGAGATTTTTTGTTGATACACCTACGTAGGTACCCGTTTAATAAATTTCTTCGTGGCCTTCATTCATTCAATTCATTGAATACGTCTTAAACATAGATTAAGGAAAGTTTCTTTAAAACGTCGTAAGGCCCAGACAGCAGAGACAAATGGAAAATCAATCGTTTTATGCCTTTTAAAAGGCTTTTGGGTCTTACGACGTCAAGTAATATTTTTTAAGTCGTCAAAATCAATGTTTCCAGCCGGTAGAGTCCAAAGTAAGTCTCATACTCGTACGCCTTGTAAAATGTAATGTTGATTGATCGATACGCTCCTGAGATAAAGTTATAAAGTAGGTATACAATCTAGATGGTCTCCACGCCAGAATTAGCTGTAACAAATATTTACACTAGCAGATTTATTGGGTATCTATATCCTATTGAAACTAAAGAGTGACATGATGTTAAAATTAGGTTCACGAAACATTAAGATCTAGTCATTATGTAGACACAAAATGGTAAACATAGGGACATGCAAACAGTGGCCATAAATATTTTTTAAAATAAGTTAGGTACGTACCTACTCTACCGCCGCATTATCCAGGGAGAAAATTAGAATGTACTTACATTTGTATTGCAGAACGTCCCCGAATAATTCGACTAACAAACAACAACACAAACGACAAATGGTAGGTGATTCGGTCAAGTCAACTTAGGAGAGTACCTACATTTTTAAGTTTTCTTGGGTCTGGGTGTTCTGGGTTGACGCCCCCAGTTAATTATCGTCATCTGGTACTCATAGTACAGGGCTGCCCTAGTTTGAGACCGGGTTGATTGGTGTGATTATCTGGCGCATTTATTTATTTTATTTGAACGTTTTTGGTAAGTTCAGTTTATAAAAATCTGCCGCGTAGAACATTTTGTTCAGAAGAAGCAAACTGACGACAGAATGTACCATTCCACTAAAAGTCTAGGAGAATGAATTGGATGAGTCCATACAACTCCCAAGCCCCTCGGCGACGCAACGCAACGTGCTGCAAACTGCAATATGCATGCCGAGTGTGACTCCCCAAGTCCTCACATTGTTCGTAATGCCAAAAAGACGCTACCTTCTGTTTAACTAATAAATTATATAATAATTACTTTTTTACATTTAGAAAAGCTCCGTCAAGGCAATGCTATAGGTATGAAGTATTCTTACTTATGCTTGATTAAAATAAGACATTAATAATAAATATTTTTTTCACTGACGAAACTGAAATGAATGCGTTTTTTTTAAAAAAAAAAAGGCTACGAGATGTGGCTGGGTTGGGTGTTGGGGGTATCAAGAAAAGTATGATGGCAATAAGTCTTCCTTCCCGGGTCTCCAAAAAGCCATCTTTGAAACCGTGGTAAACTACGAGTACAGGTAATTGGTGTAGGTAACTAATTACGATGCAAATTAACTTCAGAATAATCGTCGAGTGATAAAAAGAACATTTATATGAACTTACCAAAACATTTCGAAAACCGGATGCCGTTTCTTCTTTTTCCAATATCTACCTAAAACCGATTAATAAATAGGACAAGCAAAATAGAATTCATAAATATGACTAAGTAAAATGTATCTAATTGTAAATTTTAGTTGTAAAATATATTTCCAAAATTTGAGCTAGTCTCCCTGAATGTATTGCTAGTGAGTGAAATAGTAAACAATCGCCCAAGGCTTATTTTAGTTCGTAACTGTGGGTAACGTATTTATTTTCAGCTAAAAGCCCGAGCTTTAGAACAATAAAATTATGGTTGTTTTAACCTCGGATCACGGACGTAAACGTTTTTTTACGTCCATGATCCTGTATCCTACGATCATACTTTTACATAATATTTGTATAAGTAAGTAGGTATATTATTAAACACGTAATACATACAGCAGACATTTTGCAGTAATATTGTATGTACATACACTAGGGCTTAATATTATTATTTATTACGACATTAGATAATTGTCTGAACATTTGCCTGTAGCAGTTATCAAAATGTCCATGAAGTAGACAGCCACAGGCCAGTAAATAGCTTGGCTAATTTCTGACCATCATAAATAAGGCTATTAAAATTTGACAACGTATTGCTCCATAGTTTCCAAGGGCTGAACATTATATACCGACTTTAATATGCAATTAAATATTCATTTGACATATACAAATACAACTACAAAAAATCGCCATTCATACTGTTTAGAAGTATCTAGACACAAGAAATACCTACCTTATCTATTAAATGAAGTCATTCGTAAAAGATAACAAGTTTTAATAAAATTTTCATGAACCAAATGTTCAAACTTCCTTAAGACTACTAACTTGCTTTTTCTGGTCGGTAGGTACTTGTTTAACGGACTTCAAAAAAGTATCTATGAGGCTCTCAGTTCATCTGACTTTAATTTTTTTTTTAATTTTGATTTAATTAATTTTCTTAAATATGTTCACCGATCATATCTCCTTTAATTAAGACCGTTTTTTTTTTGCTTTAATTTGACAGAGTACAATTAGTTACATTCGTAAAAGTGTAAAAGGCTGTCAACATGACCATTTAGGTCACGGTGCGAGTGTCCACTCGCACAACAAGTCGCACGCGAGCAACTGCAGACTCAATGAGAGAAGTGTGAATGCAAACACTGCCGAGTTGCGCCAACATGCGTCGGAAGTGTAAACCGTGTATAGCCACTTCAGACTCTATTCAGCGCTGTGCGTATCTACGGCTTTGACAGCGGCCGGCGGCTCCATTGAGCGGCTGAATGCAGCCGATGACAGCGCTGTGGGCCTGCATTAATTACTCCTCGAGCCATGTCGAACGCTGTCATTATTGGATCGCATTTGCATGGCCGATGGGATTTGTTAGGTTCTCCATTAGCAGACTGCCTCCACTACTTAAATATAGTTTTGAAAAATGAAGCTGCTTTTAAGTTACCCTATCTAATTCACTCCACATAATCTGCAGTTCAACCGTAGTATCAGAGATAGGTAGGGAACGACGAGCAGCAGTGCGTGTGAATCAATTATTATATTTCTTTGTTTCAGATATCATGGATCTCATTAGTGGTTTACATATTTTATAGCACATATCATTTTTATCTCAAAGGACGACAATTTTATTATTTAAGACAAATTTTAGGGGTAAGGAAAGTTCAAATTTTTACAATACATAGTATACCACCCTATGTGAGGAACCTTAAGGAAAAATCTATTGAAAATTTTCAGATAGGGCTATGTATATCCCGAGGAACTGCGACGGTGCTAAACCTTTGCTCTGCGCTGGTGCTACTCCCCCTCTGCAAGAAGCTCAACCAAGTTCTGTACCGGCTGTTGTCAGGATCTTGTCCTGGACTGTTCTTCTTCTGGCTGGAGAAAGCGAAAAGCTTCCACATGACTGTTGCCATCACTTTGGTGGTATTTGCTGGTATGTCTAAGTCCTTAAGTAATTAGGTACTTACTTCTGCTACTGCCTAGCTACGTAACAAAAAGAACAAGCATGGTTTTAATCTGTCTAAATAAATAAATAATGCGATCAGGTAGGTACATAACTAATTCGATATTGATTGTAATAAATATTGTATGGTGATCATCTGATAGATTTAATAGAGTAGATAGGAGGACCTACCAGTTATTGCTGACACGTGTGGTGAACATTTCTGTATTCAGCATAGATAACAACAGTCGAAGCGAGCGCAAGCACTAAATTAGCTCTGCACCGGAAAATTTATAGGCGTTTAAATCATCGAACTGCAAATACTAAAGTAGCCTCAATGGGTCCCTCGTGTAGCGAGCCGAAAGCCGCGTAACGTGACACTAAATCACTGTTAAACCTAAAAGGCTCTTGTTCCAGTGCACCATTAAGTTCTTGAGACGAAAGCTAATGGCGCCACCAGCATGCTAAGAGCGGCTTTTGTGCTGCACCGCTGGGGTCCGGGAGATTGCACTTTGTTTGTTCACACGTAAGATGTCTGCCCATAAATTAAGCGATGCATTTGTCTGTGTCACCTACAAAAATGGTGCTGCTACGTGTATTCGTAATAGCGACATTGTGCAACGATATAGTGTTGATAGCTAGACTGATGTAATAAATGTTTGGTAGGTACACGACATTTATTGATTGTCTTGGTGTTGATGATCCTCCATCAAAGTTACCCACGCACTTCGACACAAGACCAAAGCGGGCGCGCGGGTTTGACTTCAAATTGAAAGATGTTTAACGATCTTGATCTCATAATCAGTTTATACTCTATACATCAGTACAGACTCTGTCTATACTATAGAGTATTTAAATACTTAGGTACCTATTGTTTTCGTGTCCTGATTTATGAAGCGTAGCGCGACTTACTCTGCTAAACTATGCATAAATCTGTGATAAAACTAAGTCATCGTAAGTAGGTGGATAATAAAAAAATAACCATATTCCACGTTGACCCTATTTTATTGACGAAGTGTGCACTGTGGGTGGACGATCGGAAGCTTGCAAGTTTGTCTAGAACTTTACTATTTATTACTGCCATTACCTGGAAAAGTATACCTACCCATGCCTAGCTAATAAGAACACAAACCTTGCTTACCTAGAGAAAGGTAGGATAGGTAGGTGACTTCATCACTAAGTTTTAATTAATCAATCAGCAGCCAGTCCGTCTACTATTGAATTAATAGATACTTCATGCTACGCATATCCTTTGGCTTGGCTCATTCCATCTAGCTACTTATTCCTAGGCCCTAACAATATTTTTATTTCAGTGATACATTCTATTTCTCACTTCGTGAACTTGTGGAATTTCTCCAGAGGATACGACGAGCAAAGAAGCGAGATAAACTTCGCCAACTACAGGAATGAGGTTAGCTTTTTAAGTTTATTAGACTTTGCAACTTACCGTAGTAACTGTATTTTACAAGCTAGTATATTTTATGAAGGAATAAATTACAAACTACAAGAAGTATGTTCGCTTGGCCCATTTTTCAAGACTTCAGTTTAATTTCACCTGGGTAAGCTTCGTCCATTACTCTTCAGAAAGTTACGAGTGTTTTATTTCTATCTTAGTAGTACCTACATAAGTTTGCTTTCCTAAACTTTTAAACAATTTAGTTACTTAAGTTGTAGGTACAGGGTCGTTCTTAGAGATTTAACTTACGTAGCAGTCCTCGAATCCCATATTCATTTGAAACTGACATCAGAATCTTTAAATTTACTACTGAATATGGCTTTTTCCACAAATAATATTTACAACTTTTAACTAATTTTAAGATTTTAAATGTGTTTTTTTTCCTTCTATGTCTCCAGAACCCCCTCAGCTTACTTATGTGCCTGGCAGGCCTAACCGGGGTGACTATGCTGCTGATCCTCTCAACCATGGCCCTGACTTCCCTGAGGCCCGTGCGCAGGAGAATCTACAACGCTTTCTGGTACACCCACCAGCTTTACATGATCTTCTTGGTGCTACTCATCGTTCATCCGTTACGGTACGAAAAACTAAGGTACTTAGATAAGATAGGCTTGAGTTTATAAAAAAAATTGTGTATACCTACTCACTTAAAAATAATTAAACATGATTTTTCAATTTTTGAATTTGTAAAATTACATCATCCTCCATTTATCCGCTATCAATATTGGTTTATCAAATTATGTTCTTTGTCTGTTGTTTGTTATTAATCGTTTCTGACTGTAGACTGTAAAAATTGGACTGGCCTGGCTAAAACAACATAAGGAAAAACTGTATGCTTGACACATTAAATTATCATCATCATCATTTTAGCTAATAGACGTCCACTAAGGGACATAGGCATCCCCCAATGTATTAATTAGATAATTTCTGAGCCGCATCATGAAATTCCCGCGATCTTAACCAAATCGTCGGTCCACCACGCGGCCTTCGCTGCGCTTTCCACCCCAACGGCACGGCAGTCAGTTCTGCTTGCAATGTGCCCATTATCACTTCAGCCACGCAATGACTGACTCACTTTCGTAGAATTTAGTGGTTGTAGTGGTTTTACTGATTGTTATTCTTGGAAATAAACTTTTTACTCATACTTTAAGTTGGGTTATTATTAATTATTAAGTACAAAACCGTAACTACAAGGAGAGAATTGGACGTCGCGTGAGTAACAGGAATGAGTCATAATTTGACCGAGCGTCTTGTAACATGAGAAATCGTGCTCCAAAAAAGACAATGTCAAGGGCTACAGCTGCTGGCTACAATCGTTTATCTGTAATTTACATAACACCCAAGAGCTAAAAATACTACGTACCCTACTCGTAGAACAAAGGGCTTAATTTAAAATATCACAGCGTCATGTTCTGATCTTTTCAGGGGTGTTTTAAAAGAAGAAATCATAGAGGACGATGACGAAATTCAACAAAGTAATTTTAGGAATTCTACCAATTCAGTTAACGTGCCCCAGAGATTTGTGGCTATCAAATCTTGGGTAAGTAAAGCTAATTTAAACATCAAATTCGATCTTAGGTTCATTCTAGATGTAATAAGATTTTTAAACCTGGAAAAAGGTACCATGCACTACAAGTTACATATACTTTTCCGAGCAAAATCCATGAAATCCGTACAAGAGTTTCAGCTATTCTTCAGAATCTAACTTTCGTAGCAGTCTCTAAATCTATCATTACTGTAAAGTTAACATCAAAATCCTGAAATATAAGTTAAAATGTTATTATGAATAAGGCGTTCCGTATAATGTAGAGTACCTAAGTAGTTTAACTCTGATGTTGATTTTGGAGAATGATGGATTGTGAATGTGAATATTGGATTTAAGGACTGCCTTCTCGAAGAATGACTTAGAACTTATGAGACTTTTATACTTAAATAGGTTCCGATACTGACAATGTACATACATACCTACATATCTAACAAGGTATTAAAAGGTTCTAATCAGTTACAATACCTTCCCATTGGTAGTAAATTAGGTAAAGTACGATGTGAATTTAATTAATTCTCTGTGGACATCCCAGACAGAGCAGGCACGCTTGTAAGGTCCCGCGTGGTAATTGAATATATTAGCCTAATAGCAGATAGCAGGGAATGAGCTTTAGGTGCTGTTAAACGCATTCCGTTCCGCCTCGCCAAATTGCTAATTCTAAGTAAGGTATGTAGGTTTATATGTAATTTCCAACCCAATATACATATTTACCCAATGTACAAACATAGTTTATTTCGTCTTAACAAATTGATACGATTTTTACGTCGAGTGTTTAATATGAAGAAAGTTCTGTATTTTATGAATCATATGAAAGTTTCTTAACTAAACGTTAAACTGTCTTTGATTCTTCCGAAGCTTAAATATCGTCACCGGTACTCATAGTACAGGGGTTGCCCTATAGTTTGAGACCAGGTTGATTAGTGTGATATGTCTGGTGCATTTATTATATTGTATTTTATTTTATTATTAAGTGGTAATTCGACGGTAACCGCAACTATCGCGTCTATATCATCAAATGACATGGTTTATTGGTATCGGCGCACCTCTCATTATACTCGTATCTCAGGCGACCTTCGCTATCCTTCATTGATGAATTTACGTGGGAATCCGATCACAATACGAATGCTCACTGGAGCTTGAATGGGGTGGATGGATATATTAATGTATGGCAATCATCTTAAGATTAGTTAGGATATAATATAGCATGAATGAATACTTGTAGATTGACCCGAAAATTTCTAGAGACGGAGCAACTTCAGTAGTAAATTATGCACTTAAAAAAGTGTAAGCCACTAAACCGGTATTTTTATTTCTACTCACCACAGAGTAGTTAAAACAGCTTTATCATTTTCAGACTTGGCTGTGGATGGCTCTACCTCTAAGTTGTTTTCTTCTGGATCTTGTCTGGCGAATATTATCAAGAAATCGTACGCTGGTTACTATAACAGATGTAAGTATGTTAGTTTAAGTATTTATTGTTAACACCAACTGCCGTAGCTGACTCCAAATCCTAAGCATCACAAGTATGAAATAATATCAGAAGTACCTAATATGTACCAAAATGTGTACATTGTATCTATTATATTCATCGGGGATTCCTATAATCGAAAACACATTGAGACCATAACAACAAATCTAATGGTACTTAATACTGCCAATAACGCGCGATACAGTCAAAGATTTATAGCTCAACTGGGCCGCATGATGTAGGCCGATTAAATTATGCATAATCCGCTTAGACGTTCGTTTCATGCAGGTACTATTATTATACCTATTGGATTGAAGGGATTTCCCTTCCATAGTATTAACTAATAGGTAGGGAAGTAAATACATTTAATACAAAAGAATTTCCAAATTTTAATCCTTGGCACTGCACGCACTGCCAAGACTAAGTATTCTGATTATATAACTTGATCTACCTATTCGCCCCAACTGAATATATTTAGAGGATTTAAATAATCAACAATAACAATAAACCCTGATAAGTTATGAATGTAGTTACATATATCAACTAATCACCATCGCGATCGCAACCTTTGGTAGAATAAGAGTACAACAGCTGTCCAAAAGTGCACTAAATAAGTTAAGTACCTACCTATGCAAAAATTGGGGAACATCTTTTAAATCATTTCTGTACATATACACGTACTTAACTCATCTAAGCAATTTTGACAATTATGCCCTTGCAAGGTCTTGTTCTACCAAAGGTGCGATATACATAGTTAACTTTTATTTTTATAACTAGTTTAACGATTAGGTACTTATATAAAATCGATGCTGAATCTAGTGTAGGTACCGTAAAGCGGAGAACTGTGTCGCTAGCACAAGACCAAAAGTGGCAAACTTATAATATAGGGACACTTTTATAATCATGTCAGACAGGATTACCAACCGACTAAAGACTTTAAATTATATAATTACCAACCACCGTTTCCAGGTGACCTACATGCCAGGACGAACTATAAGCCTGAGCCTAACCACCCTGGATCGCTTCGCGTGCCTTCCGGGACAGTATGTGCTGCTGCAGTGTCCTCATATATCGCTTCTTGAGTGGCATCCCTTTACAGTTGTTAAGGTGAGTTCCATGTTGAGGGTTTCAGGTGACCTACTTTCCATAGTGAACTATAGGCTAGCCCGCTGGATCGCTTCACGTACTTAGGTACTGCCTGAGACAGAATATGATGTTCGCGACCTACTTATATTAGTATATGCTCTTTGGTTCTGCTGCACTGTTGTATCTACGTGTCGCTGCTGGTGTGAAAGACATCCTTCACATTTGCTAAGGTTCGACCTTACGAGAGCCACGCTTCGGCATGAATGGACCGGCTTGCCCAAAGTGATACTACATTGCAGCCTCACAAAAGACCGGATCCACCACCTATACCTACTTACTTATAGAAAATTTGTATGTTGCAGGTACCTGAATCTAGTCAAAGTGATATTGTTTTATGGATAAGAGTAAAGGGTGATTGGACTGAGGCTCTAGAGCGGTTGTTATTAGAAAAAGGTCCCTCCAAAGTCAGGTAATATATATATTCCCTTTCTATAGAGTGATAATTTAAAATTTTGTAAATCTAACGTAACATTTTATTTTTCTCAGTATACTTATGGATGGTCCCCTCGCAAGTCCTATGTGTGGAGCCAGTGGCGGTGAAGTTGCGATGTGCGTGGCGGCTGGCGTGGGCATCACGCCTTTTGTGGCACTTCTACGACAGATGCTTTTGTAAGTTTTATTGCTTTGACCGAAAAAAAAGAATCTTTTGAGTCTATGTTTTACGTATTCCTCTTTTGTCATCATGGACAAGATATAAAAGATAACACAGCTTGATTTACCCTGTCTTTACAGGAATCCTAAAAGTCCACTACCCGGTAGGATCCACCTCTTATGGATAGTCAGGCACGAAGAAGAGTTGACTTGGCTCGCAGACTTGGCCACGAAGACCATGTGGCAACTTCGAGAGTCCAACCGACCTGACCGGCTGCACATAGAACTGTACGTCACAAACGCGAAAGAGACAAAACACGATAGAGTAACCGAAGAAAATATACACTTAGTCACTCTGAACGAGAAAGGAATCATAAGACACGTGAAAAGGGAATTTACTGAGGACGAAAAAGCGACGCTGCTGACTCCAAATAAAAGAAGGAATGGTTTAGTGGGCGTAGAGAATAAAGCGAGCGACGCCGCAGGGTACAGCATAGCCAAAGAGTACCCGTTGCTGGGGTGCCGGGTGCGGAGGGGGCGGCCGCACTGGGATCGCGTATTTGGGTACTGGGTTCATTTGTACCCCCAGTGAGTATTTTTATTTACCTGCTTTCGAATAGTTGTGTCTAATGGTATATCTTTAAACCAAACAGTGCCGTCATAGATAATAAAATTATAGGTATTTAGGTTGTTGTACCTACGTACAGCCACACGAATAACAAACTATACAAAACTGTCAAATATCTTCAATTTACTCTCTTTTACTGTCATACACATTAGGTTGAATATCAATTGAGGAAAGACAGGTTGTGATAACTTGATGTGTGGCTGACTGTACTACATCGTTAACTATTTTCTCATAATTGTTTCAGAGCTCATCTCAACTTATATTGTTGTGGACCAAAGAAACTAGTGAAATTATTAAGAAGCAAGTGTAAATATATTTCTAGAACATCAAAAACTAAATTCACGTTTGTTCATGAGGGTTTTTCATGATCTACGTATTAATGACATGTTTACATCTATAATAAAGTGCATTTATGAACATTTTTTTTTGTGTATTTTATTTAAATTGAAGTCTTAGGCATCCTGCTCGTGTCTCGGTGAATCCGAGTTTGTTCGCTGAATAAATTATAAATTGCAGCAGACAAATCGAACCAAACCTGCTTAGGTACAAATGCGTCTGCCTGCAGCACCTAGATCCGGGTCAATTTAAAGAATTGTTTCCTAATACTGGGATTGGGACCAGGAATCGAACCCTTTCGGACTTAAAAAAAATAAAATTCGTCTAAAAATTAAGCAATTTGATATTTTTCTATCGTATTCTATTCAGTTTCATTACAATATTCTCAAGTTATTAGTATTTCCTAATGGCTCTCTTTAGATTATTATTACAGAAAATCAATAAAACGATTAAAATACATTTATGGAATCCAAAATAAATCGAAGTCTTTTCTTTAGCTGGATTATAAGCTTTACAGGAAGTGTAAAACTTTTTAAAATTTCTATAATGTAACGGGATTCAGTTCATTCAATTTTACGTCATTCATTCATTCATCTGTCAAAAGGTCAAAATTGTTTGGGTGCCAAGCGCTGTGGAAGTAAACAAATGTTTCTTTAAAGTAATTTAATCGTTTTGTTAGTGATTATTGTTGCTATTTATTAGTGAGCCAATAGATTTAGGATATTAATTTAATATAAGTATAAATATGGAGCCTCCTTCACCGTGGAAAAGACCCAATGAAGTTATGCAACTACACAAGCTAAAAAAACGAAAGAAAGCACTGCAGGTAAAATCCTTATTGTTAATGTGGTTGATTTTCTAGACTTTGAATTTTACCCTTTAAAGGTCTAAGTACTTAAGATTTCCAATAACTTCTAAAAAGTTGTTCTTTTTTATCAATTTCTCTAAGCTAATTTCATTCCTTACTTATCCAGCTTCCAGCATATTTGTATGGTAAATATCTTCAATATGTTTGATTTATGTATTGTTTTCTAATGTGAGTCGCATAGAAAGTTTGATTAACCACCTAAAAATGTTCAATGAAGCACATGTATTACTATAACCTCATTACAATACTTCTTTCTTATCATCTTTACAAATTATATTACAAATTTTAGGAACGTATGAAACTGCCTTCAATATCAACCAGTGACGAAACACCGACAACAAGCCAAAAGACTGTAGATTTAGATTTCTCTAGGATACTGAGTGGAGATTCTGGAGACAAAAGGAAGAATCCGTTTTCAAAGTAAGTTTACACTCAGCCAACACCATAATACAAACCTTTAACTGCTAGAAATATTGCATTGAAATGGATTGGCAGTTTTTGTTGCTAACAGAACCAATAAAAAACTGATTTATTTTACTAGCCATGCTGGACAAAGTAATCAAGGTATAGTTATGCATTTATATCTAAAACCTAAACATACTACATATTGGCATTCTACGGATCAACTAGTCAACTTCCTTTCACATGTTGAGCATTGGGATCATAATATGTACATATCATTAGAACTGTATTATACAACTACTGCATACCTTACTCTGTTTTAGAAACAATTCACAACCAAATAAAAAAGCTAAAGGGAATAATGATACTCTACTTGAAGAATCAAGTGATAAAACACTGTTTGCTTTGCTGAAGCTGCCTGCCAAAGTACCCTCAGAAGCCCCCGCAGGAGGTTGACTCCGAGAAACTGTCAACATTCTCCAATCTTTTACAGAAGTTCACAGCTGATCATTCTGTGCCACCTGTAAGTATTTAAGGAAGCATTTATACTTCACAATTTAGCCCCTGTTGGAGAAACATGCCTTGAATTAATTAAATAAAGCAATGTTAAAAGTGCAGGTTTTCAAATTAATTTATTATTTATTATTTTTGCAACATGCATTTAGAACATCATCAGTGCTTAAATTTGTCCATTAAAAACCTTAAATATTGTTGCTTCAACTAGATGTTAGACTATTATTTTAAAATCAAAGTAAACTTTATAATATACATTATTTGAAGATTTTTTCTTGCAAAGAGCCATTACAAAATAAGATGTGAAACTCATTTGTTTCAGAAACCTGCTGAAAGTAGGTATAAGTATCTCCCTATCGATTGGGCACTTAAAACTAAAGTTAGGTTAATGTCACCAAAACCCTTTGCATGGACATCAAAGTTAAAAGCAAGTGAAGAGGCTTCAGGAATAACAGGGTAAGAATTATTGTGATTTGTCTATTTTGATAATGATATTGCTTAGAACAGTTTGCTAATAGTAATT
Source organism: Cnaphalocrocis medinalis (assembly GCA_014851415.1). Lineage (NCBI taxonomy): Eukaryota > Metazoa > Arthropoda > Insecta > Lepidoptera > Crambidae > Cnaphalocrocis > Cnaphalocrocis medinalis. The sequence continues at coordinate 2,926,011 of CM026279.1, forward strand.
AAATTACTTTAGTTACATAATTAATTCAAGTATGAAAAAGGGCATCCAATCAAGGCTGGAATACCTGGTTAAAATTCGCAACCAGGTTTCGCGCAGCTTCATACATTTTGAAAAGAGCGTTTTGATTTCGATTCCACTCGTTGAAACCGGTATTATTTCTGGTTAAGCTCTTAGACCGTTTAGGTTTTGATTCCGCTCCCAAAACCTGGTTAAAACCAATGAAATGATTTCGCTCGCTCCGCCCTTAAATGAAAAGCAACGATTGAAAGGGAAAGAGAAGACGATGTTTTTCTTGTGGCTGCAAGCATCGCGTCCAATCGCATCGCGTCCTAAAAAGAGACAAAATATATCGCTGCACTATTCACGCGCCTCGTGGAATTAACCAGGTTTATCCCAGAAGCAATATTGCTCGCGAATCGGTTCCGCTCCGAACGAACACTTACGAAAAAACCTGTTTGAGATCGATATTAACCTGGTTAATTAAAAACCGGTTTCCAGCCCTGCATCCAATAGAGGCACTATATTCAGTATATGATGAATCATATTCATTCTTCATACTTATGTATAGAAAGTCATTGAAAATAATAGCCAATAAAATCTATGAATGGGATGGTGATCAGTAGATGCATGGTACGGAATGTGTAAGAGAATGATATTCGACTTAGGATGCGAGAGTGAGATAGAAGTCAAATAGCCGACGACGACGGAAGGTGTGAAAACGTGATAGATTATTAGAAGAGCAATACATATTATTCCTGTTTTCATTTCCCCATTGTACATGAATATATTATTTGTGCAGTTTCGTCCGCTGCCTCGACACAAGCTCCTCCTCGTCCCTGGACACGTCTCCGCGCGCGCTGTTCCACCAGACCTGCCTATACTGGCAGCACCCGCACCTGCCCTGGCTGGAGCTGTACCCGCGCTCCTCGGGCAAGGTCGCTGCCACCAGTTTTATGGCAACCAACGAGGAAGTGAAGAAGGCACTGCTTAGAGAGTGGACAGAAAGCTTTAGGTCGTTATTTCAGGTATGTATAAGTACATGTATTATTATTTGTTTTACAGTATTCAAGTATTTAATTTAATGTTTAAGTGAACGAGTTATTCATTTCGGGATTTTCGCTTTGGAGCCTCTTTTAGGTGCTGAAAGTGTTAAATTATTAAAATACACCTTAGAAAACTGTCATGATAGACACCCCACGTGTTCTTCCCTCCATATTCATTTTTTGAATTACTTTACTTAAATATTTAGGTGACTGACTAATAGGTAAATTCAAGTAGGATCCGGTTTTTTGCACCGAAGTATGTGTATATAATTGTATGTATGCTAGGCACGTGATTATCGTGTTGATTAGTTACCGGGTGTCTTCGTTATCAGCGGCCACTTCCTTCCGTCACGCTTCTATAATTTCGCAGGGAGTAATTAAGCGAATTTAGGCTGTATTTGGCATACCGCTGACTGCATACTCTTCATTGGACGTGCTAATAGCTAAAATATAAGCAAAGAAAGTTTTAGTTCGACTCTAAGGCTCCGTTCCTTGATGAATCTTGCTCGTTGAGAAGCGGAGTTTTTATGCAATGCTATTGGTAGATTTCTCTCCGCTCCGCCCCGCTCTGCTTCAGTGGAAACGCATCCATTCATTCAATTTTTCATTCTATACTCGTATGTCTATGGTTTGGTTAATTAGGATAAAAGGTGTGTTACGTTTGATGGCTGATTGTAAAACAGCTGAATAACTGTAATGGTATGGCCTATATTGAACAGCCAGCGTTGTATTGTACAGTTGCTGCGCGCGCTGCACTGCCCGTACTTCTACGTGTGCGCGAACACGTTCACGTGCCTGTTCCGCGCGGCCGGGCTGTGCGGCGTGTCGGAGCCCTGCGCGCTCGTGGCGCCCACCTCGCGCGGCCTGCGCCAGGCGCTGCGGCAGGAAGGTACGCCAATACTATTTACATTGCGATACTATTGTTTTTGTTGTAGCAGTCTTTGCTATTTATACTTTAGCACATAAACAATGCACTTAAAAATTGGTTATTCTGCTGATTATACTAACTGAACCCCGTACTAAACTACTAAGCTGTCGATTTTTTGTAAGATCTTGATTTTTGAGGACCTTCGTCAGGTCAGCGCATGACGAATAATTTGTTGGATTAGTACGAGGTTCTTTAGGAAAGGTCGTGGGTTCGAGTCCCATCTGAACACTTCGATGGATTTTTCAAGTATATTTGTTTAATGGTCAATGTTGAGGATCGGCAGCTGGACCAGCCTCCTTTTATATTGAAAGAAAGAAAAAAGAAAATACATTTATTAATTATACATTTATTATTTACTAGCGGCCGCCCGCGACTTCGTCCCGCGTGGAAAAAGTAACTTTTTACCCCCCTTTTAACCCCTTACAACCCCCTTTTAGCAATAAAAAGTAGCCTATGTTCTTTCTCAGGGTCTAGATCATCTGTATACCAAATTTTATTTAAATCGTTCAGTAGTTTTGGCGTGAAAGAGTAACAGACAGACAGACAGAGTTACTTTTTATAATATTAGTATGGATAGTATATAGTATGGAAGTATAGATGATTTATATGTGTTTTACTATTTTGATATACTATTGATTTGTTTTATCCTTACTTCTTGTCAGTGCTCGTATGTCATGTTAACGTGCTGTATGAAATATAATAAGTTTTGCTATAATCAGCATTTTTATTGGCACCAATAGCCAGCGACCTACAGTCCAGCATTAATAGTCAATGTTATAAAATTTTCTTCCTTTCTTATTAATTGTCGCTATCCAATATTTTTCTTCAAAATATAGACGTGGAATTCACAATGCCGCTCCGGAAGGACGGCAAGAAAAGACTGAGCAACTCGGACGAGGAGAAGCCGAAGAACTCCTCGTTCGACAGCTGCTACGACACCATGGACGCGGTGGGGCCGGGGGACGGCCAGGACGCCTCGGGCGACGAGGAGGACCCCGACCGCTTCCTGTCGCAGCTGGGCCTGGAGACCGAGGTGATCAAGAAGATCAATATCAACCAGGTTAGTGAAGATGTAGTTGTATACTAATAACTATGTAATACTATAAATTTAGTGGAACCAACCACAAATTTATTGGTTATCGATCGATGGAAGAATTGATTAGTGTTCCCAGATTTTTACACAACATCTATTTTAAAATAGTTGTTTTAAGAGTCCCAGCCGTTGCGTCTATAGCTTAGCATGTCAAAAACCTAAAAATAACTATTTTGGAAAATATTGAGTTACTAGGTTTCGAATTTTTCGAACTTAGTTCGGATTTGTGATCACCAATCAGTATTAGGCAAGCGGGGTGATTAGGCCTAATCTCATGACTTGGTATACATGATGGAGGCTTTTACCCTACAGTGGGACAGTATATGGGCGGTTATTTTATTAGGTATTGTTTTTTTTTTATGTGATAGGTAGCAGACGAGCAGGCGGATCACCTGATTGAGCAATTGCCGCCGCCCATGGACACATGCAACACCAGTCGCAAGTGCGCTGCTAACCAAAAGGGGATAAAAATCCCCTTCCCCCCGATGGGTCTCCGGTACCCTCACTCACGTGGCGAAACACAGCACAGGAGCTCCTTCCCGCCGGTTACGCATGATTTAAAACAGCTGATCTATCACCGTGAAATTTTTCGTAGAACCGAGCGGCGCACACGGCGGAGAGCAGCGTGGACAGCGCGGCCGAGTCGCTGGTGTTCGTGCGCGGCGCGGACGCGCAGGCGCTGTTCAACTTCCTGCTCAACTGCAAGAGCCTAGTCAGCCCCACGGGGCCCTTCGCCGGGGTGCCGCCCACGCTGCTGTCGCCCACCGCCTTCCACGGCGGGACGCTGCAGTCGCTCAAGGTACGGATATTTCCATCGTCATCATTCATCATTTCAGCCACTGCTCGACATAGGCCTCACTCAAAGTCCTCCACACAGATCGGTCCTGTACCACCAACATCCAAGGGACTCCCAGCTCATCCACTTATACTTCCAGCTCATCTGTAAGTCGCTGGAGTCGCACTTGCGATACCACCGTCTATGGCGGAATATTGTAGACGCTAAATTTAAGTTATAAAAATTAAAAGATTTTATAGTTAATTATGTCTAACTCTGACTCAACTGCAAGTTATTAGGCCCCACGGGGCGCTGCGCAACTAGATTTTTGTGATGTGTGAATGTCTGTTCCCTTCATTCTTGACCGATTTTTTCTAGGAAATATTTCACTCGCGTGGTTCTTCCCATTGGTCTCTTTGTATGGATGCGACAGATGCATAAGCGTTCGAAGTGATCCCAACAGCGAATCGTTAGTAATAAACAACAACAGAATTCTGTTAAAATGCCGGCACTACATTTTATTCTCGGGGTTTGGCTCTAATCCATAGTTACTGGTTTATAATTCCGAAAGCAGCTCTTTTGCAAATGGAGCCTTCATTGGCGGCGATACTTTTAGCGCGTTCACGGTGTATCTAGGGATTTTTATGTGCAAAATATCAGCCTATACTGCAGGGCAAAGGCCTCCATCATAGAAATCAAGTCATCGTTACTATGGGATTAGGCTTAATCACCACTATTCACCACGCTTGCCTAATGTGAATCGGTGATCACAAACCCGAACTATGTTCGAAAAATTTGAAACATTTTGTTTGACACCTAGGATTAGAACCTGGGACCACAGATAGTACTTACATACTATATTTTGTAATACAGTCAACTCCAAAAATATGTATACACTTTAGGACCTTGTCACAATACACTAAGAAAGTAAAGGTCGTTCTACTTTCCTATATTATGTATTGTGACAAGGTCCTAAAGTGTATACATATTTTTGGAGTTGACTGTACATTATGTATCGGTAATAGGCTTGTTTCCACTAAGAATGAATCGGATGGCTAAGAGTTTCTAATGATTAATCATGATATGTAGTAAACAAAAAAACAACTTTTTTATTAAAATAATATAAGATTAGGTACTAATATTTTTGAAAATGAAATCGGCAAAATTACTTATTAAAATCACGTGACTTTAAACAGCACTCAGAGAAGTGTGATGTCACACCTCGCGCAAAGCGGCCCATACGCGGTACGATTGGTCTGTCCGATCGGTTGTTTCAAAATTTGTCAACTAGCCTATACTTGGGACCCCGAGATCACACGGCAAGGGATTATATGATCGATGATTACTATTTATATATTGTTTCCAGGTCCGCGAGAACACCGTCCACTGCGACAGCAAGAAGTACTTCTCGCTGGAGCTGCGCGGGCCGCTGCTGCCGGGCGCGCTGCACGCGCTGCTGCACGCGCCGCGCGCCGCGCCCGCGCCCGCCGCCTACAGCGCCACGCTCGCGCACCACCGACCCACGCTGGCCTTCTCTATCGCCGCGCACGACATCGCCCGGGGTGAGTGACCTTTACTTTTGCTAGAAACACATTTATTTTATACTAACGGCCGCCCGCGACTCCGTCCGCGTGGAAAAGTAACTTTTTACCCCCCTTTCAACCCCTTACAACCCCCTTTTCGCAATAAAAAGTAGCCCTATGTCCTTTCCTCAGGGTCTAGATTATCTGTATACCAAATTTCATTTAAATCCGTTGAGTAGTTTTGGCGTGAAAGTGTAGCAGACAGACAGACAGAATTACTTTCGCATTTATAATATTAGTATGGAAATATGGATAATGCATTAAATGGGTTTGCACTTGACCTCACCTCACCTGATGGACATTGACAATGAGGTCTGGATGTAACGTGCTTTCCCAGAATAAACCTATTCACTCTCGACTTAGACACCCAAATAGTTGCTCTATGGGAATACAGAAGCCGGCAAATTGTTCCATTCCTTAGCAGTTCGTGTTGCAACGCTTAGTACGAGCTGGTGAAACTTCCAGAGCAACACACTCATATGTCATCTGGGCAAGAGGGTCATCTGATCACTGATGCGCTGTTGGCCTTTCAGAAAGAAGTAAAATAAGATAAGATACCATTTATTGGCTACAAAAACAGTACATACAGAAGTAAACAAGGAATACATATGATGCTCTTTTGAAGGTTTATCTTTAAATCGTAGACATGAGAGCTATTGCTGCAAACCAAACCTTAACCGTTATAAAGTCTTAAGAATTAAAATTATCGCGATACTGTGCGTTAGACGTCAGGCACGTCTAGTGTTAGAGGTATTATTATCTAGTGCTCCTAGCTAGAACAAGAAATACCCACATCCTTTTAGCCTTGCATTTTACTAACGCTGTCTAAAAATAAAGCAGTACATAACTGAACCTCTATTTAACCTCGTTGAAACTAATAAAATACCTATGTAAACTTTCAGACGAGAGCTCCAAAGAGAACGAACCGAACGACTTCAGCAAGGCCTTCAACAAGGAGAATCTGTCGGACTGCGGCATCAGCGAGTCGCTGCTGCAGCACTTCTGCTCGCCGGACCCGAGCCTCTGCCAGCCGCTCGACAGCGTCAAGTACAACGCGGAAGACGATACTTACTCTTGGTGATGACTGCTGGGGGCACAACGAAACTAATTTAACCGGTGATCTGACCGGATTATCACCTGTCCCTTTCACACGCGCTGTGCGGGGTTTATGGACGCGACAGGTGTCGTTGGTCAAGATACGATTTCTTTGTAGGCCCTCTGTTGTTGTATTCGATTGTTGTGATCATGAATTAAAGTATTTTTGTAAAAAAAAATGTTTTATTGGAAAACCTATGGCACAGGATATTTTGATAGGTATTATTATGACCAACAATTTAAGAAAATGGGATTTGATTTATAAAGAAAATGTATGTTAATTACAAATTATGACAAAAATAAGTAAATTTTCAATAATAAAGGTTTATTATTTTGAAAATTAAATATATTTTTAGTCGATACAGCCTAAAGCAGAGGTCAGCAACCTGCGGTTTCTTTTAGAGCTTCCAACTTTTCCGCATTTTGTATAAAATTCAAATGTTAATAAAATTCATTTCAATTTAACTTTAAAAAGGTTGCTGACCGCTGTAGGCCTAACATGCGTACCGCGACAAAATTTTATCGACTCTCGTTCGCGAGAGCGCATCCTTCTATCCCGCTCATTGCTCAGTCAGGTGAGCGAGAAGCAACTTGCGACGACAAAATACGAGTGTCGACAAATTATCTGGCGGCGCGCATGTTAGCCCGGCAGGTCATAGTATTTTCAGGGATACATAAAAGAAAATCCAACATCACTTAATTGTATGATTTATTCAATTTTCATTTTTGGTAAATTAAAAATAAAGATTTCATAAGTCCACAATCACTTACACAATAAACAAGATTCATACAGATCAGAATGAAATAAATAATATTGTGAGAGTTCTGCTTCAAAACGACATAATATTATGTTACCTAACATAACTGCACTAATCACTATAATTATCACTTCGATCGAACCCAAGGTGGAGCGGGAATCTTGGAAAGCTTACATCTAAAATATTCATCTATGTGACCATTTATCCACTCACTGCAACAAAAACGCACAGCATTAGAATTACTGCTCTATATACATAAACACTACTAATCTATCTATAAAAACTAAAATCACCTGTAGGGGTGTCAACTTGTATTCACGATGTATAAGTTACGCGGGCTTATGATTTCTGAAAAAAGAAAGAAAAACAAAGTTAGTACTTACATATAAACACTAACCCTTAAAAACATCTGTTTGATATATTAGTAGCCTTACATAATATTATTATTTCGATTTCATAAGACTGCTGTTACGTTGAGCTTATGTAACGCATAGGGTACTTAGACTTGCTACGCGTGTGCATAAGTTGGACGAAACTATATCAAAGGTGTAAGCGATGGCTTACACCTTTGACTATAGTTGATGATGATGATCATCAATATCTGCCTGTTGTTGTCCACAGCTGGAAATGTACCTTTCCAAATATTCGCCACTTTGATCGATTGCTTCGCGTCCCAGCTAGGCATTTTTTATCTGTTTAAGTATAATCCTGCATAAAGATAGCTTAGTACTCACATTAGAAGATCCGGTGGATGTAGGCTGCCCGGGCACGGAGTACTGCGGGCGGAAGTTGGAGAAGTTGGCGGCGGCCGCCGCGGCCGGCGAGAAGCCCGGCAGCGACCCGCCCGAGCTGAACCCGCCCGGGAACGACGCCATTTGTGCTGTATAGGAAAATAATGCAATATGCAGTCATTTGAAAAACTTTGAAACTATTGTTAGTTATTCTAGTCACTTCAAAAATCATATAAGTTCGAACTTAAATGTCTGATACTTCTGAGGGTGGATGGTGGTTTTAGCGCCATCTAATTCCCCGGTTGAGAAAAATATGGTTAATGCTTATGCAGGAATAATAATATCTTTTATTTATTACTGTTTAAGAGTTAATGATGATAAATTATGTGTTTAGAAGTCTTTCTAGGAGTTCATTCCAATTTCCAATGTTACAAATAACTGAAATAGTGTGTTAAGAGAACTGAAAACATGCTGATTGTCGTGTCCAAGCCGCAACGGCGTCTTCTCTAATCTACTCCCGTATAGAACGTCACATCCAAGATTGGTGATCGGTAGATGCTTTGTCCAATGTGCCATGGAACTTTTAAAAGATATAAATTTGAAAAAGGATGACATGCGAGAGAGAAAAGAAGATTTATTCCGGAGCCTTGTGTTGATTTGCCCTTTGTACACTTGGCATGACGTTATATCATAAATAACAAAGAGAGCAATAGTCACTGACACATCTTATTGCCAGGGAAAATAGACATTGTTGTTTCATGACGTTCAAACGTTGCTCAACCGTAGGGTGGTAGACCACATTTTTGGCTGACTGTACTGTTATACCCTTTACATGTTAGGGATAACCCTGACACAGTCACCATAGTGCTGTGTCAGCTATATTTACTTATCGACGACTCCGTCTCATAACAGTACGCATGGTATGCGGGAGTAGTGCGTGTGTGTAGTGTAGTGTGTGCGTACCGGCGGGCACGGGGTTGCCGGCGGTGGCGGCGAGGCGCGACAGGATGGACCGCTCGGACATCTGCAGGCGCTGCGCCACGGGCGGGATGCGCGCCAGCGTGGCCGGCAGCCGCGACACGTCCGACTTCATGTCCGACAGCAGCTCCTCCAGCTGGTTCAGCACCTGCGACACACAACAAGTAACTTACGTACCTATCTATACTATTTATAAAGAGATAAAATCTATCGGCTTAGTCATGGACGTATATAAGGGGGGGGGGGAATCCAGGGGGTCTGGACCCCCCCATTAAGGCCTGGTTTGACATAAGGTTGAATCGGCTATAGCCAAGGGCGACTTAATTAATGGTGGGCATTCGTATTTCGGTGATTCGTAGTTGTTTTGCAATATGGGACACCCCCCTTGTCAAAGCGATATATATATACGTCCGTGGGCTTAGTCAATAGGCACGGCCTAGGGGCGGCAGCGTCTTCTGGGTAACTAAATTCTTTACCTCCATTCTTTACCGGTGGAAGAGCCACTCTTCGGCATGAATGGGCCGGTTCGACCGGAGTGATACTACGGCCTCACAGAAGACCGGCGTGAAGCAGCGCCTGCGCTGTGTTTCGTCGAGTGAGTGAGGGCACTGGAGGCCCAATTGGGGGAAAAGGGGATCAAAGGTTGGCAGCGCACTTGCGACTTTACAGGTGTTGTAGGTGTCTATTGGCGGCGGCCATCGCTTACTATAAGGTGATCCGTCTGCTCCTCTGCCACCTATCACATAAAAAAAAACATTTTGGGAAGGAACATGGGGTAGCCAAATTTAAATTTTTTTGGGGCGGCAAATGTTTAAATTCGCTCTAGTCGCCATGGACGTATATAAGGGGGGGTCCAGGCCTGGATTGCTTACTGGAAGGCTCAATGTCACTCAGAGGGCAATGGAGAGGGATATGTTCGGAATCACCTTGCGTGATCGTGTCAGAAAAGATGAGATCCGCAGGAGATCTAAGGTCGCAGACATAAGACAAAGAATTGCGTAGCTCAAGTGGCAATGGGCAAGGCACATTGCGATGAGAACAGACTACCGTTGAGGTGGAAACCAAAGCCGTGGCAGGCCTCCCACCAGGTGGTCGCGGGAGTCCCTCTCATCATGGGTGCCTGACACATGCCCGGATTTTTGTAAGGGGGAACCCCCCTTTGTTAAAGCTATATATACGTCCGTGCTGGTCGCCATCGGTTACCTTGTGCAGCACGGCGTTGGCGGGCTTGTTGCCGGCCAGCGACTCCTTGCTGAGGTGCTGGTGCGACTCGGCCAGGCACTCGACCTCGGCGAAGCGCGCGTTGAGCGACATGGCGGGGTGGTTGGGGTCCTGCGTGAGGTTCAGGTACGCCGCGCGCCGCAGCTGCTCCTCGATCACCAGCGCTTGCTCCAGCAGCTACACAGACACACAAATAAATATTTATTACAACTTCATAAAGACAACTCCCCAGGGCACAGTAAACGTGATAGGACGGATGTCTTGTAAATCACCCGACGAGGCAGCGCGCTGAAGTGGCAGTAGACTGGCCACGTATACTGAGAACTTGCCGCAAACGAAAAAAGAGGGAAGTCTAAAACAGCAGTTCGGATAGTTACACGTGTTATTTGTGAGTCAACAACAAATACAAACAAAATAGATCATATGTTGTTGTAAGATATTTTTTAGATAATTTTATTGTAGAACATTTCCGTTAAACTAACCATTAAGGCTACACATGCGACGGAAACTTAAAAATAGATTAACATTTCCTTTACTGCTCTGCTCCTACTGATTGTAGCGTGATGAAAAGTGTCCTATAATATGCGCAGTATAGTAGTGCGCAGAATATAAAGAATAATTGTATCAAGTTTTGTACCAATTTGTAAATTAAATTATTATTGTATAAAATAGTCAAAATGTTTTATAATTTACCTTAAAACGCCTGGCCAAGAACTTGTTCTTGATCTCGAGGAAGTTGCCCTTGCCGACGTCCATCTTGAAGGGCTCGTTGATGATGGCGAAGCGCAGGTCGTTCTGGATGTCCTGCCAGCGCCCGTAGCCGTGCGTCACGATGCCCGCCAGCAGCCAGTAGTCGTGCCGCCTGGGGACCAACCCATCACATTATAACATTTTACTATCGGATTATTAATCTTTACCTACTCAGGGGAGAGCGACACTTCGGCCTGAATAGACGGCCGGCTCGACCAGAGTTATTACTATTTAAGGTTATCACAGCAACATAGAAAACTGACGCTGTTTCGACGCGTGGGGGAGGGTACACGAAACCTACATATTTGTGGAAGAGCAAAAGATTGGCAGCGCAGCGAAAATAGAGGGAATGCCCTATAGGGCATGTGCAATGTTGGTATAATAATAAACCTTATCTAGACAGGCATAAAGGTGTCGAGTGAGTGAGGGTACTGGAGATCCAATTAGGGCGGTTAATAGTTGGCAGAACACTTGAAACTCTACTGGTGTTCGGCAATCGCTTACCATAAGGTGATCCGTCTGCTCGTCTGCTACCTATCTCATAAAAACAAGCGCGTCCCACCTGTGCCAGATCTCGTACTCGCGGCCGGGCGCGGCGGCGCGCTCCTCGTTGAGCCACAGCGTGTGCAGCTCGGTGAAGCCGCCGTCCGCGATGTTGAACCTTACGTCGATAGACATAAAGGCGCCTCACCTGTGCCAGATCTCGTACTCGCGGCCGGGCGCGGCGGCGCGCTCCTCGTTGAGCCACAGCGTGTGCAGCTCGGTGAAGCCGCCGTCCGCGATGTTGAACCTTACGTCGATAGACATAAAGGCGCCTCACCTGTGCCAGATCTCGTACTCGCGGCCGGGCGCGGCGGCGCGCTCCTCGTTGAGCCACAGCGTGTGCAGCTCGGTGAAGCCGCCGTCCGCGATGTTGAACCTTACGTCGATAGACATAAAGGCGCCTCACCTGTGCCAGATCTCGTACTCGCGGCCGGGCGCGGCGGCGCGCTCCTCGTTGAGCCACAGCGTGTGCAGCTCGGTGAAGCCGCCGTCCGCGATGTTGAACCTTACGTCGATAGACATAAAGGCGCCTCACCTGTGCCAGATCTCGTACTCGCGGCCGGGCGCGGCGGCGCGCTCCTCGTTGAGCCACAGCGTGTGCAGCTCGGTGAAGCCGCCGTCCGCGATGTTGAACCTTACGTCGATAGACATAAAGGCGCCTCACCTGTGCCAGATCTCGTACTCGCGGCCGGGCGCGGCGGCGCGCTCCTCGTTGAGCCACAGCGTGTGCAGCTCGGTGAAGCCGCCGTCCGCGAGGTTGAACCTTATGTCGATAGACACAAAGGCGCCTCACCTGTGCCAGATCTCGTACTCGCGGCCGGGCGCGGCGGCGCGCTCCTCGTTGAGCCACAGCGTGTGCAGCTCGGTGAAGCCGCCGTCCGCGAGGTTGAACCTTATGTCGATAGACACAAAGGCGCCTCACCTGTGCCAGATCTCGTACTCGCGGCCGGGCGCGGCGGCGCGCTCCTCGTTGAGCCACAGCGTGTGCAGCTCGGTGAAGCCGCCGTCCGCGATGTTGAACATGAACTTGCGTCGCTCCACCTTCAGCTCCTCCTCCTCCTTCACCAGCACCACGTCGTCGTCGTCCTCATCCTGCACACAATACAGGACACAACTAATTAGTCAACACTGACACTAAACTCTGGAGACCTATTTTTGAATTTTCGCGTCGTCCGAACAAAACTACTCGTTTTGCAAGTCACGTCGTCTCGTAAGTCGCATGGTTCAAAATGTTCCCTATTTTTGAAATCACTCGCTTAGGGTATTGTTAAAATGTTATGGGTAGATACTAAATGTTATTAACACCTGAAGTGTTACAAGCGCAATACCATCTTTGAAAACTAAAATTACGGATGGTTAAGTTTTTATTAAAGTGTCTTATATTTACGTGAAAAAAAATAATAAAATTATTTTTTTAAATTATAGAATCAAAATTACCAATAAATAAATTACATCAGCGAGTGTTTTTAGAAGAAAGGGGTATACTAAGGTACGATCATTTTATTGCAGTAGCAACATTGTAGTAGATTTTTTGGTCTCGAATTCCAGTTTTGGGTATAGTCAAATTTTAAAAAACCAAATACATACCTTCTTTTCGTCCTTGGGCTTCTCAGACGCCTCAGACTCTGCTTTATCACTCTTGGCGTCCTCCTTCTTGTCGTCCTCTTTGCCCTCGTCCTTCACCTTGGCCTCGGCCTCCTTCTCCTCCTTCTTGTCCTCTTTCTTCTCCTCCGGCTTCTCGTCGTCCTTGGGCGGCTCCTCGTCGACGGACATGCGTCTCTCCGGCTCCTTGGTCTCCTCTTTCACCTCTTTAGGAGGCTCCTTCTCTTCGCTCTTCTCTTCCTTGATATCGCTCGTGTCCATTGCTTCCTCTTTGACCTCCTTCTCCTTAAATAGATAGAATTATTGATAAGAGAAAAAAGAATATTTATTTATTCTTAACTTCATTCGTGTCTATTCTTACAATACTAGGGAACGGCATCTTGTTGGCATCAACAGACGTATTAACAAAATAAAAGTTAAAATAGCATTAAATTGTATGAAAATTTTGAAAATGATAACTTTGATCCCTACAGCTTTCGAATTCTGTTCAAATCAGTTAGGGGTAGTTTGTTTGTATGAAAACACTGTGGTGTATTTAATTATGTGGCCACCACTGTATATGCGCACGTAGTGATCTCGGCGTGATTTCGGAGTAACGACGATGTGTGCCCTATTCAAGTTGCGATGTAGGCCAATAATGTAGGCTAACACCGTTCTGTAATTTTGTGACGTAATGTAAAGCGTGCTCATGAATTATGCGAGACAATATAACATAAAAAAAATATAGGTACAGACAGACTAAAAGAATCGTTTCAAAAATTACCTTAGCCTCAACCTTCTCCTCCTTGACTTCCTCCTTGTCGTCCTTGTCGCTGCCGGCGGAGGCGGCGGGGGCGGGGGTTGCGGCCGCGGGCGCGGTGGCTGCGGTGGCGGAGGCAGGCGCGGGGGAGGGCGCGGCGGAGGTGAGCGGCGTGGGCGTGGAGGGCGCGGGGGAGGCGGCGGCCGAGCCCTCCGCGCCCACCTTCACCGGCTCCACCGGCTTGCGGACCAGCTCCGGCATGCTGTAGTACCTGGATGAATTGAACGGGTCGATCAAAACGTGCGTTTGCACACGAAGACCTGATATTAAGAAAAAGTAGAGGCACCGAACAGGTGCTATCACGTAAAAAACCGCTAGCGTACGTTACTTAGGTTCAACTTCAACGTCACAGGTTGTTTAGTGACATTTTGACATCTCAATAACTCAGTTCTACACATCACCACCTAGCGGATTTTTCACTCTGAAAACGACAAGATCAACGCTCGGATTTTTATCGTGAGTGGAATTCGAACCTTTATCGTATGATATGTATAATCAGAATATTTGAATTTGAGAATAATCAGTGTACGAGTGTGGGTTGCTGATGGATGGAGTGTACCGATGAAAACGCACTAAAATGATAATAGTTACCCGTTGATGTGCTCGAACTCCTGCACCTTCTTGCGGATGAGGCTCATGACGCCGATGCGCGTCAGCACGTGCTGGCGCGACAGGCCCTCGCGCGGCACGCCGTCCGCGAACGTCTCGGCGTTGTCGGCGCCGGGCTCGCACAGGTGCCGCATGAACAGCGACACGTACGCCTTGAAGTTGCGCTCCGACTTGCCGCGCAGGTCGCGCACCAGCCACTGCGAGTTGAACGCGTCCTGCGGCGGCATGCCGTACCGCATGATCGCGTTCAGGAACGACTTGCGCTGCCGCGCGTTGAAGCCCAGCACCTCCATGTTGCCGCCCACGCGCGCCAGCAGCGGCGGCAGCGGCCTATCCCGCTCCTCGCGTCTCTCCAGCCTCCTCTTGCTCCTGCGACTCAAAAGATCCCCGTTGTCGTTCTTCTCGTCGAAGTCGTCGTCCTCCTTGTCGTCCTCGCTGCCCTGCGAGAAGTCCGAGTTGTAGTCGGAGCCGTTCTCCTGCCAGGTGGAGTCCTCCCGGTTCTCGGTCTGCGCGACGCTGCCGTCGTTGTAGTTGACCTGCTTGCGCACGCGCTTGCCCTTGCCGAGCGTGCGCGCCTGGTCCTCCTGGTGCTGCTCGTAGTGGTGTCCGGAGCAGCTTTATCCAGTACGCCGGGTCGGTGTTCTCGGCCTCCTGCTTGATGATCTCGGTGTCGACCTCCTCCTCGCCGTCGCCCTCCTTCGTGGAGTAGCTGGCCACCTTGAACGAGCTGAGGTACTCGTTCGCCCAGGACTCCTTCTGCTCGATACCCTCCTTCGACCGGTCGAGCAGCTCGCCGACCGCCCGGTCGTCGTAGTGGATGGCCTCCTCTTTCCCCTCGTCCTCCTTGAACAGCTCCTCGGTACCGAACCTGAGGATGTCGTCGAGCTCCTGTTTCGTGAAGTTGGCGCCTTTCCCGCCCATGCCGGGCCGGACGACCAGATGGGTCAACATCATCTTCCTCTTGGCCACCTGCGTCACTCTCTCCTCGACACTGTTGCGCGTGACGAATCGATAGATCATCACTTTATTGGCCTGGCCGATACGATGGGCTCGGGAGAACGCCTGAATATCGTTGTGGGGATTCCAATCGGAATCGTAGATGATGACGGTGTCAGCGGTAGCCAAGTTAATACCCAGACCACCGGCCCTTGTTGACAGCAAAAACACAAACTGCTGAGCACCGGGCGCGTTGAACCTGTCGATAGCTTCCTGACGGATTGTACCTGTGATACCACCGTCGATCCTCTCGTATTTGTAGCCCTCGCCCTCTAAAAAGTCCTCTAGGATGTCCAACATTTTTGTCATCTGGGAGAAGATAAGAACACGATGTCCCTGCTCCTTGAGCTGCTTCAACATTTTAGATAGAAGCACGAGCTTTCCGGAGGCCTTGATCAGAGCTTGCGTGTCGTAGTTCCCGTGGGGGCCCAGAGGCGCCTCCTCGGCGGCGACCGGGAACAGGTAGGGGTGATTGCAGCACTTCTTCAGGTCCATCATGACGTTGAGCAGAGACACCGTCTGCCCACCGCTTTTCGGATTCAGAGCCTCGTAGTTCCTCGTCAGGATGTATTTGTAATATTTCTTCTGCATCGGCGAGAGCTCCACTCGCACGATGAACTCTGATTTAGTCGGCATGTTTTTAAGCACGTCGGCCTTGAGTCGCCGCAGCATGTGCGGTCCCAGCATCTCGTGCAGCCTCTTCACTTGCTCCTCCTTCGAGACGTCGGCGAACTCGTTCTGGAACGCGGCCAAATCGTTGAACTTGTCCTTGTTCAAGAAGTTGAGGAGGTGGAACAACTCCTCGAGATTGTTCTGCAGGGGTGTACCGGTCAGGAGTAGCTTGTAGTTGATGTGGTACCCGGCCAGGAGCCTGAAGAACTTGGACTGGTTGCTCTTTAGCCTGTGAGCTTCGTCCACCACGAGGACCGCCCACTCGATGGAGCCGAGACAGGTGGCGTCGATCGAAACCAATTCATATGATGTGAGTAAGACGTTGAATTTGACTGAAGATTTGATCTTTGAAGGTCGTCCGCCTCTATTGGCGCCGTCATCGAAGGTCAACTCGTTCTCTCTTATGACAGCTCGGGAATCTTTGTCGCCGACGTATGTGATACAATACAGATCGGGCGCCCACAGCTCGAATTCTCTCTCCCAATTGATAATAGTGGACAGAGGTACGGAGACCAGGAAGGGGCCCTTGCAGTGGCCCTCCTTGAACAGTGAGTATAGGAATGTAACAGTCTGGATGGTTTTTCCGAGCCCCATCTCGTCGGCAAGAATAGTGTCGATGCTCTGCCCCCAGGAGTACCGCAGCCAGTTGAGCCCCTCGAGCTGGTAGGGGTGCAGCTGCATGCCGGTCTCGTACACGAAGGGCGGCTGGTCCTCGTACTTCTTGTTGAGGTTGGTGGTGGGGCGGTCGGGGGGCGGGTTGTACTTCTTCTTCAGCTGTCCGCCGCTGCTGCTTTCGTCGTCATCTATAACGTCCTTGTTCTTGCTCTTGCGGCCTGGTTTCTTGCCTTTGCTTCCCTTGGACTTGCCTTCAGATGTGATGTATGCTCTCATGTCCTGCAACAAAAGTGCTATATGTCACCAATATTTCAAAGTAAATAAAACTTGGCTAATGATTGAACATGTGACTTTGTCTACCATTCCATTTATTAACATTTTTCAGAACTGATTGTTGCTCTATCATCGCATAGACTTCATTGCATGAAGATACTAATTTCCATTTAAATACAAGTTTCCCGTGAACTCTAAATAGAGTAACAATATAGTCGATAAATCCACGTTTCTGTTTATCTTTATATACACTGAACAGTGAACCCACTTCATCATTAACAGCCTGTTGCAGTCTACAGCTGGATATAGGCCTCTTCTCCTAATGTTCGTCATTCCGATCGATTTCTCGCTACTCGTATCCAGCTCTTGCCAGCCATCTAGCTTGAGGGCGTCCTACATAACATTTACATTGTCAGTTCGACGGCTAACCACCCACCTGATAGTATTCAATGGTAGACTTGAGGCCGGCGATGTCGGCGTGCTCGGACTCCCAGGTGGCCTGGTCGTAGGACAGGTCGCGCCACTTCACCAGGTAGTACGTGGTGCCGTCGCGGCTCGTGCGGTGGTTGATCACGCGGTGCACCACCAGCCACTCCGGCTTCACACCGTATCTGTGCAAGCACACAAATATAAGTTAACAAACATTTTCTCGTTTCTTTAGTTCAGAACGGAAAGGTGAAAAAGTTATCTACATATCAAGTAATTAACTACGGGAAAAAAATATGGCCGCTCATTCAATGACTAGATTTTTTTTACATTATTAATTTTCCTTTTACTTCAGCAAAAAGTATGTCTCGAATTTTTTTAACATAGCTTGGGTATGTTGCATAGCTGATGAGGACCAAAACAATGCATTCCAGCTGTATTGACTCTTATACGTCAATATTACATACTGTTACATATAAAATTTTATTTATCATTATTTGGTAGAAGTCTATCGATTTGATATTCAATTGATTCGATTCGTAGATTTTCGACTTAGCGTGTCCCATCTCTAATTCAACCTCATCTCTAAATCATGGAGCTGCCATAGCTAAAAAATATTTTGATGAGGATGGATGACAGATGGGAAATGATTGTTTTGTAATTCAATTTGTTAACCCAAATTTGTTTTAAATACAAATTTGTATTTCTATAATTTTTCCCCTTTTAAATAACCTTCTTCGTAATTAATTCCCTTTAATTATTCATTTCATTCTTGAACGTCATTGCATTTTTTCGAGCGGTTAACACCGCGGCCTGACATTGGGAATGACGCGGAGTTAATGAGCCTTTTTTTCTTTTTCGGAACTCGAGCCCGTCCAGGTGCATGGTCTCGGCCACGGAGTAAAAGCTCTCGTAAGCCCTTTCAATGGCTTTTTGGTAAGTCTACCAGTGCAGTGTTGAGTTGTGATATTCGTGTCAGTGTCAAGTGAGGTTATTTTTACAATCGTCTCGATTTTCTCCAGGCTCATTCTTTGATGTCCGGTTGAGAGACCTCCGTGGGGTTGGCAGTTAGAGACGGACCTCATGCAGCCCTAAATTTCCCCCATCGGTGAGTATTCCGTTCAGGTTGCTTCTATCTAACGTCCCTTGTGGTTAGGGCGGCTGCACGCGTGTTGGTTTCATGTATTTTTCCACATTTTGGCACATAATTCGCTCCCCCTCGCCACGTGGAACCACCACGCGTGCCGTCGCGCAGACGTAGTTTCCCTCTGTCTTCTTCGGAGACACCCTTCTAGGATAGGTTCTCTAAGAAGAATCCTTTTCTCCTGATTTGCAGGAGGTCTTTGATTCCCCCCGCCACAACGCAGTATGCAAAGGCGTTAGAGAGGTCGTGCAGCCGGGTGACTACCCGGGGATTGGACCGTCCCTCCACTCCACACTGAATTATGTCCGCGGACTTGCCCGGACCTGTCAAGTACCCTTTTTTTTAATTTACGGCGCCCAACATAATTAATTATTTAAAAAGAGAAAACAAACTTCCGTTCCCAATTCGCCCAACTCCCTGAGATTGTAAAATGCTAGCCGGCACTGTATAATGGTAATTTTAAATTTAAAATCATAGGATGCTTGCAAAATTCTAAAATTAATTAACAGTAATAAAACATCTTTTTGTCAAAATAATCTTGTATTTATTTCGGTACCCATTCACCTGTAGATCTTTCTTTTAAATTTTCTAAAATTTTTATTATGTAACAATACTTACATAATGGCAATGTCAAAAATGAGACTATCTTAAAAACTCGGGGCCTTTTACATTATTAAAAACTCTACTCTCTATCGAGTCCATCCGTCGCGCTGTAGTAGTAAGTAAAAGTTACTGCACGCACCTGTAGTACTTCTCCTCGAGCATCTTCTCGTCGAGGTCCTGGTCGCTCTGCTTCTGGTCCTTGAGGCGCTTGACGCGGCCGTCGCGCTCGTCCAGCGGCTCCTCCAGCTTGGGCGGCTCCTCGGGGTCCGACTTGCGCATGTAGTACCGGTACATCAGCGGGTGGAACACGTCCAGCTGCAACACAAACCATACATCACAATCACAATAGATCAAACTGGGCGCAGTGATACTGGTCTGAATAGGACCTGTATGGCCGACCGCTTAAGAAAAAATAATAAAAAAAACAATCGATACTAAACTAACAACACTTATTGAGTGGTTTAATATCATCACGCGTGCTCCCCGCCCACCTCTCCGTGGACTATAGGTTTAAGTACCGGGCCGGGATCTCGGGGTCCTGGGATTCCCGGGTTGAGCCAAAAGTATGTTTTGAATTTTTTGAACACAGCTCGGGTTTGTGATCACCAATACGTAATTAGACAAGCGTGGTGATTAAGCTTAATCCCACCAACGTAGCCATGACTTAATTTCTATGATGGAGGCATTTGCCCTGCAGAGGAAGTTTGCAGATACTTTACTATACGTGTTCCAGGAATGGCTTAATCCCACCAAATGATCACACTGCTTTAATCCCATCAGGACCATATAAAACTTAAGTGTTCCACGCGCATCTGTTCAATGAAGATTTGTTTTATCACATTTAGGTTGGTAGTGAACTTGTGACTCCACTGAAATCGAGTGTCTATGGGCGACGGTAATCACTTACGGTCGTTGATAAATCTGCTACCTAAAAAAACATTACCCTCCTTTCTTCGGCAATTCGGGTAAAAAAAACTACACGCACCTGAATCTCAGATATCCAGCTGCAATGCCAGTAGGAGCGCTCGTGCCACTTCACGAAGAACTCCCGCGCGCGCGGCGCCTTGGACTTCGTCGACTGCTCCTTCCATCGCCAGGTTAAGATCTTTGCCACTTTGCCGTCCAATGGTGGACACTGTAATAAAAACAAACCATGGCATGGATATTTTGGTATGATATCACACTATTTTGAAGTTAAAAGAGTATTACACTGACAAACTGGAAGATTTATCAAAGACAAAAATCTATATTTTATAACCATCTTATTCAAGAGTTAAAGATTGATTAAAATATAAAACACACCTATTTAAGGTTCGGTGTTAGATTGAGTTGAAAATTTTGCAAAGAAGAAAAAATAGCATCTATCTATACTATTCATAAAGAGATAACTTCAACTGACAACGACAAGCCTTATAGGTAAACCGAAAACACGAAACGCTTGCGCGATGTAATTGGACACAGCGCTATCTATTGGTTCATTTCTGAATTACGGTCCCGAAGCGAAGTGAGGGCGGGCCACTATTTTACAATAAAAATTTTAGGAACGTGAGCGAGACAGTAAAGGCTAATCAACCAGTTTTCAATAATATCGGGTATTTTTAAATTTTAATTAACTGGAGATAGCTAAGTAAATACTTACACTACATCGCGGACACTTCCACTCGCCATCTGGCACCTCCTCCAGCGGCGGGTTGAGGCAAAAGCGATGGTACGCGGACGGGCAAGAGTCGCAGCATAACAGTTCGCCTCCATCCTTGCAGATTCTGAAATACAAGTGGGGTATTATAAATTATCATCCAAAACTCGTTAGAGGGCCCACACGTCAATATCTATAAATTAATTTCATAATGAGATAGCTTGACTTGATCAGTCAGGTTTCTGTTCCATGGTCATCTAATGACAGTTTTTATCATTATCGAGAACCCTCATTGCGAGGACGCTGGATTCAGCCTTTTTTTCATGCGATAAGTGGCAGACAAGCAGACGGATCACCTGATGGTGAGCGATTGCCGCCGTCCATAGATAGCTGCAACACCAGTAGTGTTACAAGTGCGCTGCCAACCTTTAATCCCCTTTCCCTAATTGGGCCACGGTACCCTCACTCACTTAACGAAATTCAGCGCAGACGCTGCTTCACGATAATCTTCTGTAAAGCCGTGGTATCACTTCGGTCGAGCCGGCCTATACATGCAGCTTAACCACTTAAAGGTGCGTCGCACTATTCGTGACGAGCCGGCTTGGCATGTTGCCGAGATAGGCAATGAAATAGATTTTTATTGCAAGACACATGGTACAGGTGCCAGCACATCACGTTACTACAATCTGTAAAATTTAACTCACTGATATTGAACCAACACGTTGACATAAAAGTGAGGTTCGATTGAAGAAATTGAAGATTGTCTAGTAACTGATGTGCTGGCCACCGTACATCAACAGGTGGTGCATATTATACAAATGAATGTTACCGGCAGAACTCCTGGTGCTCGTCGTCGTCGTCCTGGTCCTGGTTGCCCTCGGCCTCGCAGTGCGGGCAGGACCAGCGGCCCTCGGGCGTCTCCTCCAGCTCGGGCTCCAGGCACACCAGGTGGTAGGCGCGCGGGCACGTGTCGCACAGGATGATCTCGCCGCCTTGCTGGCACACCTGCGCGACCACGTGTTGAACACATTAACTCATGAAGTTCATTTAGACCACTGCCGCCTCTATCGTTCATTATTGTAATTGCTTATAAAACTTGACACTTATTAGATGAATTTTCAAACGATTTTTAGTTGACATTACTGTTAATACTAGACTTGTCCTGAAGCGGCCATATCACCATACTTGCGTACAAGCGACTTTGATGTCGGAGGCAAACAAAACGAAAAATACTTTTCGTCCGTGCCTGGGATCGAACCCTTGGATACGAATTACGGGCCGGAGTTAATCAGTAAACAACGGGACTCCGTAGAATTTTAAGTGCGTTGTCACTTATGATTATCGGTGGACTCGAACCCACAACCTTCCACAGCCAGGTGCTTACTACTACCAATTATAAATAACCGAACCCCTTACTACTAAGCCGAGGCGAATTTCGTAAGTTCGTTTATTGCGCCATGAGCTTGACGATAGGTCTCATCAATATTGTAGTACTTTTAAAATATCAGGGAACATTAATTGCATAGAATTGCTATAACAATAAATTATGCATTAATAACATCAAACAGTATCACAAGTGTGTCTCCTTTCCGAACATGCGCTAGAAATACGCACATACACGTAAAAAAAACTCACCTCATCTCTGGAGGTGCATACTCTGATCCTAATCAACGACCAAGACAACTAAGAAAGATCATACGAAGATATAAAAGATAATTTACCTCACAATAGTCCTGGTGCTCCTGCTCGCCCTCCGCGCCGTCTGGGAATTTATTTGTAGTCTTTAGTTTCTTCTTCTTCTTGCTCTTGTTGCCGATCTTGGTCTTGGCCTTCTTCTTCGGCTGTTGCTGTGGAATAAAAATATTTTCAAAATATGTACATGAATATATATTTTGTCTGTCCCGCAAACCAGACTAGTTTACACTAGTAGACAAAATATCTGGTAATAGTCTGGTGTCTGTCTCATGCCGAATCATACTGAGATCACTAAACAGACACACACACACACACACTACACGCGCAGGTGTGTTCGTACACACCTGCGCGTGTAGCAGTCGATGGATGCCTAAACACATGTTTTATAAACATGTTTTATTTGTTCAATACGGGATGAAAGTCTCCGCGGCGGCTAATCATATCATTTAGGACTAATTCGGCAAATCACCTACGGTAAGAAGAATGATCCCCCAGGGACGATATTTCACAAAACGGGTCATTTTTGCGTCCCAGCGCTTTAACCCTTTATGGGGCTCTGTATCTGATGATGTTAGACGCCATATTTTAACCATATGTCCAAAACCAATGAATTGTATTATACCTACTGCTCATAAAGGGGGTAATCTGGGACAACGGACAGATTACCGAAAATCGGGGCGTATGGTCAGTTTATAGGTATATCCCGGCGATCTTTATATTTAGCAGTGTAGCAGCATTTCATGAAGTGAGTTACCGGCGCGTTGGGGTCGTCCTCCTTGGGCGGCGCGGCGGCGTCGTCGGCGGCGGCGGCGGGCTTGGGCTCCTCGGCCTCGGCCAGCATCTGCTCGAACTCCGCGTCCGAGTCCGTGTTGGCGCCGCCGCTGCCCTCCTGCTCCTCCTCCTGTACAAACACCGTCGAATGCCATCAACATACATACTCAACTTGGTTGGTAATGAAGAGAGAGAAAAATAATAGCAGCTTCTTACAAACTCTCGGTGTTACCACAACTTGTAAATTTTCCTCAATCGATGTTGAGCCTAATATGTTTGACAGAAAGATGAGAGTCGATTGAAGAAATGTGTCAGTTTTGTATTTGATATGAGGCTGCTCGAAAATCCAATGTTTTTTAGCATTGGACTTTGTGTGCAATACGATTAACACACTCATACTCTAGTTATTGTGAAAAATAGAAAGTAAAGATAAAGAAAAGAAAAAAACCGAAAGTTAAAAAGAAGCATCTAATTTGATTAAATTAGCTTTATTTCAAGTGGATCATTGACCATTATAACACAACTAATATAGGTAGTATATTGTTAAATTATTTAAATTGCTTTAATTTTTGAATTTCTATAAAAAATATATTACTCAATATTTATAGAAACAAATAATAACTAAAAAGAAATATCTACTTAGCTATCTGAAACACGTATTTATACATCGTGACTCCTAAAATTTCTTAGTTTTTACTTTTCAATAACTTTTTATAACACACTTTACTCATCAGCAGCGTAACAGAAGGTCAACAGCCTCAAATCTAAACGCTAGCAAAAAAGCTCAGTCAACAAAAAACGAGGAAACCAGTCGAGGAAAGCGAAACAAAATAAAAAAAGAACGATAATCTTACACTCAGACTTACACTGCTGGTGCGCTTGCGCTTGCTGAACTTGATCTTGAGCGTGGGCACCTTGGGCTTGCGGCCCGGCTTGCCGCGCGGCGCCGCGCCCGCCGCGTGCTTGGGCTTGCGCCCGCGCTTGCGCGGCGCCGGCGCTCCGCCCCCAGGCCGTCCCGCCCGCGCCGCTGTCGCTGCCCTCCTCCTCCTCCTCCTCCTCGCCCTCTTCCGCCACCTCCTCGTTCTGCACGGGTAAATAAATAAATTCATACAACATCTCACACGTTGACCTGACTCTGTACTAAGTAGCTTGAGAGCTCTGAAGCTACTTAGTACGGACACGAGTGCTCACACTTGTGTTACATTATCAGACAACAGAGGAAACACAAATATTATATTTGCGTTTATGTCATGTTACATATGTGTAATGTTTGCATTACACCCAGACACTGAACAAACACAAGTGTTTATCACACAATGTTTATCCAGGGTGAGGATCTAACTCACTACGAATTTATAAACTAGTATTCCATCCTACCACCTCTATACGTTTTCTCTTACAAAGTATTTCTCTCTAGAAGCAGTATTTCCCTGTATGATCATCATCAAAACAGCAGAATTTATTACCTTAGATTCTTTAGGCGTTCGGCCAGGCCTCTTGGGCGTGTAGTCGGACGCCGTGGAGGTGTTTGTGTTCTCCTCGGAGCCGATGTTCTGGGTGCCGCCGCCGAGGTTCGGGTTAGTCTCGCAGAAGAGCCGCCACTTCGCTGCCACCAGCATCATCAACTTTGAAACTGGGACCTAGGATGACAAATGTTCAAAATGTCAAAATAATAAAATCCATATGACAACCTCCTCTTCTCCAAACAAGTAATAACTACCAGTGACTACAGAGATTAGGTTGTGTCACCTTCATAATCAAGATGTCTTAGGTTTGACGATAATCTTGCTAGAAATACGATTTTGGTTTGTAAAAAGAAGTTCGAAATGTCAGTTGTCAATATGTAATATGTAAAATGCAATGTTTTGGGAATTTTAATCGAGAATATAATTATTCAAGTTAAAGTTTTATGTTTTAATGTCTAATCGCGCTCAGGCGTGAACATGGTCCTTCGAGCCGGATCTTTTCGTCTTGATGAAACGTTGCCAACCGGAAAGAATATAAGAATAGCAGCGATACAGTCCAAAGGTTTATCGAAGTAAGAATTTACCAATTATTTACGATGGAGTCATTATGTTTAATCCAGGAGGAAATCTATTCCAAAATATGTAAAAATGTAAGTACTTTACAAGAGACCCCGAGCGAATGTTTGACAGAACTGGTTTTGGAAACGCGGTTAGAGCACCTAGAAAAGCAATGGAATTTATATTGCGAAACACATTATGAAATTATAAGAAAAACAAACAGAGAGGTCTATGAAAAGTCTGATTATTATGTAAATGAATGCGCAATGGACTATTTTCACTAAAATAACAGGGTGTCTCAGTGTAACCTACTATCTTTGATCTCGTCTTCGTTACAACCATTTGGGAAACCATTTTGATCTAGATTTGGAAATTCGCATAAAAAAACAAGGTTTCACGTGAATTTCGAAATGTCGTTGAACAAATGTTCAAAATGGTTTAGTAGAACATATTGTGAAATTGATTTAAATGTTCACGATACTCCGTGTATAATTACCGCAAATAGTATGTTCCTGGTAAAATGTAGTGATTTGATAACTATGGTGTTAAAACTCACCTTAGGATTTTCTTTCACAAGTAGTGGGCGTCACATGTTGCTGGAACAGTTTGTATGAAGTCAAATTTTCAAAATCAGCATCTGTGTACTGAATGTCAACATCTGTGAGGCCAAATGACGAGCACACTTCCTCCACTGTTGGCATCCCTGTACAACAACAACATTACAAGCATTAGATTCACATGGTCAGTTAGAGTAGTCTAGGAAAAATCTGGAACTGGGATGGCGAGACGTGAAGCCTTTTTTTGCAATTCCCGGTAATCTGATGGAAAGTCACAGATAGCTGAGCTATGATATTTAAATAAACTTTAATTTATTATCATTTGTGCAATGTTTTAGAGTAATTAATAAAAAACCATAGGACAATAATATATTGTTAAAATAACCTGACCTTAACGAAGCCTTTTGCGAAAAAAATAAGTGAAAGTCATTGAGAAGTTTTTACTAACTTTTGTCGAGTTCTACAATCGAGGGGAAAGGGAGCTGAAAGGATGGCAATGAACTCATGTCTCCAGCTGGTGTTCCAGGTGCCTATGCGCGGCGGCAGAGGCTTTCCGTTAAGTGATCCGATCACATGCAGGTGTCTGAAAGATCATGGTAGGTACCTGAGCCAGAGTCGGATGCCGCCGGCGTGGAGGGCGTGTTGTGCTTGCTGCCGCGGCCCTTGCGCGACTTCTTGCTGCTGGACATCGCGCTGAGCGCGTAGTCGCTGTCGCCCTCCGCCTCGATCTCCAGACCAAAGTCTTCGTCCTGATAACAACATTACATATTTAGCTATCAAATAAAAGTACTTGCGCACGGAGGAATTCGCTCCTACTTGTAGACGTAGTTCATTCATTGTGTATGGGTGAGATCAACGAAAGCCAATGAAAGTATTTCTGATAGACATAACAAAAAACTGTAACAGACGAGACAAGCCTTTCCAATCATACTACTACTAAAGCATTTTTGTTAGGTAACAGGAAAAGACTCAGAATGCAGTCCATTACCAGGAAAAAAACTAAATTTTCTTATCTTACATAAACCAGCATTCTGGGTTTGGATTTAGTTCTAAAGGTTGGCAGCGCACTTGTGACTCCTGGTGTTACAGGTGATCCGTCTGCTAGTCTGCCACCTATCCTAAATGCCGACACTCATCGTTTAGTTAGTTGCTACGTCGGCAAGTTACGATCTTGCACTTTTATTGATGCATTTACTGAAAACAAATGAGTAAATGCATAAACAGCAATTTTACCAGTGAAATACATTTTGATCAAAATAAACTCTTGCATTGACATGTTTGTTTCATTACGCTAATTATATTCAACTATTACATTATCTTTCACCAGATGAAGCACATATCAATATTATCAATTGTCTGCACTAGTCACAAAAACATTTGCAGAATGAAGCAAATACAAGTTTGTGGGAGCAAAAATAAGATAAGATAAGATGTTTTATTACACTTCAATAATGCAATTTCTATGACTTAAATGAGTAACAATATTCTTTTAACTAATACATGCAAGTACAACATTTACATGGAATTGAATAGGTCATATAACTTTATAGTCAATGCAGAAATTGGGGTCTATCTGTAGCAATAAAAGTATAATATATACCTAAGACTTGTGTACTTTAACAATAAGAGCTGTGGATTTTTGTAATATACAAAGTAATATTATAAATGCGAAAGTAACTCTGTCTGTCTGTCTGTTACTCTTTCACGCCAAAACTACTGAACAGAACTGAACAACTTGGCATACAGATGATCTAGTCTAGACCCTGAGAAAGAACATAGGCTACTTTTTATTGCGAAAAGGGGGTTGTAAGGGGTTAAAAGGGGGGTAAAAAGTTACTTTTCCACGCGGACGAAGTCGCGGGCGGCCGCTAGTACAAAATAAAAAACTTGTCTGCATATTAATATTGTATCAAAAATATACTTAGTCCATCCGTAGGATGATCTTTTTGGATACATCTCCTGGGCAAAGTAATTATGCAGTCTCATGTAGGATCATAGCAAGCAAAAGAATGTGATATCATGATTTGCC
The DNA here is from genome assembly GCA_014851415.1 of Cnaphalocrocis medinalis. Taxonomy (NCBI): domain Eukaryota; kingdom Metazoa; phylum Arthropoda; class Insecta; order Lepidoptera; family Crambidae; genus Cnaphalocrocis; species Cnaphalocrocis medinalis. The sequence goes on from CM026279.1 coordinate 2,953,960, forward strand.
TATGTATTGTTTTTGAAAACTCATACATTTACCTAAACACAATATCTATGATAAAAGAATCTTAAAATGTGTTTTATTTCAACTCTACTAACACATAATGTCATAGAGAAAACTTTTTGCAAGTATAATGAGTAGTCATAACAGATCTTAACTTAAACATCTTACTGCTGGCTCAGTGTTTTAATTGCACTTTATTATTATCCCCTTCTCTCACAGCTTGAAGGTTGTTGCATCACCATAATGATTGTTTGAATATTCATGAAGCAAGTAACAAATCTTTAGCACACAAACTTATTTATTTAAGGTGTCATAAATTAGGATGTGACAAACATTACTCTTATTATTTAGTTTATTGAATTGTGTGTAATTTGTGGATACTTTAATTTTATTTTATTCTGTATAAAGGACAAACATCTAGGACAGACCTAAAGTAGGTTTAAAATACTGTTAATACAAAGCATGTATGTAGCAATAAGATATTTTTTTCATAAATTGAGACATCACATAAATTATATTGTCCTGGTCCTAAACTAAGGTTTACTCTTGCGATATAGAAACTAGAAATAAGGAAGGGACCGCACACACCCAGACCCAAATAAATATTTATAGAAAATCAATCAAATTAATAAGAATGATGATGAATTAAAAAATAAACAGTATACCTAAAATTATTAGATTAAAACAACCAATGTATCTTCAATCAATAATACAACTAGAGGGATATTACAATAAACAAGATGTGTCAATGTTATTGAAATGTATTTTCGATTCATGTTGTGATCCACAGAGCAGCTTAGCTCAGAAGTTAAACAAAAAATGACTCACCTCTTCACTTTCATTTTTTCGCTTCTTCTTTTTCTTTCTGCCTTTTTTGTCTTCTCCACGGGCTTTTCTTTTCTTTCCTTTTTTTTTCTTTCTTCCATCTTCTGGTGAGTAATCTTCATCTTCCTACAAAAAAAAATTGGATTATATTAAAACCATTTTACATGAATTTATGAATGAGGAATGGATTGGAAAAATATTACTCTCATATCAACTCTAAAACCACCTGATATAAGGTTCACTTTTGAATAAAATCAGTGCAAACTTGGGGTATAACTAAAAAAATATATCAAGATGAAATAATATGAATGTGACATTACCTTTGGGGGTGCTTCATCACTCTCACCAGAATTCTCATTTTGACCCTCGCCCTCCTCAACGTCCTCGTCGCCTGCAAGTGCATAATAAACTGGTCAGACCACTTCCACCATGCTGCACCCCTGACCCTGTCCCACGACACCACGGAACCAGCATTTCACAACACACGCGCACTCCTCGCGGTAAGGTCACTAATCCCTTTGTTTGGCGGCGTCCATTTTGTTAAGTAGTAATGAGGGGATATTGCATGTTCTTTTCTGTCACAAGCTGCCACATAAAAATATTTACAACCAAGCAACAACAAATACGCCATTGAAACACTGACAAATACCTTCCTTGATGATGCTATGTCAACGTCATTACAATTTGAACTGAAGATTTCATGTTGAACATCCAAATTTTCTAAATTTTTAATTGCATACACCGCAAGTAAACACATGATACCGCTATTCGCGGCTTACCTATGACATGCTAGCCAAATAGACCGTTTACCTGCAAAAGAGCCGTCTACTTCATCGTCAGAAGCCATTTGGATCACTATTTAACACAACCTGAAATAAGATGAATGATTTTGGTCCAGAAAAGATAAAGGACGCGCAGTTTTTGCGACAAATGGTAATTAATTCAGAAATTGATGCCGCCGTCACCGAGAACTAGAATGATTTGATATCTCTTTCACTCATGTAGAAGAAAAATAAAAAAAGAAATTTTAGGGTTACCATACATTAAAAAACAGAACTACTAATGCGATAACAGAGTTTATAGAGTCAATAAAATACTAAAAATCGCATAATTCGCGGATAAAGTGTGCAGCGGGAGCGAGATTTTGTTCAATTTTGTAACTTTAACTGCATGGTGATGAGTATACTTGTATAATCTAAAATTACCACCGTTCCGTGTTAAATCGATATCGATATATATTTAAAACAATATAATACCACCTCTAGTAGTAGAACCAGAGACAATACGTTCTAGACATTTTATGATGTCAAACTATGCTGTCAACGTCAAATTTTGTGAAATTAATTACAACTTCCAATCGTTTTCCATAAAAATTGATTTTAACGTTATTTTGTGAATAATTCTAATCATGAATGCTTTACTAGATTACGGTTCATCATCTTCGAATGATTCAGACCAAGAACCAGAGGATAATGACAGGTAAATGATAAACTATGACGATAATTACTGTTTCTCTTTCCGTTCCTACATTTCGACAGTATTTCATTAATAATTCTATTAAAATCTTTACAGATCCTTCGAAGATAGGCCCAAGTTGCCTAAACCAGCGTTAGGGGAAAGCGCTCTACAAACTTCAGTGTTTTCAAATCCTTTTGTGGAGGCAGAGTTAGCGAAGGCGGCCATACTAGAAAAACATGTTAAGATGGTACATGTTGACTTTCTATTGATTTTATATTTGTTGTAACATGCTGTAAAATGGAGTGACATATTTTAGCCAACGGCTCGTATAGGAGCCCATAAGAACTTTCAATTCTACTGATAGTATTCCAATAAGGGAATGTAAGCATATAAAGTACTGTGTTTATTTCCTTTGCTATTACCAAGAATATACCTATACCTACTTTTATTCATAGGATATTAATTTATGAAAACTCAAACAATTTCGCAAGATTTTTATTGGAACTTTTCTAATGCTGAACCTAAATTCAGTAATAATAAATCAGTATAAACTCCATCTAATCAGTATAACTTAAATACATAAATTGACTAAATATTTATTACCTACATCATTCACTCACCATAAAATTGTATACATACACTAAACTAACCTTGCAAGAATTGATTTGATTTCATAAGTATGTTAGTCTAGAAACTTACAAGAAACCTAGAATCCAATTTTGCATGTAATCGTCAAGTACATAGGCAATGACTGTAAGGTTCCAGGCAAAGACAACACAGTCATGATCAACGGGAAGAAGATTTGCTGGAACTATCGCAAGGGGAAGTGCCGCTTCGGACACAACTGCAAGTATGCTCATGACTCGGATATTCAGAAGACTAATGAAGAATTAGAAGCAGACAAACAGGTAAACAGCAAAGATGCCTTGATTTTTTCCTCTATGAATTATTCCTAAACTTTGTTTTAAAATTTCATATTTTTTATTCCAGAAACTAAAGTCGGTGGTTTGTGAAGGATCTGGTACAATGACGTCACTACCGCCGCCGCAAGTGGATCCTGTGTCGCCAACTGACGATGCTGTGTGGGAGGGAGGAGCAGATAAAAAGAAACTAAAAAGGCCAGGCTTGAGCCAGGGCCTCGTGCCAGGAAAGAAAGTCCTCAAAATGTATAAAGAACAAAAATTAAGAGATTCCAAAAACTGATTTAGAGTTTTTTTTTGTAAATACACTTAGTTTAGAAGTTTGAATTCCATAGCCCTCAAGTAGATTTTCACTGACTTAATGCATCACAAATATTTAATTACTTTCAGCAACATTGTTTTTATTGAGTTGGTAGATTTTTTTTCCGATAGATACAGTAGTTACTGAAAATAAATGCCGAATCCCATAAAAATTGTCTTACTTTTGAGGGCATGGCATTAAAACATCAAAAAAAATTATTGTATACCATCTAACATAGGACGAATAATAAGCCTTTGAAACTACCTACCTCAGTGAAAATCATTATTAGATAATTATGTACTGCCATTATACACTATGTATGTATTAGAACATTGACATTTTGATTTCTTTTATCCACACATAGGTTTTATCAATCTGAATTAACTTACACCCTTTTGCGCACAGGTTATGTATAGTCCGAGGCAAGAAAGTGTAGTTATAACCTTGAGTGCGCAGAAACCAATTTTGATAGAAAGTCTTCTTTACAAGTGCGCAAAATAACGGTCATCGCTATACTTTCGTGCCTCCATCTATACCAAGTGCTATGATGCTTCGAGGCCACCTTTTGTATGTTATGGTAAAGGCTATTTTTATGGAGTGTTTATGGAATGTGATAGGAGGTAGACGGGCTGACTGATCACCTGATGGTAAGCGATTACCGCCGCCCATAGATACCTACAACTACTACGAGATCTTTAGCACCTCCCAGTCCCAGAGTTATACCATATTCAATGTTCTCTGTGGTAATAACTACACACACACGCACAATATGTACATTGTACACGGACGACCGTTTGGTTCAGTGGTAGTGAATGCTGCGTCTGGGACAAGGGTTGCGGGTTCGATCCCCGCACAGTACAAACATTTGTGTGCATGAACATGTCTGTTTGTATTGGTCTGGGTGTTTTCTATGTATTATAAGTATGTATTTACAAAAGAAAAGTATTATACGTATATATTTGTAATACCACTGTTGGTTCTGATATCTGTAACACAAGTGCTTGAGCTACCTATCTCAGAGTCAGACCAATGCAATGTAGGTATGTGATGTAGTGAAATATTATTATTATATTATTATTGTTCTTAGCAACCTCCACTGTCGCATTATAGCCTGCCAAAGTATGGTATATCTCCAGGCGTGAATCCAGACCTTAAAAAAGGGCATAAGAAAAAATTGGCGTAGGTAAGGAGTTTTCTGAGGGGGGCATGACTAAACCAAGGAGGGTATCGTCCCTCTCCGAGACTGGAAATCTTCATAGGCAAATTGAAGAAAACTGACGTCACTAATCTAAGGGCATGTCCATAGACATCCGCGCGCCTGTGTCGGAACCAAAATTCATCAAAATCGGTTCAGCAGCAGTGTGGTAACTTATTCTTAACAGGCAGCTTATGTAATTAAGATAGATTATAGTAAGGAACTGGCAGCGTCATCATCTTTACAAATGTTCGGATATGCACTTTTTGGGAGAATAGCAGGACGGATCACCTGATGGTAAACGAAATGTTGATTAGGTTATATGTAGGTATAATGGTAAGTTACCTACACACTAATCTCGTGACTGGCATCATGCTGTTCGGCAAAACTCTACAACACACGAGTTTTTGCCTTTAAGTGTGCGTCCACATCTAACGAATGCGCCGCAATGTGCAGCTGCGGGCTTGCATTTCAGATGCATTTAGAAGCTGAAATACACACGTGCAGCTCGTGAGCGGCTGGAAGCTGTACATTCGCGGCGCATTTGCCAGGTGTATAGACGCACCCTAATATTATAGTTTGAAAATGGAAGACAGTCGCCAATATTGTTCCCTGCCTAATAAACATTACTTTCAAAAATACTGCTGTCCCCTAACATGAAGTCCCTGATGCGGTGGATGGGATGTATATAGTTCGCAGCATTTAAGTTTGACGATGACCTTGGGGGCGCCAATTTTAGAAGAAAGTTTTTTAGGTACTTTACAAGTGCGCAAACTAACGGATTTGGTGAAGGTCGCGGGAGTCCCTTGGATGCGAGTGGCACAGGACCGATCTGTGTGGAGAACGCCTATGTCCAGCAGTGGACGTCTACGATGAAAGTGATGAAACTAACGGTCACCGCTATAGTTAGATGCCGCGGACTATAAGCCTAAACAGACGAGAGACATTATAGGTACATCAATCAAAAGTTATCACTGGAACAACGTCGAACACTGGTTCGACATATTTCCATTGAATCTTTTGATCGGTATCGCGTACAGTCAACAAAAAAGTGTTCCGATTCCTGGACACTCACCCCCCCTGGACAAACTCTCACGTCTGCGCGGCCTATGGATAGATGTAATAAAACAAAGTCATCACTTACGCATTTTTCTTTAATTAAGAAATAATGCAGAATGTATAGACATACAATTTTGAGATTTACATTCAAAAGCTGCGCCTTAGCATACATAGAAAAATTTGTTACACTGTAAACAATAGAAACATTATCACAAAGCCACATTTTGTACCCATTAAGTGCAGAAACAATAATTGTAACAAATTTATCTTATAGCTGCTGATACGGGCAGAATGTATGTATGTTTTTTAACATTCTCTTCATGCCTATACATCTGTCAGGCAGTTACTGACATGTTACAGCGGAGACTGAGCTCTCATTTCTCAATTATAATAGCACAGCCATTAACAACGCTGTCGTGGAGACTTGCCAAACATTTCAATAGCCTCACAACGGTTCTGTGTGCGCACTACCATAAGTGCAGAGTTACGTGATTTATACACTTTTGTAAATTACCTTAGACTTTGTAGCACTCGTCTTTCAAGAACCAAAATATGAATTTTACACAACACCAAATTAATTTTCATATAATCTAGTATTTCCGTTCAAAAAAATATATCTTTTAGCACATAAGTTGAACTGTAGAAAGGCCACTAAAATACTAATAACTCTAGGGGGGACCATTCATTTAATTCACATAAGCAATCGACAATAACGTTGGCCCCTAACGAAAATTATCTACTATGACGACACGACATCAAGATTTTAAAATCGTTTATCCTATAAATTAAAAATTCATCAAGTAAATAAAACGAATGCTTGCATCCTAAAAATGTCCTAATGATGTGTTTGCAAGTCATAATAAGTACAAAATTAAAATTGATTCACAAACTGCATCAAAATGATTTCATTTAAATTAAAGTACATTAATAAAATTCTATCATTAGGTATTTCTATAAGTAGTACTTACTAAGACATTCTAAACGTTATACTGCAACAATACTTAAATTTACTTTATTGCAACACATTAAGTACTTGCGACATAATAGATGTAAGAATATAATAATAATACATGTAATAATAAATGTCAAATATTTACTATAGATAATATTATTATGTGAAGGCACAAACAATATAAATTATTAATACATTTTGTGTTTTTACATTTTATTTTAGAGTGCATTGATATCTCATGGCGTCTTTCATATTATGTAAAATATGTTTTGCTTTAAGGAATTCTACAAAAATATATTTTATTTGGCATTTGTACAATAATACGAATAAATACATTATGATATAGCAATATGCGTTTTTCCGGGTGTCGGCGGTAGATATAAAAGTTAAGTAGGTATGATTTAATAGTAGTAGTCCCTAAATTCATCTTAAACGTAATTTACAAACAATTTGGTGTATATTGAAACATTACAAAGTGGAATTTTATAAAATTTACATCTATTAGGTATAGTTAAATATCGTTTAAATCTTAAGCGCGACCTTGGGAATCTTTGGTGTTCCGAGATCCATTCTGTGGGAAGTGTTGAGGGCGTCGACGGCGTGGGGGCTGGGCAGCGCGCCCTTGGGCTTGCGCTCGTGGTGGCCGTTGGCCTTGGCGGCGTCCTTGGCCCCCGCGTCGCACCTACTCATCTTCTCGTGGACATGTCCATTCATTTTTTCCACTCCGTGACCGTTAACTTTGCTATCGTGACCATTGAGTTTGTCATCACTATGACCATTCATCGACCATTTAGCATGTCCTGATAAACCAAAAAAGAAACTCGTTTAACCCCAAACACTCAATCCACTCAATGCAACACTGGCGCTATTGTGTTAGTCACGTAAAACTAAATGTTAATTAATGTCCATTATAAAATAAAAAGTGATCTCTTGAACAGTTACATTAGTCCGTATTAGAAGAATCATCAGTTGACGTAGTATCTAAGATTTTATTTCCGAGAACAACAGCGTACGAATCTGTAAAATATTTTTTTTATTTAATATCTATTGGGAGGTCCAATATATTGGATAGCTATCAAACTTCCACTCTAGCGGTCTCACTACGGTGCGGGACGGTCGAATGTGATACATCTAACATCAACAACTAGACACTTAACAGAAAAACTATCAACAGACTAATAGGAAAATCTAACAACTAATGAAAGGTGTCTAACTAATATCTAAAACACAATTACGCCAGTGTTTACATGGATAGAATATTATCACATGCATAAGAAATGGTTGGAAATTAGACAAAGAATAAGTAGACAGACAACACATCGCAACAAATGTAAATTAAGTTTCCTTTGTAAGAACCAATCAACAAGTGCTTGGTTGAAACAAAGTGACAGATAACGCGGCATAACTCACCGTTGCAATCATTGCCTCTGTAGTACCTTTTCGAGGTCTTCCAGTCTTCCTTCAGCGACAGATTGTACATGGAATACGCAGGGTCTCCTGTCACCTCTTTCTCTATAGGTCAGGAACTTGGGTAGCGAGGCGAGAAGCGAGTCCTGGTCATAAGCGGCGCTATACGTCTCTAATAATACTAGACCCCGGCATCTGAAAAATAAAAATAAGGTTATAGACACAGTAATACTAAAGTAATAAAAACAAAACACATCTACTACTAAACCTAAATCTACAATCTTCGAAATTTACCTGTAAACGACGAGCTGATACATACATTCAAGGTAGCGGAATAATAAAAGATAAAAATAAAAAGAAGTTTATTGTACTAATAAACATAATAGAATACATACATATATACAAGAAATGTAGATAGATAGGACAGACAAATGAAGATAGTCAAATGTAGAATAACAGTCACCTGGGATGCGTGGGCTGTCTATAAATGTCCAACTGGTAGTACTGATTGTTGTAGATGAAACAACGGCGTTTCTTGAATATCGTGAAGTGCGCGTCGTCGCGCTGCGGGAGCATGTTGAGGTAGTCGCGGTGCGTGAGCTGCGTGCGCACCTCCACGGACTGGCCGTTGGTGGGGTGGAACTTGCGGATGGTGTGGATGTACGACCAGTGGCCCTTCTGCCCGCGCTTGCGCAGCCGCACTTGCGCCTTGCGCACGTCGCTCTGCAAGTAGTTGTGGACGACATCGAAGTCCTGGAATGGCGGGAACTCGAAGTCGCCCACGAGAGGCGACTTGACCAGGAACTTGCGCTTCTTCGAGTTGACGTTGAGCCGGTCGCCGGTGTCGATGCCGATCTTTTGGCAGACGCAAGCGATCAGCCGGTTCATTTTCTTGTCGAAGTCGGTGGAGTTGTCGATGACGTCGAAGTACGGGTGGCCGACCCACGCGGCCGCCGCGTTGTAGTCCAGCTCCCGAGCCAGCTCCACTCCCTCGGACCGGCATGCGTGATCCTGACAACAAAACATTCAACAGTTCATTTACTGAGCATCGTCGACTGGACTAGCTTAATTTTGAATTACTAATGTTTTTGGATTATTGTTTATGGTTGTATTTGCTGACATTAGCTCTTTTTCTTGCCATCCAAGACACCAGCATACAGCCCGACTCAATATACTGCAATCGTCAAAAACAATACTATAGTCATTGACACAAATCAGACTACTATCTAAAAAGATATAATCAAGATGTCTAGTATAGATAAAAATAGTTACTTATTGGGTCATTTTAATATAATAATCAAAAAGTAGGTTGACTTGATACAATCCAATTTGGTTGGGATGTCTTTCATTTATGAAAGGTTTTCATAAATAGTTTTGCAGATGTTCATAGGCGGCGGTGATTACTTACTAAAAACAAACAAACGAGCAAACGGGACATACTTGCTCTGTTTGTCGCCTCTAGTATAGAAAAAATCTAAGTAAATATTTATGCAATCCACAAAACCAGACCAAATAAATATACATTGTGTGTGCTATGTCGACCGATAAACAGATCTGGTTGAACATGTGTCTTCATAACAATGATATTTAATACTGTTACTTATACGTATGCAATCTAATGCAGTTTCCATACTCAGTTACATAAAGCAGTTTTAATAACCATGAACGTGACATGCTTTACAAATGAAACTTATTTGATTAAAGTATTTACAATCAGAAAAGTTCCCGGTATAGACCGATTTTCCACCTTAATACATTGGAATAAAGTCTAAAAGAGTTATACCGGGAATTTTGTCGAAAGTACCTATGAATGGACGAAGTAGGACAACGGTTGGCAAGTGTTTCTTTATAATAAAACAATCTACACATATTTTTATTACTATGAGTGCCTGTGATATGAGTGCAACACCTTATTAATTTTCCTATGATTCTGATTTTATTTAGACACTAAGTAACACGGGCACAGTGCCATCGTGTTTCGAAAGATGATGGTATCATTAATATAAGGGGTTTAATGCAACTGCATCATTGATTCACAGGAAAATATCTGAGTAGTGCTTGCTTTCCACTAGCACAGACAGACCGTGATTTATTTGTGTTAAGCTGACAATATTTTATATAATATTATGTGCATGCTAAATCCGACGGTCATTCCGAAATAAAACTAATGTCCTTTGGTGTCGTATTGCACATCTACGTAAGCTATGAATTCCAAGATTGAAGGAACTTTAACTAATAGATGTTTAAATACCTATAGCAATTCAGTCTTAGTTATTGCAACTGCCATGCCAGTCCACGAGACATGGCGTGATGTTAAATTGCAAAAATATATGTCATTGGCAATCCGGCGCGCCGCTGTGACGACTAAATAAGCTAGCTGATGTTGCATTGAGAGTACCTACGTAATAATAGTTGCATTTTCTCGTCATGTTTGTATATTCTTTGTAAGTATGTTGTCACGTTTTTCAACACGATTGCACTTAAACACGTGACTGAATGCAATAACGGATGAAGCTGGATAAAATGTAAATTAAATTCTAAGTACACACTACAAAAATGTTATGTTGCCTACGGCAATTAGATAATGCCACGCATAATAAACTAATGTTATTCTATCTTTTGTTTACATTTATAGTTCTGTCTGTTTTGTAACATAATATTTTAATAACTAAAGATTTACGTTAATTAATGTCATCCTCCAATAACGATATCGGTCGTGAATAAGTGCCAATTCAAATATAATTAGCCGTAATTCAACATTTAATTACGGTTAATTAATGTTAATGTAATCAATACACAATCAAAACTGCTAGTAATCCTCACCACTAGCACAACAAATAAAATAAACTTTATGCCCCCCACAAATGGGTTAGGAAATATACACAACACAGTACATTGAACTAAAACGTTTCGCGTGATACATAACTTTAACTTTAGGTCAATAAGAATTGCATGTACAGGAAAAATGCAAACAGTAATGAAAGCAAGTCAAGTCAATGGTTATATTTAGGTACCTACTTTTGATAAATATGTTGAAGAGACCGTTTCATTATCCTCTTTAAAGCCTACTCGAAAACTACCTACTTCAATTAAATACAGCAAAGACATTGTACTGTATGTAGATTGCCAATCTACACAGTACTTTTTAAATTTAGATTTCCATTTACGATGTACAACAGCGCGCGTTCTTTTATGGACATACAGATTTCTTAATATCATTATCAGTGTGTGTAAGGTTATTAGCGATGAATCACTACATTGCCAACTTAGTTGAGAGGGAACGTGGACGATGACGTCACAACGCACTCTGCCAACATCCATTCATTAGGGACGAGGGATTTTTCTAGTTTCTACTTGACAGTAAATTAACGTACCTATCTAATGGACATACGCAAATGCATTCGTAACGCCATGAGTGTATTTTTAGTCATGATAATAGAAATTAGGTAGAAAGTTATGACGGTCAGCTGTCTCACAGATGAAATACAAAGTGCAGGGCGTGTCGTGTTCATAAATCTTAGCTTTCGACTTAAAGGACGGGTCAAAAGGACGCAGCGTTAATGAATAGAAAAACAAACGGTCAATGATTTTCGTCTTTGAGGAATGGATGAAAGGAGGAAGGAAAGAGATATTAGATACATAGTTACTCAAGCACCATTTTTACTATTTATAGCAGCAAGTGAGTATTACATGGTTACTTTGTTGGGTCACCGACCCGAAATGAGTCTTGGCCTCCGAAACAAGAGAACGCCACTCGGTTCGGGTCGCCCAGCCAACGGAGAAAGTGACTACTTATTAATTTCAGAATAAAAAGACAACAGAAATGTTCACAGGTCAACACCATTCCTCAATCAAATCAAATGATAGCGCTACTGTCCCTTTTTCAGGCCTTACTTTGTTATTAGTTTCAAACCTTACTAATAGATGGCGCTGGGTGTCGATTACGTCGCACAAGTGTTTCGTCTTTGCGGGTTATCCATGAGCGTTGTCGCTATCTATCGAATTTGCCTCTAACAGTACAGATAGATTGTGTGACAAACGAGGGGGCGGTAGCGACAGAAAGCTTATGTTCATATTGGCCACTAGACGTTTGCGTGGGTGGCGTTTAGCAGGAAAAACAAGGGAGATCACTAAAATCAACACACAAATTGTATGCTTTCCATTCATACTGAGGATTATTTCTATACTACGCACGTGATTTGTATGAACACTCGAGTACTCTCTTCAGTTGATGTTTCGATCGCCCCCGCTACCGCGTGTGAATGTGTGCAAGTCCCTTTGTAATGATGTACCTACTCTTATAACGATCATAGTTCCCCATAAATCTTTCAGTGCGGCTAAGTCTCGTCGTAAATGTCGAGCTGTGTGTTAATAATAAATATTTTGTTTTATTATGTTTATCAAACAAGAGATCGATTTACTGCCATTATGTCATGTTAATGAGGTGTCATTAACATGGGAATATCATGCATATTTTGTATTATTAACACATCGATTAAACAGCTGATATCTTTTGGACTTCCTCTCCACTCCTACTGAGCATATGTGCTGTTCCTATGAATCTATGGTTAAAAATATCGATCGATCTTTGGGAGAAGTCTACGATCCGATCAACCGCGAGCGATTGATTACTTGTTGCTCCCGTCACAGAAGGTTAATATTCGATAAGTTTACGAGAATTGTCAGAGATCTATTATGTTTCTAAATGTAAATTCTATGCCGCCAGATAAACAACGATCAGGCTTTTAGGTAATCCAAAAAGACAAAACCCTTGCGCGTCGTAATCGTTAAAATCCTAGCGCCATCTATTGGTAAAGTATGGAACTATTAGCGATCTCAAAATTAGGTGAAGGTGATTGCCGCATGGTCGCCTGTCTTCACTGAAAGATAAGGCATAAGCCTAATATGCCAGGTTCGCCTCACCTCAGTGGAGTAGAAGTCCTCAGCGCCGTTCGCGGCAGACATCATGTGCACGATGTGGTTATACCGGTTGTCCCGTAGCTCGACGCTGTTCCAGTTGTTGGCGGTCAACATAGCCTCCCATGTTTCCTTTGATATAACTGTAAGAGATTATAAACATGTTTACCTAACAGGTAATATAAAACCAACTCATACAAAGTACTAACATGAGCGGACAGAGAAAATTACATACGCACCGATGTCAAGGCTGTTAGAGAGTTATAAAATATTAAAACGGGAATTAAAACGAATTTAATTGTTAAGTACCTACGTGACAGTTTTAAAGTGGCTTAATATGTCAAAATATGAGGGTGTCCGAAGATTCGCTGACGGGTTTTAGCAGACACTGTGCATCGCCAGTTCGCTTGTGACCACGGCTGCTGCAACGTAGCCGAAACGTCAAGCAGTAAGTACATACAATGTACTTAACAATTAACGTCGCGTTAATTCCCGTTTTAATATTTTATAGTTATAATGCAACGTGAAAATGTAAAAACCTATTAGGGTGCTGATGGAATGAAACTATTGTATCTTATCGATATCATCTCAGACCAATCCGAGTGAAGATTGAGGAGAACTTTCCCTATCGCTATCGATGAGGAGATGGTGACCGACCCTTCGTAAGCTCGAAACAGGCGAACGAACGATTTGAAAGTTCATAAGATCCGAAGAAATGGCCACATTTTTATCGGGGTCCAAATTGAGTTCATGTCGCTAACAGGTAAAGTAGATTGAAAGTTTTGCGAGCACATAGCATGTGTTTTTTGGTTTATTCATTTCACATGATATAGATTAACCAATCTTCCTCTTCAATCATTCATTTTTTTGATAAATAGTATTTAAAAATGTCTTGTTACGTCGTACCACATCAGTCTTAGCTTTCAATCGCCTTATGTGCAGTTTTTATCCTATGCTTTACGTAATATGACTTCAAGGTTGAAAATGTAATCAAATTGATAAAGCGAAATTATCAATAAGAATATGCAGTAAACATTCTCAAAATATGTTACAAATTTGTAGATATTGTCTACGTAATGCCAATACTATCATAACTTGGATTAATGACTCGGATAAGATATAATTTATTTTATAATAGGACTTTATTACATAATAAATAAACATTGAAAGCTAGTGAACACTGATAAATCTAATAAATTTTCAAATTCTAGAAGTATCTATTATATCAACATATGTACAGAATCTCATGGTTTTTTTACACGGCAAATTAAGTTCCAAATAGTTCCAATTAATGGCACCACTCGGCAACACCGTCAGGCTACATATTTTCAAATTTTTAACTGACCATTTTATGGCCCAAAACGGGACCCGAGCTCGTGCGTAAGGGGATGTCCCGCAGAGGCCGTCACATCATCTACGCGGGGTCGTTTCTCTTTTTTTTCACCAATTGGGGACAATTTTCCACAAAACGGGATAATGTTACATCCCGGCGCTTTATTTCGGGACAACGGGGCAGCTGTCCCAAAAACGGGACGTAAGGTCAGTACCTATTCGCCATGATCTGCTATCGACAATATCTCTGCCCGCGAAATATCCTTCCAGTATCTGACTGGTGTCTGTGCCATGATAAAGGTGATGGTGATTAACTTACATGCACTAGCGTCCATGGCGCCCCGGTCACAAATGATCAAGCAGTTCCTTTGGCAAGTCCGGCCTAGCTCGAAGAATGTGTTTTCAATCTGTATCATTGTCTTTAGAAGATTTTCTTGGAACTTCACGGCTGTAACAAAGAGAATACAGAATCTTAAAATAACGTTCACAAGGCATTTCGTACAAAAATTTCGTAGCTTATTAGAGGTAGGTATTGTTAGATTTTTCTAAGACTGAGACTTCTACAGAAGTAATATCTAACATAGCAACTTCAATGCTCAAAAACTCGTATGTTTTGATTCTAGAAGTGTAGATACTGATGTAAATACTAATAGCAAAATAGATGATTTTTATATGACATTATGAGTTAATTATTCACTTTAAAAAAGTAAATAAGTACAGGAAACTACGTTATTCACTTTAAAAAAGTAAATAGTACAGGAAACTACGTCACGACAAAATGATTTCATATCAGAGATACTTTTCTATGGCTTGCCTTAGCTTGATAGTTTTGTTTGTAAGTTTTTTATGACATTACGAGTTGATTATTCAGTTTAAAAAGTAAATACAGTAACTACGTCACGATAAAATGATTTCATATCAGACACTTTTGTATGGCTTCCCTAGCTTGATAGTTTTGTTTGTGTGAACAACAATCATGTTTCAAACATGACAGGCAGATACGGATAGATAATTAATAGCAGGTGGATGTTTACACAAAACATTATTATTTGTTTTCATAGTACACATACGTACCATTTCGGTATTTTGTACGGACGTTCAGGTCGACTAGAAATATGAAGATAAAAGCAGACTTTCTTACAACAATAAACCTACAATTCGCTATTTGAATGAAAGCCAAAACATACGTGGCCGTTGAGATGCCTGCCAATGTTCAGGGTTTCAGAGATTTCTCATAGAATCTCGTTATTGCGTAATATCTTTGATACCTATGATGCACTATGTGGAATTCCATTTATATAATAACTTAATGATTGATTGATTGATTGGATGATTTAACTTTTTATAAATAGATATTTGGCGATCAAAAATAACCTTCCGAATCGGCGTAATAGACTGTTAATTTAACAACATAAACTATTCGCTGTGAAATTTTATGTTAGTCATAGACATTTGAAGATTTGTCTGTTTTTTAAACAAGCATACGTAATAAAGATTATTTTCATTGCGTGTAGTAGTATTTTAAATAATGATGTGTTTAAAATTTTGACAATTCACGTTCGGTAATAAAACACATGTACCTAACTTTGTATGTACATTTAGAATACTTTAGTTATATTTAATCAGTCACAGCATTGAACTGCATACAATAGGCCTCCAATATAACAATATGAAAAGGTGATAAAATAACTAAAGCATTGAGTAACGTTACGTAAACGTGTATTATTATTATGAATCTTAATGACTGGCACATTTCTACCGTTCTGAGGTCAACTGTTACTATATTTGGTATATTACAAAATAATCATAACATTATACACATTGATGATAAGGTCCTCTTGATATCAACAAGTGTATTATTTAATACTGCTATTAACAACTTAATCTTATTATTAGGGATTCCCAAATTATCGTAATAGAAGTTTCGAGAGCCGTACGTGAGTACATACAAGAAGCTTCATTTTTTTTAAATATGTGTATGGTTTTACAGCCCAACGTCACCAGTTACTCGAGATAAAACAGTTTCCGCTGCAGTCTGACGCTAGTTCTAAAGTAAATTTGCACAGAAGTCGTAAATAATGGTGCAAAAATCCGGACTATAAACTAAGGCATATTAAGTTAGTTCAAATGTTGACGATTTTTGTAAATTCTGATAAACGATGAGTAACTTAGTGTATTTATTTTAAATACTGGATCTCCACCGGAAAGCCATTGTGATACATAGTCATTATAGAATAAACAGAATGCCAGTCACTTACAAATCACAAATAGCATGATTATTGCGGAAGTATCCACTTAATTCCATTTACCCAATGTCAACGTTAGCAAGTCTTTGTGATTTCTGCTCTAAAATTATGTAAGTCAAGACTTTGTACGTGCGACACGAGCAAGAGTTTGGCAAACGCTTATGCCGGATACAAAAGTTCAAAATAAATACTAAAATCGTTATCAAGTTATTTGGACAGGCGCGTGACAGACCACGACAGCGATGGCCGATGACGAGGAAAAGGCACACCATTTTCACTTAGTAAAATTAAATCAAGTGCTAATGTTCGATACACATCTCGTAACTGTCATAATGCCAAATATCACGACGACACGATCGTTTTTTAATAGTCCCATGTTCGTCATTCATACGTAACGTATGTGTTCTTTATATTTACAATCACTGACTTGACGTATTTTCTCATGTTTAGGACATTTAGATAAAGTTTATCGATCAAGCGTTCGATTACTTTATCGCAATCAACGTCTGAAAACAAAGATAAAGCTTATGTTTACTTAGTTTCCAATATAATTAAAAACCCAGTATCTCTGTAGTGCCTAGTTCTTAAGATCTGTTTTTTTTGCAACAAACTTATCTATCTAATTGCCCCAAAGAATAAAGTCCTATTTGCAATATGTTTAATATAGGAGATCGGACTTTGTTCTTCGGAGGAAGCGCTGTTGTGTGAACTAAAGCACTTCTCGTCACATGGGCTCGTTGCACAGGTTGCGCATAGTGACCAAAGCGGGTATTCAATGTCTGCAACACAGCTTGAATTACCGGTGTAATCAACACTTGAAATAGTTATCTGAATTACACAGCTTTAGACCGGCTTAGTCGACGGTAAACCTAACGTTATAAAATTTAACACGTCGACTGTTTACAGTGTCTTAACTAAAACATATACGTAACTATGCATAGTAGAGTCGAAAACTCATTATTTTACTTCGATATTGTCTTAAACCCCAAAAATATTGAACGAAGACAAACAAGACAAGACACTGGCATGTGACACGGAACTACTTCTGCCTGTGTAGATGCCTTCATTAAAAAAAAATAATGAACACCTACAGTATTTTCGGCTTTGAGAGACGTTTCAACGACCATGACGGTCTCATTGCGTTTTATTTTCAGCGACTACTTGCCAATGAACTCTGTAGGCAGTCTGGTCTTCCAAGCTTTTCACAATGCTGCTTAAGTAATATGACACACAAAACCGGCTTTACTACTACGATTTGGATAAAAATAAGACTGACGGATAAAAGAGATTGAAATTGCGGAAGAAAAAAAAATGTCTACGGTCATTTGAACAGAACCGACAGCTGTGTTTACAAGATTTATGTTGCGACAAGGCGGAAAATCGCAATTTGTATGCGAAACATCTCAAGACAATTTGTGAGTTACGGAATAATCTTACAATACCAAAATATAAAAAGTAAATTATCAGCTTGTAAGTACTACTGTCCCACAGCAGGGCAAAAGCCTCAATTATAAAAAATCAAGTCATCGCTACGGCTTAATCACCACGCTTGCCTTATTGCCAGCGGATTGCTGATTACAAACCCAAGCTATGTATGTTACAAAAATTCGAAACATACTTTTGCTCGACCCCGGGACCCCAAGATCAAGTCCCGGTACTTAAACCAGTAGACCAACGGGCCCGTTACCAAAATAGAATTGTAATTAATTAGCTAACAATGTCTATATTATGTTATTGTTGATAACCACGCAACACTAATGAGTTGACGACGCATTTAAAGACACCTCGGAGCCTCAGATAATGAGATATTTAAACTGAACTAGCCGTGAACTTTAAATTATCTGAACACCACAAAACCCAAACAGGGAAACGAACGAGCACCAAAGAACGACGCTAGACAAGGAAATACGACAACAATTTCCTCGACGAAAAAAATTCGAGTATTTTTTCCAATTTAGCAACTTTTAATTATTTTTTATTAGAACGACAGACTGTAATCAAATAATGGGTTTGTTGTTGGTAATTGTATTCGTAAAGGTCGAGGATATTGCTTTCGTACCAAGGACGAAACGAACATCCAACGACATAAAAGTTTTATGTCTATCGGTACCATTCGTGTTCTCTAAATTCTGACGCATTGCTCCTACAGCGTACAATTTTAAAAACGGTTAATGTTTAATTTTAAATATTGTTTTGTATGATATGAAAATGAGTAGGTATCTTAACATATCAGGGGGGTCTGGTTCAAACTGGTTTTTAATAGTGAGCACTATCATGAGGTCAGTTTGCTATCTTTTTGGCACTCCAAATAATCGTGTTCACTGGAGTAACATAATAATAAATGTAGGTACGAATGCAACTCGTTTTAGTAAGCTTTCGAAATCCATTTAGCGGTAGAGTTATTGACTGTGCGACTGTCACTGCGGCTGCATTTCCTTTTATGACATTCATTTATTGTGATAAAATAACTAAAGCATTGAGTAACGTTACGTAAACGTGTATTATTATTATGAATCTTAATGACTGGCACATTTGTACCGTTCTGAGGTCAACTGTTACTATATTTGGTATACAAAATAATCATAACATTGTACACATTGATGATAAGGTCCTCTTGATATCAGCAAGTGTATTATTTAATACTGCTATTAACAACTTAATCTTATTATTAGGGATTCCCAAATTATCGTAATAGAAGTTTCGAGAGCCGTACGTGTGGGTACAAGAAGCTTCATTTTTTTAATGTATGTATGGTTTTACAGCCCAACGTCACCTGTTACTCGAGATAAAACAGTTTTCGCTGCAGTCTGACGCTAGTTCTACAGTAAATTTGCACAGAAGTCGTAAATAATGGTGCAAAAACCCTGACTATAAACTAAGGCATGTTAAGTTAGTTTCAATGATGGCGATTTTTGTAAATTCTGATAAACGATGAGTAACTTAGTGTATTTATTTTAAATACTGGATCTCCACCGGAAAGCCATTGTGATACATAGTCATTATAGAATAAACAGAATGCCAGTCACTTACAAATCACAAATAGCATGATTATTGCGGAAGTATCCACTTAATTCCATTTACCCAATGTCAACGTTAGCAAGTCTTTGTGATTTCTGCTCTAAAATTATGTAAGTCAAGACTTTGTACGTGCGACACGAGCAAGAGTTTGGCAAACGCTTATGCCGGATACAAAAGTTCAAAATAAATACTAAAATCGTTATCAAGTTATTTGGACAGGCGCGTGACAGACCACGACAGCGATGGCCGATGACGAGGAAAAGGCACACCATTTTCACTTAGTAAAATTAAATCAAGTGCTAATGTTCGATACACATCTCGTAACTGTCATAATGCCAAATATCACGACGACACGATCGTTTTTTAATAGTCCCATGTTCGTCATTCATACGTAACGTATGTGTTCTTTATATTTACAATCACTGACTTGACGTATTTTCTCATGTTTAGGACATTTAGATAAAGTTTATCGATCAAGCGTTCGATTACTGTATCGCAATCAACGTCTGAAAACAAAGATAAAGCTTATGTTTACTTAGTTTCCAATATAATTAAAAACCCAGTATCTCTGTAGTGCCTAGTTCTTAAGATCTGTTTTTTTTGCAACAAACTTATCTATCTAATTGCCCCAAAGAATAAAGTCCTATTTGCAATATGTTTAATATAGGAGATCGGACTTTGTTCTTCGGAGGAAGCGCTGTTGTGTGAACTAAAGCACTTCTCGTCACATGGTCTCGTTGCACAGGTTGCGCATAGTGACCAAAGCGGGTATTCAATGTCTGCAACACAGCTTGAATTACCGGTGTAATCAACACTTGAAATAGTTATCTGAATTACACAGCTTTAGACCGGCTTAGTCGACGGTAAACCTAACGTTATAAAATTTAACACGTCGACTGTTTACAGTGTCTTAACTAAAACATATACGTAACTATGCATAGTAGCGTCGAAAACTCATTATTTTACTTCGATATTGTCTTAAACCCCAAAAATATTGAACGAAGACAAACAAGACAAGACACTGGCATGTGACACGGAACTACTTCTGCCTGTGTATTTTAGATGCCTTCATTAAAAAAAAATAATGAACACCTACAGTATTTTCGGCTTTGAGAGACGTTTCAACGACCATGACGGTCTCATTGCGTTTTATTTTCAGCGACTACTTGCCAATGAACTCTGTAGGCAGTCTGGTCTTCCAAGCTTTTCACAATGCTGCTTAAGTAATATGACACACAAAACCGGCTTTACTACAACGATTTGGATAAAAATAAGACTGACGGATAAAAGAGATTGAAATTGCGGAAGAAAAAAAAATGTCTACGGTCATTTGAACAGAACCGACAGCTGTGTTTACAAGATTTATGTTGCGACAAGGCGGAAAATCGCAATTTGTATGCGAAACATCTCAAGACAATTTGTGAGTTACGGAATAATCTTACAATACCAAAATATAAAAAGTAAATTATCAGCTTGTAAGTACTACTGTCCCACAGCAGGGCAAAAGCCTCAATTATAAAAAATCAAGTCATCGCTACGGCTTAATCACCACGCTTGCCTAATGCGGATTGCTGATCACAAACCCAAGCTATGTATGTATGTTACAAAAATTCGAAACATACTTTTGCTCGACCCCGGGACCCCAAGATCAAGTCCCGGTACTTAAACCAGTAGACCAACGGGCCCGTTACCAAAATATAATTGTAATTAATTAGCTAACAATGTCTATATTATGTTATTGTTGATAACCACGCAACACTAATGAGTTGACGACGCATTTAAAGACACCTCGGAGCCTCAGATAATGAGATATTTAAACTGAACTAGCCGTGAACTTTAAATTATCTGAACGCCACAAAACCCAAACAGGGAAACGAACGAGCACCAAAGAACGACGCTAGACAAGGAAATACGACAACAATTTCCTCGACGAAAAAAATCGAGTATTTTTTCCAATTTAGCAACTTTTAATTATTTTTTATTAGAACGACAGACTGTAATCAAATAATGGGTTTGTTGTTGGTAATTGTATTCGTAAAGGTCGAGGATATTGCTTTCGTACCAAGGACGAAACGAACATCCAACGACATAAAAGTTTTATGTCTATCGGTACCATTCGTGTTCTCTAAATTCTGACGCATTGCTCCTACAGCGTACAATTTTAAAAACGGTTAATGTTTAATTTTAAATATTGTTTTGTATGATATGAAAATGAGTATCTTAACATATCAGGGGGGTCTGGTTCAAACTGGTTAAATAGTGAGCACTATCATGAGGTCAGTTTGCTATCTTTTTGGCACTCCAAATAATCGTGTCCACTGGAGTAACATAATAATAAATGTAGGTACGAATGCAACTCGTTTTAGTAAGCTTTCGAAATCCATTTAGCGGTAGAGTTATTGACTGTGCGACTGTCACTGCGGCTGCATTTCCTTTTATGACATTCATTTATATTATGTAAATGTTACAAACTTCGATCGAGGTATAATATGCAAACGACGAAGACATCCAAGGAAGTTTATTTTGATATCGCGTGTTTAATTCGACGTGGGGCTTCTGTTTCGTGCTTTGTACAACGAAGCATTATCCTCCATGGAGACAAATTGCTAAGTAAAGCTATTAATATTAGATTATTACGTTTTAGTTTGGCTTTGTTTTTTGTTCTGTACTTATTTGATATTCGTAATTGTTTACTACCACGAGTTGTAAATGGACAATTTGTTCTTCAATAAATTACTTTGTCATGCAGCCCGACAGCCAAAAAAGATATCGTCTCGATGAATCCGCATTCATAAACTTTAAAACAACGTTGAAAACTTTTTTTCGTTTGCAAAAAATCATAACGTCGCGTAATTTTGGCACCGATGTGGAAAGTGGACGTTGCCCAACACGCCTCCTGTGACGCAATCCAGAATATTCGTACTATGTACTTATGCTATTGAGTAAACATCCCAATACTTGCCATATTCATAGAACAGCGTTAAACAAAGGAGGTGTCATCGCCATCGTCGGTACCCACTGTGACAGTTGATACACAGATGGTATTGAATGTTGTTGACATCTGAAGTACTGAGAATAGTAGGATAGGTACTAACTTTGATGGATCTTTGTCATAAAGACACATTACATTTAGTGCAAAAAAAAAAAATTTTTGTTGGATGGCTGCACCAGGTTAGTTAGACCTATGTTATTTCTAAGTATGTAATGTTTTCTATCATTTATTGTTAAAAAAACACGTTTTTATTTAAATGATAAACTAAACGTGAGTATATTATACCACACACGCGACCTATAAAACTATTTAACACATTAGACTTAATTGGCGTCATTATGAAACATAATAATTACCCTCAAACTGGTTTACACATTAAGAAAACTTCTGATCTCAATTTAATTACTAATCTAATCATTTTTTATTATTGACTAAATCAAACTACTTAAGTCAAAAAACTTAAAAAGTTTATTTTACTACGCAAAACTGAATAACCTCTTAATTTGCACGTCATTAGACTAACTTAGTTAATTTAAAGATATATGTAATCAACGTACTAGAAGACATTGCTAACCAACCAACTTGAAGGTCTACTAATTGGAAGGCCAAAGAAAGATTTTGCCTTGGGTCATGAATTTGTGTCTAATACTCTAATACAGTACCGAACTGTTAATTTATTATGTAAACAGTCGGCGGGGAATCAGAAATAGAAAGTGATTAACATTATCTTACAAGTATATCCGTCATTAAGGAATAGGTAGGTACTCCGATTTGCAAACTTGATTAGAATAACACTTGAAAGCGATCTATATGTATACGTTTTCCATACTTGTTTCGGAATATAAATTACTAAGTATATTCCGAAACGACAAGTAAGGGAAACGTTACACGAAAATGGATTTTCCTGGCGTGTGATGTCTTTCAAAGTTTTCGTGGTTTCAAAGTTTCAAACTCTACGAGGGTGTAAGGCTTGTACCTGGTTAGCAGTGGGTACGTTGAACAGATCATCATTTTAATACAATTAAGGAACTAAAAATATATTCAGTATCTGCTACGTTGTTATGGTAATTAGAAACCTGATAAGTTGTTAGCTTTGGAACAAAACGTCTCAGTGAATTTGACGCAAGTGTAATGAACGAGCGAAACGAAATTGGACGCCTAGAGTGTTAACTACAACATTAGCATAAGAATAGCTCACGGTACTGGATGATAGCGGCTAGTGTTACCCGAGTACAGGATCAAGATGAGACTTGGTCAGTACATGTGTACTTAACCAAGACCACGTGGTCTTGGTCAAATTTATCAGCCTAATTCGCAAACCCATTCAAAATTACGCAAGTCAGTTTTAAACCATGTCCGATTCTGACAAATCGAAGGGGGCATTTACATTGGTCGATAAGTCGGTCCTTACCCGGAATGCCCACACACCGCATTCTGGCGCCAACGACCAATGTAAATGCCACTAATGAGTGATGATAAGTGGAAGTGCCAGGCTAGCTATGGGATGAGCCCGCACTCGGTGTCCACTCACCACTGCTACCCCCGCGCGCCTGAGCGACCGCAGCCGCGGTGCATCGTTTGCAACCCGCGCTGCACATCTCGCCTGAAACACTCATCGCCGACTCTGATACATTTCAAACAGTTCCAACTAATAATCAGCCTACAAAAACCATTGAAACATACCACCTAGCTACGACCATGAAATGTTTATGCTTTACAGCAAACAATCGAGACATGAAATGAAAAACATTTAGAGGTTACGCAAACGGGTGCGAGGTCACCCCATGAAAGAAACAAACAAAGTTTCGTAACAAACTATTCCAAAGTAATAATAATTTCTATCTATTAGTTTTTTGTTCAGGTATAACATTGACACTGTTATACTTAATTGTAATATACCTGAGGTCAACGCCCAGCTAGAGAATAGTTAAGGTCAGTGTCAAATTCATAACGGCCAAGTAACTTTTATTATGCAAAAATTGTAATTTGTGTTGGAATGTGTACAACAATAAGTTTGAATGAATTGGTTTGATAAGTTATATAAAGCAGATGCAAACAATATAACTCCTACGCAAGAATCTAAAGTGTTTTAAACCGTCATTGACGTCATGGGCCTGGACAGTAAAGATGCAAGATATAAGTACGTAAACTTGGCATGTTTAAGTAATATAGACGACAAATTTAAAACAGTTAATGCTTTTGCTAACTCAAAATTACTAGCGATATTTCATGACTAGTATTAGTTTCATTCAGAGATTGAGAAACGGGTTTTGGCTTAGAGACAATTAGAAAGCTACTAACATTTTGATGAAAGAATGGGGCACTGGCCTGATTTAAGATCTGAAAGCACCAGTGATTTTGGCACAGAAACCGGCATCACGTGAGAAAGGGTAACATTTAAACCGGGCGTGGGAGCAGGATGTCAATGAAAATGTCGGTAGATTTAAGATTACCCGGATAAGAAAATAAGTAAAAATACAGTGATAATTTGGGCAGAAGTAACATCGTGTGTCTTTGTTCGTCAGGTAACGCCTTGAGACAGTGAATAAAATATAGGCTAGTATTGATTTACTTAAAGGAACATAAGTCCCAGATAAGCCTCTCTGTCTCTACTCGTTGCAAATTACAAGCAGACGCCATTTTTATTTGTGTTATGCTATATTTGCATACAATATAATCTATATAGTTCATCTGAACTAGCAGTTTATTACTTAATAAGTCACCTTACTTCGTTTCGGGACATTATTTTTTGTATGTACCAATAGACGGCGCTAGGCATCGATTGCTTCGCGCATGTGTATCGTTTTTTAGGGTTACATAAAAGACTCGTCATTGTCTACAAAAGTTATCTCTTTATCAATAGTATATAAATAAAAGAAAACATTTATTTTGCAGTAAAGACTTGGATGTTGACACATCCATCACAAAAAAAAACTAATTAACACATCATACTGTTTGTTATTCTTACTTAAAAATCACCATCGAGCACACACACTACCTCATTGTGTACGTATGTATATGAGCCTGTTTGTGTAGCCGTCAGATTGCAAGAAATATTCGTAAACAAGTTTTTGTGTGCGCATTGGGTCTTGAAATGCGCCAGGACAAACTTTTCCCAAAAGGACTCGTTTGGCGCGTGAGTCACCGTTATTAATTGATTTGATACATAAACATGTAAATTACATACATCGCATCGTCAAACCGCATCGATCGGTGTGTATGAGTCACGCTACGATGATGAAGAATAACCCTGACATCGAGTTACAAATATCGACATAATGATTATGCCTGGTGAGCCTGCTACGTTACATTATGTCAATGAAGTCGGGTCCAATGAGTTGGAAGGAAACGGTACGGTCCAACGGAATGTCCTGTAATGGCCTTTGCGTTTATTTCTACGCAAAGGCAGGGTGTCATGCAACATCGAGCAGAATTAATTGCACGTGTCACACGGTAATTTTACACGTCATCTTTAATTAGGGTGCCTATTATATATTACTTGTACATAGCATCATCCAATATATCATCATTCAAAATAGTTTTCAAATGCATCCATCCCGTAAAATACCGCCATTTCTTTATTTATACAATCCGCAATATATTCCGACAACAGTATTTTTAAATGTTCATTACAGTTGCTAAAGGTAACAATGCTACATCATAAGCAGGTATTTTTGCGTGATTTCATGAGTAAAAGAGAAGCAAGGCCATTTTTTGTACATTTTATTGGAAATACATACCTTTAGAAACATCGTCAAAAGAAATAAGTTGCACAACAATTCTAGCACCTACTTTTTGTTCGATAACAATCTAGCCAACGTTCGACAAACGCACGTTAGCACGAAGAGCAAATTAGAATGAACTCGAAATATCAAGATGCAGTCAGTATCAATCTGTGACTACTGATACTGAAACGGACTCTGACGTACTTAGCGAGTCACTGTCCGAATCATTGCTATTTATTGAGAATGTAATACATTATTTGCGTGTAAGGATGTAAACCTACTATAGGAGATCGTCTCTTGTTTCTAGAAATAGTTATTTATGGTTGAGGTTCGCGTTCAAAACAATCAATAAAATCTCGTTATCCGTCCATAGCTAGACGTAGGCCTCCTCACGTTACTTACCTGGCTGCCAGTACAAGTAGGTATCTAATGTATCTGTTGCTAAGTACCCCACAGAGGTGAAAGCCCCTTTTATCATTATAAGTATACAATCAACCAAATATCGCACCTACTACTGTCCTCTGATAGTAATTGTCCTCAATTTCCTAGATAGACCTCTCAAACGATATTTATTTACAGAGATAGGTATACCTACTTGTCTTTACGTACATGTAGATCAGTTAAGGCAGACAAAACGCAAAAAGGATAAGTATGTTCAATGAATGTTTGTCGTTTTTGAAATGAAAAAGAAAAAAAACGATATAAAAGGTTTTAATTACGAAAGTATGCAAATTAGATTGAGTTTTTTGGGTACCGGTAGGAATAAATAGCATGGAAATTAGAGGCGCGTGAAGAACAACTTATTATATCTCGTTTGGCGAACGGTAATGAAAAGCAATAAGAGCTATGTCTTTGTCACCGGAAAACTGTAATGAGAGACAGTATGTGACAGATTCGGCCAGTTATAAATCATGTTACTTTTTTGTACTGAAATTTGTTAATATTCCAATTATTTCTTATCAAAGGAATTGCATATTGCTCTTACTTATTCAGTTTCAGACTGGAGGGTATGGTTACCTTGGTAGATACGAGTATATTAGGAGACTTAGATTCTAGCTTAGGCAGTTTACGTTAACTGCCTGGTGTCAAGCCAGACAAGCCAAAAACTATGTATTTTTTTAAAGTAGTAGGTATTGTGAGCACCATAAAGGTTAGTAGTGGGCGTTAATAGTTATAACCATTAAATTAACACGATAAAAAAAAATACCCATTAACAATGTTAAGAAAAATTCCCGTAAAAAGCTAAATTTCACTTTTCGTAATTCTTTATGTAGCTTCTTGCACTACAGCATCACCTAGTGGATTCGTGCGGAATCATGTACCAATAAGCGCGTATTTATTTTTTGCTAATATGGCGCCGAGAATGCGACGATGCGACGAAACTCAGATAGATGGCACCAATGGCGGTAGTGTTAAAACTGTTAAAAACTGTGTTTACGGAGTGAGAGAAAATGACGTCTATTAGAAACAAAATATGGTTCATTATTGTCCGAGAGAAAAATTAACTGAAAATAAGTTAATGTTAATTCGTCTAGTGGTGTGTTAAATTTAGTGATTTGGTATTTTTATTGAATGAGCTAAAAATAACCTTTGGGTGAAATTAACTTAATTCGTTGAGTTGGTATTTTTATTGTTTATGCGAAAAAAATACGTTTTGTGAAATTAACTGATTTCGTGTAGTTTGTTAAAATTACGTTTTGTTAAAATTATTGAATCCGAATTTGCTTTCATGGCGTCGGTATTTTATTTCAGTAACAGAATTTATGTTGTTTCGTGAGATTCTGATGAATATGTGGTTTCGTAAGATTTTTAAAAACTGTTGTTTCGTAATATTTGTTTTGTTTTGAACTTTACTTGAAAAGTACCTAATTGAACTTAGGAGTCTGTGAAAATAATTATTAGTGGTGGGTGCGAGGGGGAGGGGGGGGGGGGGAGAGGGGGGGTGAGGGGGGGGGTGATACAGGAAGATAGGAAAAGGAAGGAAGGTTGGCATTCGGCAAACGGTAACGGGTCAAAGTTTCTTAATTTTGTCACTTTTTTTTTTTTTTTTTTGTTCGACTTGGCGGGAGCACTGCCGTACTGCATACTAAAGTTATAACAAATAACAGTTAAGATAGCCGGTTATTTTTAATTAGCATTAACTATTCACATGTTAAACAAAAATAACATTTAATCCCAAGTCTAATAAAGGTGCTTCGGCCTTTTCTTCCACCATCCCGTCATTTACAAAGAAAGGTTATTGTCGTACTAGCGGCCGCCCGCGACTTCGTCCGCGTGGAAAAGTAACTTTTTACCCCCCTTTTAACCCCTTACAACCCCCTTAATATTATTATGTTGATACAACTTAAACAAATTATTTCGACCAAATTTGGTACCATAAAAACGGTCATTGTGACTAAACCTTAAAAGATAGACATATGCCGTCGCGGACTTTTTTTAGATCATGTATAGAGGAATAATTCTTTCATACATATTTTTTGTGTATCTTGAACCGTTTTCGCAGCGCACGCAAAGAAAGCCTTCAAAAATGAATAATTTTCCCCGTTTTTTACACATTTACCGCTCTGTCTTTGCTCCTATTGGTCATAGCGTAATGTTATTTAGCCTATAGCCTTCCTCGATAAATGGACTATCCAACAAAAAAAGAATTATTCAAATCGCACCAGTAGTTTCGGAGATTAGCGCGTTCAAACAAACAAACAAACAAACTCTTCAGCTTTATTATATTAGTATAGAAGTATAGATAAGTGTTTCCACAACAGCTTGTGTCTAAATGTACGGTTGGTTATTAGGTATGTTGATTTTCTCGGAGTTCATGTTTGTGGTGGTAAGTGGGGTGGATGTGATAAGTACGGTGGGAAATTATTACATAAATTAATGAATCAAACTTGGCGCTTAATCTACTAATGAATGTGGAAGGTTTGTTCCTGCTGATATATACTTAGATAAGCACTTTATAGAATACCTGGTTTCACGTGAATATACGATTGGTCAACTATAATCGTTTTAATTATAAAAATCTAATTCAATCAATCGCGATAGTAAATTCTACGTGATACAGCTAGATATACAATACAGATAATCTTTTGACCACATATTGCTTGTGACGCAAGCGTCTGACCGTCTCTTACAAATCAAAATAGACTGATAGTTAATCGCACGCGTCACGTACGTTAAAAGGATAGATAAAAATTAATGAGCTTCCGCGCGCTCCACTCGATGGTCATTCAGTTCGCCCTTATTAAAATGACAATAACGACGAACTTTGCTCGAATGCAAATATTCGGCTATTCGGTAGGTGCCAACTGTTACGCGTTGTAAAACTCCGGTTTTATTATAATTTCAGAGATAGGCGTGGTAATGTACGCAGCAGATTTATTTCTAGCGGGCTGCCGTGAACGTGACCGTGAGGCGTCGATACGTCATTGCACCATATCCTCGCGTCACGTGGGAGCCCCGGAGACCGAAGCCCCGCAGTGTAACACACCCCCACGGCCCAGCGGTCAATAGATATTATAATTTCATTTTTATAAAACTATTAAGTAAGACAATAGACACCTACCTACCTACCTATTGTTGGAAAGTAACCTTGATGTTATCAGACTTTAATGGTCATTAATGAATGTTATTATAGGTAATTTGTAAATAACAACGTATTAGTTCGACAAAGGCGAATCGAAACAATAACGAAAAAATAAAACAGCCCGGTACTCGAGCAGATAAAATAGATGTGGGCTAAAATAAAGATTAGAAACCAGACCGTGGCTACAAGTAGTTAAAGAAATCAAAACAATTTAAAAAAACTAGGTACATATCTTAGTGATGTAACCAAGTAGTATAATAATACAGGCTTAAGATGATGAAACCCTGAATGTTAAATACAGTTATACAGTTTCAGGGTTTAGAAGAAAAGCAAATTGGAGCGAAAATAAACTTTCCACGTGACCATTGTAGAGTAGAGCTACCGAAATAAAACGCTTAAATCGAGCAACAACTCAAGTGTCATTGTTATGCAATAAAATTATATCGCTTTTCGCGCGAACCGGGTGGATCATTCAGAGCGGACTTTAATCAACTAGACACTGTAGTACGACTTGGCAATGAACAATATTATAAGTCCGTCCAAGTATTTAGTACAACTGATTACCACCAATTACAAGTGTAGCAATTTGTTCAGACGTCACTCTCTAGCACAGTCATCACAGATAAGCAAAATAAAAAATAATGAACAACAGACAACCCCTTGATCGTCTCATGGAAAGGCGTCAGTGAAGAATAAAAATAAAAGTTTTTTTTTTAATTACAATACTAATGCTTGACCATTTCACCAGCTGCCCCAGCTGGAAAATGTCGATGTTCACTCTTGCCTTAATCTTTAAGGCAAGAGTTACTTTTTAATTATATAACTAAGAAAATACCTATTAATCAAACAATCAATGGAATTGATAAATGTTTACGTGCAACTTGCTTTTATTAATACTTTATAAACCAAATACTATTTTGAAGAGATAAAGTAAGACCTTTACAGATCATAATAACATACATAAATAATTAGCGCGTGGTTACGTTTATCAAACCTGTTTTATTACACTTGAGCGTAGTCGGTTATCAAAGTTTTACGAGCAAAATTTATACAAATAAACATAGTCACAAAGTAGGCAATTTCAGATTGAGTGGACTGATAATAAGAGCGGACTTTAGCTTCTCTTGATCCGGAAAAGCGCGGGAATCAGGTCAAAACAAAAATATCTAGACTGGTGCAGCTCATTTGGCAACATCGTCGCTCATTGTCGACCTATCTCACACGCGCCTACGTCACGTCACGCCTTCACACTGCATTTAAATGCAACTTCAATTACATTTCTCGGCTTTGTTACTTCAAATACTTCAGGTCAACTGAAGGCCAAATCGTAGTATAAACATAATAATCCACATGTGACCCACGCGTTTTTAGTAGCCTAATAAGACGCATTAGGAACCCACAAATGCTAAATTGGATATGCCAATATAAATTAAAGCAATTTATTTGAATTAAAATGAACTAGTTTACATTTTAATCACCGCATATTGTTAAGTCATTTATCTTTAAAATACTACCCCTTTACATAAGGTCTTTCTTTAGGTTTTATTACACATCTAATATATTGAGTGAAAGAAAGACAAAATTCACTCAAGTCTAATAGAATGGCGGCTCGCAGGGGTCATTGGCATCAACCTGCGCTTAAGCGACCACTACAAGGTCGCCAAGGTCTTTAGATAAATTTTAGATAAGAGAGATCTAATACAAACATACTCTAATCAAGTTTATCCTCAAGACAACACTGTTTCTAATTAAATGTATAAAGGCATATTATGAATAAATAAGCCTAGGTGAAATTAATATATGAAACTATCTACCAGATGTTTTGTTTAGTGTTACAGTACTTTTACTTGAGTAGTAGAAACTAGAAAGTACCTATAAATATCATGTTTTATGTTTATACGCAAGTTTTCCATAACTTTTATAAATAAGAAATCAATTCCTACAAAATAATATATCTGCTCAGAGCTCAATAGATAATGTCTGATCACATGAACGAAAGTCAGCAGTTATGCATGTAGTGTCGTTTCTATAGAATGTGAAATAGAATTTTAAGCCTTCAAGAACTGAGAACGAGTTTTAAGCTTTAATAGCTTGAATTAAATAAATTGAGTGTCATACATAACTCAGTTCAATTAGGACATAAGATACACCACAAAAATGCACCATCTTGCATTAATTTGCTGGTTTCTCCTAATGCAAAATAACCATGTATTTTGTGAGATTTGATTATACATACTTAGCAGTCATACTTAGCAATAAAAAAATGCAGCCAGTAAAATTAAATGATAAAAAATCAATTTAGTCAATACATTATGTCAACATCAGGAAATTTTAAAACGTTAACGTCTTAAGGCCCAGACAGCAGACACAATAGAGAATCAATTGTTTTATGCCTTTGAAAAGGCTTTTGGGTCTTACGACGTTAACAAGATGATGTGCATACACATGACAACACATTAACCTAACCAAATCAGTCAGAACTGTAGAACTAGATATGTTGGTAATTAAAATAACTACAGTGAATAAATTTTACATTTGGGTAGGTGGTAGGTATTGGCATCTGTATATAAAAAAGTTAATGG
The DNA here is from genome assembly GCA_014851415.1 of Cnaphalocrocis medinalis. Classification (NCBI taxonomy): domain Eukaryota; kingdom Metazoa; phylum Arthropoda; class Insecta; order Lepidoptera; family Crambidae; genus Cnaphalocrocis; species Cnaphalocrocis medinalis. Next base: position 2,986,469 of record CM026279.1, read on the forward strand.
TTATAAAAAGCTTCAGACTCACCTTCATCCGGGCTGAGATCTGCAAATTTTACTCCACCACTGTAAAAGAAAATACACATACATTGCAGCAAATTTAAATTAAAAGTTCAATTTCATGTATTTGAAGTACCTCTTATGAACTTTAATACTAACTTATTTCACAGATTCTATTTGTAATTTTTTTTTTATAAAATTAAAGTATTAATTTTTTTTTTTATAATGACTGCTTAAGTAGGTTTATTATTAACAAAACTAACAAAAAGTAATCAAACTAAATATTGCTTCTTAATAAGTTGATAAGTAACAAATTTTAATAGTCTAGCAGTATTATATTTTCTATTGAATTGTTCCAAATTAAGGATATGATTTGTCAACAGACAAGTAAATAGACTGAGGTGTTTCTACATGCACTCTTTCAAGTTATGTAGGATACACTTCGTACCTGAGGAGGACGGTAGCCGTTTCCGGCACCCGGAACACCTGGAAATAAATACAATGTGGAACCATGTCTTATCGGATCTCCTTACGGAGAAACCAAACCACAGGAGCTCTACAATTGATATTCCCAGCAATAGAAATTTTGAACCCACATACCAATTTTGAACCATTAATAAAGCCATAAATAAAAGCCTTTTCCAAAACACGTTTTCAGAAACGTAGTATGAATGGACACTGGAGCTATGCACTTTAATTTACACTCATAACTAATTTTATGTACCCTTTTAAACAGAAATTTAGTTCTCAAAATAATCATGATGATCGAAATAACAGTTGAGATGTATCAAGACAATATTATATTTGCATGTGTTAGTAAAAATAAATATGTTTTCGTTAATTTTAGGAAATATTTACAAGGCAAAGGCTTACACTAAAATTAAAATAGATTCTCTCTCACCTTCCATCCCAGGTTCTCAAAGAACGTGCTGAGTCGCGATTGGCCGGTAGTTTTGCCACCACAGGGTCCTTCATAAAAATACAAGGAAATATTTGCAGTTAAACTGAAATGCCTTAATCCCCACGTGCTAAGTTTCTAAACCAACAAAATGATGTCAAAGTAATCGTCATCAAAAAATCTTTTACTTTTATAGACCTAAAAACACCGCAATCACGCTCATAACATTTATTTATACTACTCCATCTGAATACTGATTAAGAAGATCGTAAAATCACAATAAAACGTATTAAAATTTCAGAATTTCATAAAATGACACTTACCTCCTGTGAGAACAATCTTGTAACAGATTTTTTGGGTTTGATTCGCCATTTTGGAGAAACGCATAAATACAATTTAAATTAAATTACACTATTAAGATAACTAAGCAGATATAAATATCATAAAAATGTTGAATTTACAAAAGTGATAAATAGATCCATCACAGAACCACGCGCATCGCCTGGCAGGCGTGCGTTCAAATGAAAGAATGAGAGAGTGAACGTCAGCTTGTTATCTTTTATAATACCTCTCATTCATTCAAACTAAGGGACAGTCCACACAAACGGAGAATTATAAAAAAAACTAAAAGTTTATTAAAAATATTTTCAACGAGCCATAACAGCTGTCGTATCTGGGCAAGATCGCGAAAAGTCGTACACTGCTTCAGAATTATGCCTCGAATTTGAAAGTGTGATTTCCTTATTTTTTTTCCCGTAAATATGTTCTGTTATAATATAACTATTTGTAAATAATAAAAGTTTTCAAGCCAAACTATTATTTCATGAGAAATTATTATTTTTCTTACTGCTGGGAGAAATTTTAATCCTGTTCGTTACTGTTGGTTATTGGCTCAGTAAATAGTCAAAATACGAAATGAATTTAATCTGATCTTTATTATTAAAAGAAAACAAGTAATTTTATTTACTGAACATAAAAATCAGCATGTTAACTTAAAAATACACAAGATTTATCCATATTTACATTCCATTACGTTACTTATGGTGAAAATGAAGTCTTAACTTTCTAATAAAATTAATAAAATTGACTTTTTTCATGTGTAACAATGTAAATTATCTGCATTTTGAAAAAATACTTAATTTAGATAAAAAATGTATTAACATAATGCAAACTATATTAATAAAATCTTCATTTTTAACAACTTGAGTACGGGGGACAGTCTCGTAACAGGACACACCCATAACTAACAGGATCCAGAAAGATTGGGTTCACATGTCAGCCGGAAAACGCCCACTGCTGAGCAATTTCCTCCCCTTAAGCTAAAAGTTCCTGGGTTCACACGTAGGTAGTTTTATGATATTGTTGATTGAACACAATAATTTTAGCTAGAAATTATTAATAGCAGTATTACTTAAGTAACATAAGTATGAAGTTCGAGCGATGTTAGCCTAGTGGTTTCCATGCAGGGGGTCCGGGTTCATATCCTGGCATGCACCTCTGGATTTTTCACATCTATGTGCGTATTTCTACCATAAGCTCGGCGGTGAGGGAAAACATCGTGAGGAAACCTGCACGATTCGGATAGTTTCTGAAAAGTGTACAAACATAAATGAGCAAATTTTTATTTTTGTCCTATACCTACCTACATATACAGGTTGTATCTGTAAACATTTTCATCCCTTTAACCACGTGTTCTATCAACCATTCTGAACAACATTTAATTTTGTTCAACAAGTTTTCCAAATTCTTCGAAAAATTTTTCGACTCCCTATACAAAATCACCAAGTCACGTGACCGACTTTGTATGAAAAGTAGAATCAAGTTCACGCCATGTAAGCGCTGCTTTACGTGGTCCTGTCCGTGACTTTTTAGTCCTGCCAATACGTTACCAGCTCTTTGGTATCGGACAGGAGGTAACGGAATTAAGTGCTTGCACACAAAAATAGGAAATTTGAAGAAAACTTAGTATCTACCTCACGTTTATTAACACTAAGGTATCGGTACTTAAATTTACTATTGCGATAAAAATATGCGATAAAAATACGTTACAATATATGGGAACAAAATGGTTTACTTACCGGACAGTTCGCGACCGAAAAAACACGACCTCTCACCAGACGCCGATACAAAACAGACTGTTGCTAAAAAATGGCAGATTTGCCATAGACAACGCATAAATTTTTTTTGTGCTTCGATGCGCAATAATGCCATTTAAATAAATAAAAACTGGCTTACAATATAAAAAAATGGGAATTTTCACAAAAAACGCGGTAACCGAACCCGGACATGTCCGGTAGGTCGAAATCCCGGGGACAGGCTTTAATTAAACTTTATTCAATGAAAAATCTATTTGTGACCACATCCTACTTAAGAAATGGGTAAAAGCTCGCCAAAACTTAAAATATAATAACCTCAGAGCTACCTGTGTGGTCATTTAATTGGTCAAAATCGCTTACGAACATAGTTGTTTTTTTAGGGGACAGTACTACACGAGTAATTTTCAAATTTTTAAACTCATTTTTTCTTATTATAATGTAGTTTTTTACAACAGATTTTAATGAATATGACATGCCTATTACATTAAATATCATATAAAGTGGTCACAATTCTTACATGACTTTTTAAAGCCCGGTAATCCTACAATTTCACTCGAGGACACATGAAAAAGTCAAATGTACGAATTTTCGCGTTTTTGCCCATCTGACTGGGCAGGAAGAAACCGCGTGTGAAAAATCCGCTAGATGGCGCACTTGAGAACTGTGGTCCATCTACACGGTGATTGGTTATATTGAATGTTAGATGTCATTATGTTACTAAACCACCAAAGACGTTGAATTTTTCACACGCGTTAGCCATCATAGAGTTCCTAGTCACAAACTACAAAATGATTTCACATACATTCCACTCAGTGTAGTATAGCTGGCGGCATGAAAGTACAACATACCTATAGCGATGAGGACCTCGAGTGCGCAAACTGTCACTTTTGTAACGGTCATCATCAGTTCATCATCACTATACTCGTAGTTACTCGGACTATAATATATAACAATTGACAACCTAAATTTAAAATATATAAAAAAAGATGGTGTGAATATTTAAGGCCATAGTGAACATATTATACATATTATGGCTTGTCCGATGACAATATTCGTTTTCCAAATTGCGCCAATCGAAAATTTATTCCAAGTCCCTCCACGTTGGCGCCAACACTTTGGACAACAACCAAAGGGCAACCACAGGGCAACTTAATATTGACTAGAGGAACCGAGACAGTCATTGCCCAGGGTACAGTGATTGCCAGCTTTAAGGTTAACGTAGATTTTAATTTATTTTCAAAGGAGTAGTTTTGAATTAAATTCGTTAAATAACACTAGAGTACTCTTTATCAGAATTCTTAATAAGAAATTTGTCAACATTTTGAAAAATATATATTATAATGGCTGTTTTTGCACAGCAGGTGTTCGTCTCTTCAAAAAACTCAAATTCCTTAGGAGAATCGGATACACTTAATAGTTTTAATGATTGTGTCACTTTTATTTTATTTTTTGAATGTGAAAGCTAAACAACTAGCTAGTTAAAGCTTTGATGTATCATTTGAAGCAGTTATCATGGTATAACAACATTCCATTTAGTATTTAGAGGGGGTGGGCAATCACTGAAATTTTAGTACAAATTTTAAGATTTTTTTTTGCAAAACGTTATAGTTACAAATATTCTTTAGATATTTGAATTGTTGCTAACTTATCTCAAAGCTAAACTACCAACGTTATATAAAAGTCGCACACTGCTACCCAATTGTTAAAATAAAGGATTTAATTGAAATAAAACTTTGCATCATTTTCTTAAGTGGGCAATCACTGTCTCGATCACCCTACAAGTTGAACTTTGTTTCATGCTAATTTTTTTCTTTTTTTTTGCTCTGACAAATGTTTTATAATTTGGATGACAATGTAGCATAAGCCTTATATCGATTTAAAAAAAAAAACACAGCCAGTACCATACATTGACTTAAATATGTGGACCGGGCCTATTGTCCTATACAGAAATCAGTTATACAAATAATATGCATGTCGACGTGGAGTTCTCAAAACTATTGTTCTCTCTATCTAACTCAGCCTTGATTTCATAAGTGGAAAGAGATGACACTATTTCATTCAGCTCTATAATCGGAAAAATTGTCATTTGACAACCACGTTAATGCCTAATGCGGCCAAAAAGCCATGTTTAGTTACAGTTTTCTGAAGTACATGAAGTGTCAACTCACCGTTTCTTCCGACAAAAATAACTAATAATTTCTTTTCTTTTGAGAACTCGTTGTCCACATTACACAGGATATTGAAGAAACATTTAATCATTATGCCCAAGTGTAGTGTTATAGGATGTGGCTCAAGGAAAAGCGAAAATCAGCAAAGATTAACATTGCACCGGTATGTCATATTTTTTTCTAATTATTATAAAATGTTCATTATATTTATAGAAACTTTGAATGTTTTACACTTTTGTTTCCCCGTGTGATTCTATCCGTGTGTTTCAGTCCATAATTATGCTTCATTTTGAATATTTTTATGTTATAAAAATTCGTGAGTTTTATACTAGGGTTGTAGTAAAAACATCGATAATATTTTACGATGAAGATAAACCTTATATGCTAAGCGATGAATTTCACTTTGGGGAGTATTGTAATAATTTGATTTTGATCACATATCGTAAACTCGTCAATTTGAGATTATTATTAATGATACCGGTATTACATACCTACTGCTACGACCTCCCGTTTTTATTCACTGAGCTACCATTGCCCTACCTCTATTATTAAGAGTAGATAATATTATCATTATAATCTTATCAATAATACCATAATTTCTTTACTTACAGATCTCTTTCTACAAACTGCGACGAACTGAACTCAGGAAGATAATATCACTACAAGCTCTACTACCTACTACCACCTAAATTGTAAATTGAATACATATCTGTATACCTAGTTGTAGTGGACGAGGTGGAGGAAAGAAAACTCGGTATTAGAGAGTAAAGAAATACTTATTTAGCGGTCACAGACCAAACTATTAAAATAATTAAAATTACGAATTAGATATGCGCGTTAGGTGTTCCTTGTATGCAGTGGCGATCCGGATGTCCGTTGAGTCGATTTCCGCGACGTCATCGGCGCCTCCCATTGGTCCGCTTGTGCGATATCACGTTATGAAGCACCAATGAGAGCGGACGCATATCACGCGATAAAATTCGTTGATTGGAATGATTGGTTCTATGATCCTGGTGTTGCCGCAACACTAGTTAAGTTTAATTTTGCAATAAAAAGATCTATATTATCTATTACATATTAAGAGCATAATTATTACCTACTTCAAGAAGACTTGTAAACTTTGTGCAATAAAGAGTACCTATCTATTTATACTTTGATTTTCATTTAACCAGTAACTTAAGCTTCTAATCAATCAATTTTACGAATGTCATTTTAGGCTTTCAAATTAGGATTTGAGACGAGTTCTGTCAAAACAACTTCCATCGGTCTCAAACGAAAGAATGGTCACTTCAAATTACGAAATGACGTTCTCAATCGTTTGGTTGAGTCTCAAAATTACTTCAATACTCAATGCTTTATTTGCGTTTCACTTCAAATTAGACCCCCAGTCAGTATCTATGTTTCTGTTTCTGTATCGACTTGACAAATTATGATATCGATAAAGCATTATCAACAGAGCAGCACTAAAATAGCTGTCAGTCCGCCATTTTATGTTCTAAACCGGCACGTTTTTTTTGTAGGTATTTCTGCTCTATATTTATAACTCATTGGTACCATAGACTAAAAAGAGCACTAGAGAGACTTCTCTTTATCGATAAATCGAAAATTATTGAAAAACAAGACTACTAACGAACTAAATCTATAATCTGTCAATAGTCGTGAAAAATGTATTCTTGAGAACCAACCAATGGGGCTACCATACTCTATGACGTAAGTGGCAGTGGCGCCTCCAATTTTCATGACATTCTTGTAGCGATAAATATCGTTATAGGCAAATGGGGATCATAATATTCATCACATACATATTTCAATCCTTAAAATATCATTAAAACAAAGAGGTTAAGCATAATTATAAAAATAAAACACCATACTCATCATTATGTTATTAACTTTATTATCAAAAACATTATTCTTACGCCTTAGAATATAAAGGTATAATACCTGAAGCATTTACTTTTAGTAAACATTTCTTATTTTCTATTGAAGTTTTATTAGTAATGCTTATGATGTGGTCTTCACTTGAGTCTTCAGTTGGAGACTTTTCTATCAACAGTAATAATGCAGGAACTTGGCGCCAATAATTACCCAGACAGCGATTATATTTTTCTATGTATACCACTTCTTTAAATGCTGTAACAGATTGTTCTCGATCATCTGGAACATTCAAAATATATTTTTATCTCTCTTATTATTACTATTCATGGATTATAGTCAACATGAGCACTATAAGTATGTAGGATTCAGTGCTGGGTATAATATTTTATATTCTCTATAATTTAGTCCAAAACCATATTACACACCTTCCAAATCAGAGACATCTTGGTCCACCCACCGTGTTTGTATATTTGTACAGATAATACTAACATTCATATCACTACAGAGAAATCTACAGTAGTTTACAAATTTGTTCAGAAATGCCAATCCTGAAAAATAAAACAGGCCCTTAGTATTATGAAATTTTGTAGGAAAACTTACTAATACATGTAGATATTAATTATATTTATTACCTATTTTGTTTTCATCTCCCAAAAATTGAAACATGAGGCACGGAAGTGAATCAATAATAATAATGGATAAATCTATAAAGTTGACCAATTTATTCTTGATTCTTTGTAAAAGTTCTACCAGTTCTTCAATTGTCCATATATTTACTACTTTTATCTTGTGCATGATAATTGCCATTTCCTAAAAAATAAAAGAGAATAAAACATACTAATGTAACATTTTGGTATAATGTTTCATCCATGGAAAACTTTACCAATACAAGCTTAAGGTAATATACCCAGAATACAAGCAACCACCATGTGCCAAGACACCATCTACCCCTAAACAGGCTACATACACAAATACAAATAAATTATTTGTAAAACATAGGTGGTATTACAGATGTTGAAGAATAGAGCGTCAAAATGCCTTGTCTTTCACGGATATACAAATTATAACACACAGTATGAATAGTTTGCCTAAATTATTATTATGCTACTGATCACAAGTTATGATCTAAATAATAATGTATACCTTATGAGATAATCCTTGAGCATCTAACATCTTTTGTATTCTTATGGCTGAGAAATCGCCTTTAGTGTCTATGTATAATACTGAGGTTTCTGTGCCTTTCACACAATTAATTGCAAACTGCAGGCATAACTGGGTTTTTCCTGAGTCAGCTAAACCAAAAACCTCAGTTATAAATCCAGTAGGGATGCCACCATTGAGAATTGCATCTAAACTAAAAAAACAACATTAAAAATAATTGAATAAGGCTATTATGCAAATAAAAAGGAATCTAGAGTAGTTCTCTAAGTTAATAGCTTAAATTATTAGTTATAATATCAAATATTTTCTATTCTATTCTAAATATTAAATGGTTAACACCTTAAAATTCCGGTGCCAATAAACTTTTTCTTTGTTTGTAAACTTCTTTTGAGTAAAGTAGCTCCATTTATCAAGGGTGCAGAATATTTGCCAAAAATATGAGCCCTTACGGATAAAACTTCAGAAATATTCAATTTAGTTAGAACTGAAAGTCTTTCCGTATCTTCCTCGAGAAAGTCTAAAATAGTTGTAATTCGACTCTGCGCTAAAGTTTTTAGCACACTTTCTGTAAGTAACTTATGATCCACTAATTTAAGTTTTTGCATTATTTTCTCTGTATTATAAATAACTTTCAATCATTCATAAAACTTAAATGACGAACTTTCATGCTTTTAAATGAAAAATAAACAAATAATTTTAAAAATTTAACTCTGTCTGTTGGTAATCTAAACGTCAATGTCATTTTTTTTTTAATTTTAAACTTTGGTAATGGCAAGGCAATAAAACGAACCATAGAGTAAGATGACTAATATTTGTCCGGGGTGGTCCGGGATTCGGTGGTTTCAAAGTAGGCCCCTATTCTTAAAGCCTTGTTCGCCAAAGCTCCAAATAGTTGAAAAAAAATAAAACGACGCCCGCCATTCGTGTTTTCTGTCAAATGCTCTAATGTCGTGAAATTGTGAAATAAATTCCGTTTTTTGAGGCGTAATTATTAGAATATTGGTTGTAGTTAGGATTATTAATATTTTAAACAATGTCTAATATATCTCTAGATAAAGATACGTTCTTTCGTCGAATGAGAAAGCTGTATTCAGCATGGAAGGTATGATATTTTTCCGCTACACACTTCTTCAATCACATTTTCTTCGATTTCATTATTAAATGTGTGTTTTACAGGCTGCTGCAGCGGATTCAAAAAACGACGATGCATTGGCAAAAGTCGATTGTTTCGTTTCATGTGTCGGAGTTGATGAAGACACATTGTACAGTAAATCAACAGCTCTACAGGTTTGATTTTTTTTGTATTTATTGAGGCTTTTTCCCAGAGATGTTTAAAGTGTAACTCTTAAATTCAGGAAAAGTACTTGCGTTTCACCTTTTTAATTCTTTCTAATATAGATATGTTTAGATATTTCAGCCTTGTTATAAAAATTGGATACATGTGGTCTGAATAAAAGGCAGTGTCTTAACAACAAAAAACAACTTAGTGCTGTAATTCTAAACATAATCTATAGTATAAGTAATATCATTACTAAATGAGCATGTCCCTGTTTATTTATAGCTTTACAAAAATGTGAACACATGGTGCACTAAGTATGTATTATCTCAATCTACTATAAACATTGTAAGGCCCAGGTAGCAGACACAATAGAAAATCAATTGTTTTTGCCTCGTATGGGGCTTTTGGGTTTGACGACTTTAAATAAATGTATATTTTATGTAATTTATTTTTCAGACTTGGCTTTTTGGATATGAGTTGCCAGACACAATCACAGTTCTCACAGAACACAGCATGTGTTTCCTTGCAAGTAAAAAGAAAATTGAATTTCTCCGACAAATAGAAAATGGAAAGGAAGAGACTGAACTGCCCCCAGTGAAACTTCTTATAAGAGATAGGGTAAGTTTTGTATGTTTTGTAAGCCGCACAAGGGCTGCGGGTTCGATGCTCTGCCTGCCCTGCACCAACACAAGTGTTTGTGGTGTGGCTGGGCAGGCAGATGCTCTTTGTATCTAGTTTCTTCAGTACAAGAGAAAATCTAAGTTTATATTTATTTATAACAACTTAAAAATAATGGGTGATATTAATGGATATACTTTCTTTTATTTATAGAATGATAAAGATAAAGAAAATTTCAACAAACTCATCCAAGAAATTAAAAAATCTAAATCTGGCAAGAATCTTGGTGTATTTGCAAAAGATAACTATCCCGGTGAATTCTGTGAGAGTTGGAAATCAGCAATGAAGGCAGAGAAATTTGAAAATGTCGACATCAGCTCATCTATTGCCCTCCTCATGGCCCCCAAAGAAGATTCTGAAGTTATTACAATCAAAAAAGCATGTTTGGTCACAGTTGATGTATTCACAAAGTACCTGAAAGATCAGATCATGGAAATAATTGATTCAGATAAGGTTTGTAACATGTTATACTTAATCGGTATTTACCCATATATACAACGAATATATTTATATTATATTTGATGCTAATTAATGAATATTTAAATTGGTCTGCTACCTAGCCTTTGTTGCATATTCCATATTCTACTGCAACACAGTGCATCAATATCCTAAGTGGAATTTAAATATTTCATAATCTTATGAAATTATCATTACAGAAAGTCAAACACTCAAAACTAGCAGAAGGTGTGGAAGCAGCAATATCGGATAAGAAATATGTAACAGGTGTCGACACAAGCCAGGTGGACATGTGTTACCCTCCAATCATACAGTCAGGCGGGAACTACAGTCTAAAATTCAGTGCGGTAGCAGACAAAAATCACCTACACTTTGGTGCTATAGTATGTTCTTTAGGAGCGAGATACAAATCATATTGTTCTAACATTGTCCGCACATTGATGGTGAACCCCACTGATGAGGTCCAGAGCAATTACAATTTTCTTTTAAATATAGAGGAAGAAGTAATGAAGAAACTCGTGGCAGGGGCCAAATTATCATCGGTATATGAAGCGGGATTGGAATTAGCCAAAAAGGAAAAACCAGAGTTGGTGGACAATCTCACAAAAACATTTGGGTTAGTTTTAAATTTTAATTCGAACATAATTTAATTTCGTGGGTTGCATGTTGTGTTAATGCAAACACAAACTACACTACATTTAGGTCTATTTTGTAGACATTTATATTTTGACAAACCCCTCAAAATTGTAAGTTTTTCAGTAGTAGTGTAATAGATTTTTAATTAAATTACAGTTTCGCAATGGGTATAGAATTTCGGGAGAGCTCAATAGTTATTGGCCCTAAAACTTCAGTGGTTGCCAAGAAAGGAATGGTATTCAATATAAACATTGGGCTGGCCAATTTAACAAACAGTGCTGCAACTGAAAAAGAAGGAAAGGTGAGACCTATTTTGGTATTATAATTAATAATCTACCATTGAAATCATTTTGCTGAGGTCCTGATTGACCAGACACACTATCTTCTTTTCTTTATTGTTACCTTCCCAGTATCTATGTCGCGTCTTATATTATTCTATTTGTGTTTTTGATGTAATTACTGTATGTAAAGCTGGTCTCGGTCTCATCATGTTCTTTTCTGTGCTGTGAATGTTGTGATGATCATTAAATGTCTTTTCTTTCTTTCATTTTGGATGTGCAATAGTAAAATGGATAACTATTTATGTATGATTTTTAGACATACGCCCTTTTTATTGGAGACACAGTATTAGTAAATGAGGAGCAGCCGGCGTCTCTCCTTACACAGTCCAAGAAGAAAATCAAGAACATCGGTATATTCCTGAAGGACGATGATGAGGAGGAAGAGGAAGAAAAGGAGAATAAGACTGAGATACTGGGTGAGTCTGTGCTTTCGTAAAGTGAACCTTTGCTTGAACAGATAAAGTTTAAAGTTCTTGCTTTTGAAATAAACGCCTTGCGCGCTTAAGCCTAATAGACTACATAGAGGGTTATAGTGCCCCTGTTTGATTTTGACTTTTTATATGATGCAACATTCTGCTGGTAAATAAGAATCATATTTTTTTTATAAATTTGACTTAAGAGTTTTTTTGGCCTAATATTTTGCTTGTTATCTAGCAATGTTTGTAATCAAAAAATTACCAATCAATATGTAGGTAGGTATGTACTGTACACTTTATTCGAGCTGTTCTGTGATTTGTATCTTCAAGGATGCTGTTTCTTGGTGCTACTAAGCACTATTTTATTTATTTCTATTGTATCCTGGTACCATAGCACTCACATTTACCCCTCAAACAACATAGAAAATGCAAACAAAAATCCTTTGAGTTGGATTTACTTAGATAACTAAAAGAAAAGAAATAACTTAATTTTTATCTATGACCTTTATCTTTGGAAAGAGAATGGGTTATTCTTATTTATCAGCAGAATTCAATTAAGCTGATTTTTTTGAGTTTTAGGGCAAAATGTACAATAACTGCTCAGTAAAATGAGTGAACTGTTAACAATTTTGTGTTTTATAATATACATTCTTATTTACTTACATGCAATCGTGGACGGATAGAAAACGGAGGTGAGTCGCAATGTTTTACTCGGAAAGAGACCACTAATTGCATGTTAAGTTGTGTGAGTGATTGCATACATCCAATTAATGTTTGTTTCAAGCTAAAATACCCTATAATACATAGATTATAGACATAGAATAAAAAAAAAGATTAATTCTCATGATTGTAAAACTTTGCACTTATTATTAAAGGTAGATTAAATTCAATTATAGCAATATTATGCATGTAAATTACCTACAAGTATCCCCACATGATTTTTGATAACAGATATTTCTATTTAGTACCTATAAATAGTAATCAAAAATATTTTTAGGCAGAGGTAAAAGAACGGCTGTTATCGAATCCAAGCTGCGCACAGAGCATTCCTCAGAAGAGAAGCGCAAAGAGCATCAGAGGGAGCTAGCGATAGCTCTGAACGAGAAGGCCAAGGAGAGACTGGCGAAGCAGTCCGGAGGGAAAGAGGGAGAGAAGATTCGGAAGAGCACTGTCTCGTACAAGAGCGTCAGCCAGATGCCGCGAGAGAACGAAGTCAAAGAGCTCAAGCTTTATGTTGGTCAGTGATCTTAACTAATTAATAAATTACAGTTAATAGGAGAAGCTGGTATAGAGACTAGCTTTTGCCCGTGGCTCCGCTCGTGCTCCCCACTTCCCTAAAATGGGGGGTTAGAAATGGGCAAAATGTAGCCTATGTTACTCTCCATCCCTTCAACTATCTCCACTTAAAAAATCACGTCAATTCGTCGCTCCGTTTTGCGGTGAAACAAAGACAAACATACAGACAGACAGACATACTTTCTCATTTATAAAATTAGCCTGTTTAAATGGAAGCAATCTACTGACAGCGCTGACGTATCCTCATGGCGTTAGCGAGCGTTGATGATGTAAAAACTCGGCTTTTATGGCAAGCAAATCAGTAAGTGGTACCTAATGGTACGTGATCAACCACCGCCGGCCATGGACATCTTAAAGGGTCGGCAACACGTATTCATATTTCTTTATTGGCAGATGAACTGATGGATCCCCTGATGGTAAGCGATTACCGACGCCCATGGACACAAGACACCAGAAAAGTCACAAGTGCGCTGGCAACCTTGAAAGGAATGCAAGTCTTCTGGAGTTGCAGGCGTCAACAAGCTGCGGTGGTTGCTTACCATTGGGCGACCTTTACCTTACCAAACGATTGTTCCGCACCGATGTATACAAAAGCAATGTACACCAAATTTACTGAAAAAATCGAGCAACAGTATGTAGTAGCTACTAATAACGCCATTTCATCCGTTTTTCTCTCTTCCAGATCGCAAATACGAAACAGTAATACTGCCCATATTCGGAGTACCCGTTCCATTCCATATTTCGACGATAAAGAATATATCTCAGTCCGTCGAAGGTGATTACACATACCTCAGAATAAACTTCTTCCACCCCGGAGCGACGATGGGGAGGAATGAGGGCGGAAACTATTCCCAGCCAGATGCAACATTCGTCAAGGAGGTGTAAGTATTATAAAAAGAAATAAAAAACAGCCAAGTGCAAAGGGTTCCGTACCATTGCGATTCTTCATAAAACGACAATCTTGTTCAAACCAAAATCTTAATGTGGTTCACAAGATACATGATTTTCAACAGTATTGTTCTTATAGTTTCGGAAAAAAGTGGTTGTGACACCTAGACGGTCCAACAGACAGAAATATCAAATCCATTCATTCATTTTCATTCCAATCTATTTCTATTTATGGCCATTTGGCTACAGAATGTGTAAAGCTAAAAAAAATATATCTGAAATGATAATATGTAAATGTTAAGCTAAAATACAATATAAGCTAAAAAAAATCTGAAACATCACTACTAACATTTGTATTCATTTAAAAATTTCAGAACGTATCGAAGTACAAACACAAAAGAACCAGGCGAGATATCGCCACCATCCTCCAATCTCAACACAGGGTTCAGACTCATCAAAGAAGTCCAGAAGAAATTTAAAACGCGCGAAGCAGAAGAAAGAGAGAAGGAAGACTTGGTGAAACAAGACACTCTCGTTCTCTCACAGAGCAAAGGAAACCCGAAGTTAAAAGATCTGTACATTAGGCCTAACATAGTCACGAAGAGAATGAGCGGGTCACTGGAAGCCCACACAAACGGTTTTAGATTCACATCGGTTAGAGGCGATAAAGTAGACATCCTGTATAACAATATAAAGAACGCCTTCTTCCAGCCTTGCGATGGAGAGATGATTATACTGTTACATTTCCATTTGAAGCATGCTATTATGTTTGGTAAGTAATTTTAATATTAATGACCTTAGTAGGACAACGATTTGATTAATAGAGGACCACAAAATACGAAATACTTGCGCGTGGTAAGACACCCAGCGCCATCTATTGGCTAGGAACTTTTAGCGAAATTGCATTCCGAAAGTAAGCGAGGGCCTCTAGTATTTTTTTAAATAACGGAAATCTTAATTCACTAGCGTGCCAGCTGTGTAAATTCGGGCATAAGACGAAAAAAATCCTTGGTTTCCGCTCTTATGTAATGATAGATAAGGTTCATGATCAAAATTAAAAACGGCCACTTTTAGCAATAATTGACATTATTGTTACTTGTCGCGTGTTTTATATATTGCAATACATCTTGAAAAAATCTATTTACTTTTATCTAAGTCTGTAATGTTTTGCTTTCTTAAAAAATATCGTATTTTCGCCACAATCAGTGTAAATAGGTTGGCGGCGCTAGTTTCATTCGTGTAGCCCCCTTAAGGGTTAAGAATGAAAACTTGGTGACACCACATCAAATATTAGCATCGTTCGTTATTTTCCGCAAGTCGGTCAACTAAACTAAAATTATGGATGGTTAAGTTTTTATTAAAGTGTCTTATATTTACGTGAAAAAAGTAAGTAAAATTATTTAAATTATAGAATCAAAATTACCAATAAATAAATTACATCAGCGAGTGTTTGTAGAAAAAAGGGGTACTATGGTACGATCATTTTATTGCATTAGCAACATTGTAGTAGATTTTTTGGTCTCGAATTCCAGTTTTGGGTATAGTATAAAAAAAAAAAAAACTTGCTGTTCAGATTATTTTATTTACGGTGACGTATCCTCGTGTTACAGGCAAGAAGAAGCACGTCGACGTGCAGTTCTACACGGAGGTGGGCGAGATCACGACGGACCTGGGCAAGCACCAGCACATGCACGACCGCGACGACCTGGCCGCCGAGCAGAGCGAGCGCGAGCTGCGCCACAAGCTCAAGGTCGCCTTCAAGAGCTTCTGCGAGCGCGTCGAGAACATGACCAAGCAGGAGATCGAGTTCGACACGCCATTCAGGTGAATAATCTATATCTATCTATATCTTCTATACTATTTATAAAGAGATAACTTCTATAGACAACGACAAGGTTTATAGGTAAACCGAAAACACGAACTTTTAACTGTGGGAGAGCCACGCTTCGGCATGAATGGGCCGGCTCGACCGGAGTGATACCACTGCCTCACAGAAAACCGGCGTGAAGCAGCTCCTGTGCTGTGTTTCGCCGAGTGAGTGAGGGTACCGGAGGCCCATCGGGGGGGAAGGGTATAAAAGGTTAGCAGCGCACTTGTGACTGTTGCATGTGTCCATGGGCGGCGGCAATTGCTTACCATCAGGTGATCCGCCTGCTCGTCTCTATTACTATTAGAGACAACTTCTATAGACAACGACAAGGCTTATAGGTAAACCGAAAACACGAAACGCTTGCGCGATGTAATTGAGCACAGCGCCATCTATTGGTTCATTTCTGAATTACGGTCCCGAAGCGAAGTGAGGGCGGGCCACTAGTAAATAAATAAATTCACACAACATCTTATACATTGACCTGACTCTGCGTACTAAGTAGCTCAAGCACTTGTGTTATAGATGTCAGACAACAGATGATTACAAATATAACACACAGACACTGAACAAACACAAATGTTCATCACGCGAATATTTTTCCAAGGTGGGGATCTACTAAATGCACCATCCGATCAGTCACCTCAGGCCTAGCACAAACTTTTACATAATCGTAGCGTATGCGTATCGTGAATAAGTTGTATGAAAATTGAAGAGCTCCCTCTGTCGGACTACGTAAGCAGAAGTAAAATTGATTGCTACAAACGTCTGAAAGGATAGGCTCGTAACGTGAGTTTCACAATTATACAACTAACGTATCCAATATTTTATTGGGACCAGGACAATCTAAAATGAAAGAGAAGCATAAACTCGAAAAAAACAGTCGCCTTTCCATACAGCTGTTTTTTTTTGTATGGGACGTTGTGATGATCACCAATCCTCATTAGGCAAGCGTGGTGCCTTATTAAGCCTAATTATAATATATAATATTTCACTACATCACATACATTGATCTGACTCTGAGATAGGTAGCTCAAGCACCTGTGTTACAGATATCAGAACCAACAGTGGGATTACAAATAGTATATAATACTTTTCTTTTGTAAATACATACTTATAATACATAGAAAACACCCAGACCAATACAAACAGACATGTTCATGCACACAAATGTTTTTACTGTGCGGGGATCGAACCCGCAACCCTTGGCCCATACCATATAATTCTACCATAGTAGCGATGAAGTGATCTCTATGATGGAGGCCTTTGTCTTGCATTGGGACAGTTTAAATGACATGCTTTTTTTACCCGACTACGGCAAAGCAAAAGGAGGGTTATGATTTACTGAGCATAATCTCTTTCCCCAGAGAACTAGGCTTCCCCGGAGCCCCGTTCCGCAGCACCGTGCTCCTGCAGCCCACGTCGGGCGCGCTGGTCAACCTCACGGAGTGGCCGCCCTTCGTCATCGCGCTCGAGGACGTCGAGCTGGTCCACTTCGAACGAGTCCAGTTCCACCTCAAGAACTTCGATATGGTGTTCGTGTTTAAGGACTACGCGAAGAAGGTGGCCATGGTGAATGCTGTGCCGATGAACATGCTGGATCATGTTAAGGAGTGGCTCAAGTGAGTTGGAATGGCTTTTTTTTATTTTAGCGACAGACAAGCATTTGACTTCGATCACACCTGATAAAACATCAGCCGGGCTAACATGCACGCCACGAGATAATTCGTAGACACTCGTATTCTGTCGGCGCAAGTTGCTTCTCGCTCACCTGACTGAGCGATGAGCGGGATAGAAGGATGCGCTCTCGCGAACGAGAGTCGACAAAATTTTGTCGCGGTGCGAATGTTAGGCCTACAGGTGTGATGGAGGTCAATCAAGGCAAGAATAAGAAATAAAATGATCGATCAATATTGTATGATTTGCGTATGTAATTTTTATTACAGTGGTGGTAGGTTATAGTGTCTAGTTCCTCTGTATACATACAAACACATAATAAAAAAAGGATATACAAGACAATCAATTACATTTTGAAATAATAAGTGCAATGTCAAATTTATTGAAATATTTATAGAAACCAGTCGAGAGTAGACAGAGTAAGGGATACCTGTCGATTTTTTGGCTAATATTAAACAAAAATTTTTCAGCTCATGCGATATTAGATATTCGGAGGGTATTCAATCACTGAACTGGACCAAGGTCATGAAGACGATCACAGACGACATAGAAGGCTTCTTCGACAATGGCGGCTGGTCCTTCCTTGACCCAGAGTCGGATGAAGAAAATGCAGCACAGGTTTGTTTCTTTAAATATTATAAGTTTACAAAACTGGGTTGGCGTTCGTTATCCACCACCTAGGGACGGGTCAGATAGCAGAACTGAATCTGCCACGGAAAGTTGTAACCTAATCTAAACATAGCACCCAAATAGCTGATGGAAGGAAAACGGAACGGAAGGAAAACTACCAAATTGAAGTGGGAATGGACGGGTCACGTTTGCCGAATGGACCCTGAAAGATGGTAAAAAATTTCCACCCAATGGCTACCTGCTGGGCTCCGACAGTGGGGTAGGTCCAAAAACGTTTTGCAGATGACCTCAACAGACTTGCCCACGATTGGCCACAAATGGCATTGGATAGAGAGCGGTGGAGGGATTTGAGGGAGGCCTTTGCCCAGCAAGGACAGTATAGACTAATTAATTATTTTCCGAAAGTTCACAAAAACTTCTTAAGAAATTGAAACAACGTTCGGACTATTTACGGTGACATAATCATAATCATAACATATACACTTGCCATCATAGTAGCGAATAGCGATGACTAGATTTCTAAAATTGACGCCTAGACCCTGCAGTGGGACAGTATACAGGCTGATACTTTATATTTCGTGTTGCAGGATGAGGAATCGGAAGAGGAAGACGACGCGTACGAGCCGACCGATGCTGAATCGGAGGAGGAATCGGAAGACGACTCCGAATATGATTCGGAGGCGTCCGATGAGTCGGACGTGTCGGGCGACAGCGAGGGCGGTACGTCATTCATTTGTAGCATCATTATCCATAGAACTCGAATTCTATCATCCACTGCAGAACTTGGGTCATTTTTCGAAATCTAACTACAATTACGCTCTTTTGCAAATGGATCCTTCATTGATACGCGGTAGTGTTCATGCTGTATTTAGGCTATCTATGACCGAAGGTTTGGAACTCATCGCATCGCGCCATCGTACGATTATGGCCAATGAGGGTTTTTGCATATGCAAAATCCGATAGATGGCGTTACGATGACGTGAGCTCCAACTTTGACGACATTGGTTGTTTCATCATAACTTCATAATTTTGACATTATACGTCAAATGTAACCAATCCACTCGTAGGACCTGACGTCTACGTAACGCCATCTATCGGATTTTTCATTCGCAAACACCCTCATTAGGACTATACCTTACACCTGTGTGCGGATCATGGATTTAAATAAAATATTTGTGCCTTTCTGTACAGGCGACGAGGACGAGGAGTCCGGCAAGGACTGGTCGGACCTGGAGCGCGAGGCGGCCGAGGAGGACAAGAAGGAGCGCAACTACGACCGCGAGACGGACTTCGACCGCAAGCGCAAGGGCGGCCGCGACCGCCCGCGCTTCGACGACGACCGCAAGAAGCCCAAGCACGACAAGGGCTCGCACAAGTCCTCCGGCTCCAACCACAAGGGAGGTTCCAACCATAAGAGCTCCAGTCATAAGAGCCCCTCCAAGCATAGCAGCAGCAGGTTAGTTTTTTTTTGTTCTCTTTCAATCCAAGGCCCCGTTGGTCTTGTGGTTTAAGTATCAGGCCTTAAATCTCAGGGTCCTGGGTCGAGCAAAAAGTACTTATGTTTCGGATTTCTCGTAACCCACACCCTGTGTGCACCCTTTAGTTCAGGAAACCTCCCCTTGAGAGTATTCTGCCTTCTAATTCAGGCTGCCGAACAAAATAATGTCCCCTAATAATAATGTAGGGCACTCAAATCTCTTCTTGCACTAAAGTTGTCAACATAGATTTGTCAAAATATAGTTTTGTTTTTCAAATGCTATAAACATAATATAGCACTCTTACGCACGGTACTTTTAGTATCCGCCTAAGTTCCGAGACAGCAGACACAATAGAAAATCAATTGCCTTTGGATTTTAAAAGGCTTACGACCCTATATGTATATTTCTGATTATTTATTAATCTTTTGTTCATTTTATTTTCTTGGAAGAACAAATTATTGTAATTAACAACTATACAGTTCCATTGATAATAAAGTACGTACCTATATTAATTGAACATTTTCATGTTTCCAGTCCGTCTAAGAACAGAGATAAGCATCATAAGTCGTCCCACCACGAGCGGGACCACAAGTCGTCGCACGGCAAGTCCAACGGCGACCACAAGAAGCACTCCGACCACAAGTCGCACAAGCGCTCGCGCGACGACAGCCGGGACCACGACCGCACCCCTAAGAAAGCTAAGTGAGTGGGAGCTCATCTAACTCTTTTGTTAGGCTTATAAATAGACACAGACCGTGCTGCCTTTGATGTGGAGTTTTTTGGCCTATGCGCTAGGCTATAACGTGTCGTGTCTAGCCGCCAACAACGCAGGCAGAGAATGGAAAAGAAAATACCTTATGCAAAATTTATAGAAATCGCGTTTGACACAAGAGTTTTTTATCTGATCACCGAAAAAAAAAACGATTATGGTACAGTCGAGTTCAAAAATATGTACCTATAGACTTTAGGACCTTGTCACAATACATATTTATAAGAAAGTGGAAGTCGTGTTCTTATATTTATGGACTGTGACAAGGTCCTAAAGTGTATACATATTTTTGAACTTGACTGTACATAAGCGATTGCCGATTTTAATTTAACAGCCTTCTCTCAGATTCTTTTGTATTTTTTTTTTGTGTAATTTTCCGTTCCCATCGTGCGATATAGAATAAAATATAGCTTGGGCGGGCTATGTATCACAGTTTGTCGGGGACCCTACCTCTCTCTGGGGCTATTGATACGTGATACACGGTGGTAACTACGTTCCTGTTTGGAATCGTTACTTCATCGGCAATAGTATTAATGTATATTTTTCACAAGAATATTGTGCTTATGTATATTTTTCTGTTGTTTCAGGAAGTAAATTGTTCTAGAATAGAATAAGGTTGAAGTTATGTTTTGGAGTTAAACGGGTTCTCTGGCCGCACGGCTCGTGACTTCTTTTATTAAGTTTTTTTTACACCCAGTCGTCCATCGGCATAATGTTCAAAAAATCTGATTTCTGAATGTGTATGTATGTAGATTTATTTTTAATTCCAGCGATAAATGTAATTTAAATTATAGAAACACAAATAAATGTAAGATTTATTATATTGAAAGTTTCATTTATTCCTGCGTCATTATAAATTAAAGGAACTACTCGTCAACGAGAAAAGCATAACAACTTCATACGATTATGTCCACAAAACAAAGAAAAATTTACAAGTATCATAGAAGCAATATAAATAAAATACTAATTAGAAAACTAGGTCTTCTATGTAAAGGAATGCATCAATATTACCAACATTAAATGTTATAATTTTGAAAGCAATTAATATGCTGTTACCTAATACATAGGTATCAAGAAATAATTCTACAAAATAGAACTATTAATGCAACATAAGACTTCTCTGTTCTGTGGATATAAGTGTTAATTGATTTATTAACTTACATCACAAGCTAATTGGATCACATAATTACATTTTACATTATTTACAACAAAAATACTATATCTACGTGCTCGTAGACTATGTGTAGTTCTCAATTAGTCGGAAGATCTTTTTCCGACTCTTGCGCAGCAACGACGGGTCCCCGCGGCAGCACAGATATTCTCTTTGACTCTGGTAGCTTGCTCACGTCGGGCGTTTTGGACGGTTCCGCCTGTTCTTGAGTATCGGTGGCGCTCATATATTTCTTATTGACTAGCATTAGCAACATAAGTGCTGGCAGATGTATTAGAGAGAATCTAAATAGCTTTCTAGAACTGCCACTATCTGATTTCTTGTAAAATTCCCAAGCTGAAAACCAAAACAATTAATTTATTTTCGTTATACAAGTAAAGTGTGTCGTATATGATTTGTTGTCATCATTATCTGAATCTAAACTAGAGACCACTTCTATAAATCGTCGACAAGGCTTATAAAAAGGTTTATAGGTAAGCCGACATGACGAAACACTAGCGCGATTTAATAGACACTCAGCGCCATCTATTGGTGATATTTAGAACTTTAAGACCCGAATCGAAGTGAAGGCGGGCTACTAGATATACACCAATTTACTAATGTATGGCTTGAGATGTGGTAAGCTGTAATACATTGCTGTACATACCTAAGTACATAAAATAAACATTAAGTGGCAGCGATTCGAGAGCGAACCACGAGTTCGTGACGTCGAGGTACGGAGACGCGAGGCAGATGCCTGTGATCACTGCCGTGTGTCTGAGAGCCACTCGCCTGCATAGAGCTGAATGAGGAAAAAACAATATATTAACAAGACTTATAAATATTGCATGCATTTTTAACAGAATGTGTATGACATTATGTATTTATGGTCACTTTATAACTTATTGCTTCTAGTCTAATGAGTCATTAATTAGGAAAACAAGTTATGTTATGTATCGAAATTCCTGTTAATTTTACCTTCCTACTTACCAAAATATGACTGAGTACTAACACTACACATTCTGAACAAATATCTTTTGTTTGTTTAACACAGGTGATAAATGATGATTAGAATTGATAAAGTAGATATTGAGCAATAATAAACAAAAAATAGACCACATGTTATGTGGCGATTAAAAATACTGTGGAATTTTAATCAATCTGTTTAAAAAAACTAAACTAAATAGTTTGCAGGTAACCATTTTGTATGAAAAAGCCTTACCGGGATCGGTAACGGCCATCATCCTGTACCCAGCGCGCGAATAGTCGGGCCTTAAGTTCCAGGAAAGAGCATTAAAGTGAGGGAACTGCCACGAGTATAGTATGACGCCCAGCACGAGCGCACCAGCGTCTAGGGCGCCAGTACAGCCCACCCATCCCATCAAGGGGGGTATTGCACCAACTGAGGATAAAAAAAAAATATGAAACGGTCTCCAAATTTCTCTAAGTAAGCATATACTTAGTGAAGCCATCTGAGAATAAAACTTACCGACTGAACCAAGCCAAGTGTTAAGTATAGACATCCTCTTCATTGGGGTGTAGACTGATGTGTATAGAAAAAGATTTCCAGCTCCTAGGGCAGCAGTCAGTGGGTTCACTCCAAAGTATAGCATACTGAGGCCAGTTACACTTGTTGCTGTGGCAAAACCTATTGCATGTGAAGGCCTGAGACAAAATAGAAAAAAATAATGGTTTATCTTCACAAAACCTCTCATGTCAGAAGAATAATACTTGCATGTGATCACCCTTATTATAAAACATAGTCTAAAGTTAGTCATGGTTAAAACTGATTAACATAAACATCAGTTTCAAATTTGAGACATATGTTTTGTAATAAGGGTGATTAAGTTTATGTTCAGTTTTCATTTAACTCTATTGTATGTAGTATTAATAGCATTGATGGGTATCAGTAATACCTATTAAACATGAAAAAGCTAAAGCTATTAGTTCAGTTATTATCTCTGGGTGACCAATAGATAAGCAAAGTAACAAAGTTACTTATTGATCTTGCATGTACTGTTACATGCAACTTAAATCTTTAGCTAAAAATAAACTATAACAAACAATTCTATTATAGACTTCAATAAAACTAGATCTTTACTTACTCTAATAAGCCTTTAACAAGAACCCTGTTCTTTGTTCGAGACATCTGAGCATCAAAGGGCACTTCATGGTACTGGTTGATAGAGTTAGCAGCGGCGGAGACCAAGCCCGTCCCTGCTGCGCATAACGCAAACGTTGTCAACTCAAATGGAGCCGGTGCTAGAGCATAGCCAGCCATCGATGTCATTACTACTAGAGCTGAAAATATAACATGTTTTCCATAATACTTTTAGTGAATAGGTACACCATTTAATCATTGATTTTAAAAAACTTTATGTTTACA
Source organism: Cnaphalocrocis medinalis (assembly GCA_014851415.1). Lineage (NCBI taxonomy): Eukaryota > Metazoa > Arthropoda > Insecta > Lepidoptera > Crambidae > Cnaphalocrocis > Cnaphalocrocis medinalis. The sequence goes on from CM026279.1 coordinate 3,010,608, forward strand.
ATTTAACAGTATGATTATTAGAAGCATATGAAAAGACTACTCCTACTTACAGGTCAACCGAAATTTGGACAGCATCATACAATACTGGCCTATGTGGTTCTTTCTGTCTAGGGCGGGAGTTTCCTTCCACACCCTTGTGTCCTGCGGCACATTCTTGCCCTTACTGGTGCTAGTAGCAGTCTGGTTCTGAGTTGTTACAGGCAATTTGCTTTTCCAACAACTTGACGTTGATATTCTAGCAAGCTGCTGTGATAGGGTGCCATTCTGGAAAATTATTTTGGTATGCATAAGAATTGCAAAAGAAGTTGATTGTAAAATTTTAAGGTGATGAATTGCTAGTATGAATGTTTTGCATTATTTGTGTTAGTGTAAGAATTAGGTCACTGTAAATTTTATTTAATTGTAAATAAAGTAAATAATTACCCCAATTTTAAGCAGCACAGATTTGGTAGACACTCCCACAGCACCATGCTTCAGGCAAAATGTGCAGTGAAGCACTCTCATATAAGACATGTTGGTGAAGCAGTAGCGTTTTAAGTCATCATCATACTAAAAAAACATAAACAATACTATCGACGTAGTTCGACGCATACGAGTACAAGGTAGAAAAATTAATTTTAGCTCAACTGAAACGCAGTTGATAGATCATGCCTCGATGAGATAAATGTAAGTTTAACTTATAATTCAGTCACTTTACGTACATCCTAATTAGGTAAATACTATTAGGTTAAAAGTTACATAATGTTCAGATAGTCTGAGGGATACAAAAATGTTAAACTCTACATGGGAGTGGAGTGTTTCGTAAAAGAAAATGTATCTACAAAACTCAGCCAAACATGAAAATATATACTCACTTAGTTTATACGACTTAAATAAATGAATAAAAAACGTGTTATTTTATCACACATCTACAAAAAATCTAAGATAAAAGGATAATTCAAAATAAATAAGAGGTTATTTTCAGGTAACCCTTTCTGAAGGACGTCAATTTATTTGACATTTGACTTTTTAACAAAGTTTATAGCAGTGCACCAAAACCTTTTAAGCTATAATGTATGTGTCAAAGAACTCCAAATACATAGCCATAGCATTATAATAAAAGTCGCAGATCAATATGTTTTTTGCAAATGGCAACATTATTTTCTAGGAATAATACCAGTTATTGACAACTCCTTGAAAATAGGGAAAATTGGGAATTTCAAATTCGTAAAAGCATCTCTATTGCATAGGATCGAAACGGGTGTCTTAATGTGTAATTCTAATCAGAGTATTCCTTCAGATACTACTTTTATCATACTCGTCTTAGGAAATCGTCTCAGGAAGGTGCAAGAAAATAAAATAAACAAAACTAGATTATTATTTATTCATGAGAAATGAACAATTAATTGTAATATTATTAACAAAAAGATTCATACTCATAGAAACCATTTTCAAGCAGAGGATTATAAAGGCCAAATAGAAAAATAAGCAGCTAGTAGTTAGGGGGGTCCCCCTAGCCAATTTTAGGGTAATATCTGAATAAGGCAAAACACTCTGCGAATGACCTCCAACCTTCCTTAATAGTTACCCCTGTCCCTCTCAACTTACACACTGTGTAAGCTTAGAGGGAAGTTGAGACAGGGGACAACACCAGTATTATTATAGTCAGTTGTGTGTAATACACACAACTGACTTATAATAATACTGGTGTTGGGAAACTAAACGGAGTTTCCATTTTGTATAACTAATGGGGTTTCCGTGCCTATTATGATAACAATATCACGCAGATATCATGCCACCAATAAATTTCATAATAAACTGGGTGTATCTGTGAACATTTACATCCTTTGATCTCGTGTTCTACCAACCATTCTGAACAACATTTGGATAGGTAATTGAATTGAAATTTGATTGAAATTTAAAAAATACAAAGTCAGTCACGTGACTTGGTTATTTTGTATGGCAAGTCGAAAAAAAATTCGATGAATTTCGAAAAGTCGTTGAAAAAAGTTCACTAGGATGTAAGTGTTCACAGATATACCCTGTATTTACACATCCTAACACTAAATACAAAATTCAGCATGGTGATTCTAATAATAATAGTTCAACATTAAATATTTGTGTAATGAATAAACATTATTATGTATTACTTTTCAGTTGGTTGATTGTGAAAATGATAAAATGATAGGAAAAAATAGGTACTGGAGTCTGGCAAGGTAAAATTGATTAATGTGGGGAAAAAATGAATAAATTGTGGTAACACATTTTTTTGTTTTTATTTTGATTCGATTGATATTCGAACACGGAAGTGGTTTCGTATGGTTGATTGACGCTCGCATTGCGAAACATGTCCTATTGCTTTTTTAGAACTTTGTAAAAATGTCCAAATTATGGTGAACGGTTCGTCGGCCCCCTAGTAAGAAAAGCAGATCGGAAGATGGCCTCGAGAGGGGACAAAGGGAATGGGAATGGCGAGGAGCAGATCGTAGAGGTAAATCGATGTGGCCTAAATTTTTTGACAGTTAAGTAAACTTGACCCAAGTAAAGAGAGTAATGAATGAGAATAATGGGATGATGGTTGCAGACGTTGGCGGAGGTGTTCCGCTGCTTTATCTGTATGGAGAAACTGGTGGATGCACACCTGTGTCCTCACTGCTCGAAGTTGTGTTGCTACGCTTGCGTGCGACGATGGCTGACCGAGCAGCGGTCCCAATGTCCTCACTGCCGGGCGTCCCTGCACCTGCACGAGCTGGTGAACTGCCGCTGGGTGGAGGAGGTCACCCAGCAGATAGAAACTATGCAACAGACCAACTCTGCTAGTCAGCGAGAGAGCTTTAGGGATAGGTAATGGAATACTTTACATTACCTTCTACTTGTTGCACCTTAGCATGTACCCTGAAGGAAATTATGAAAGGTTTTTTCTTTGTGTTACCTACATTGTAATAAACCGATTATGTCGGAACAAATATCTTCAATCCACATCTGCTGTTTGTTGTTAGGGACATACAAAACTTGGATTTGGCTGATTAGATAGATATGGGAAACTGATTAACTACATATTGCTTTCTTTGTCCTCTTCTTATCAGTTAAATCAATTTTATAGTAGGTATCTTAATAAATTGTTTCTGAAAATCTTATTAGAATATTGATACTAATGCATTTACTCTAATGATAAGACCATACCTACAGATTGTGGTATATTAATTTTGAATTGAATAGCCATCCATTCATACATATTTATTTATACACTAAAAGGAGATTCTGTGCCATGTGATGGACTAATGTAACACTAACATGCCCAATAAACCTACTTGATCATATTGTCACTTACCACCAGGTGAGATTTTGGCCAAATGTTTGACTATTTGATTAAAAAAAGACAGAAGAGGAGTCCATCTAAAGAGCCTAATGCTAAAGGGGTAAATTTAAATTATGTAATGAAAAGAAATGTTGTTAAATATTTTAGGAAATAAATCCTACTATTAGTATAATCCTGAACAAAGAAAAAGTGATATTATTTGACAATTCAAACAAACTCAGATGTCCGACACACCAAGAAAAGCTGACAGTGTACTGCTGGACCTGCCGGCGCTGCATCTGCCACCAGTGCGCGCTGTGGGGCGGCACGCACTCCGGGCACACATTCAAGCCGCTGGAGGAGGTGTACGAGCAGCACGTAACGCAGATACGCGACGAGGTGGCGCAGCTGCGGCGCCGGCTGATGGAACTTATCAGCCTGGTGCAGGATGTGGTGAGTAAAACACGTCCTTTACACATACATACAATGGACCATGAGAGCAGGAGCCCACTTTACATCTATGAGACATATCCTATTCAGTCTTGTGACAGTATGTGTCTTTTATACACAAATTTTCAGAAAATCTGTGTTTAGTCTAGTAGAAAGGTTAAAAGATTAAAATAAAACATTCATTGTTGTTGAGTAAGTATGTTCCGAAGGAATTCAGATTTTTTGTTTTGAATTAATCGTTTGACAGCAGTTGGCACTATAGATATGTGCAAAGTTCAACTTGCGATCTGCAATCTAAGTGTTAACTTTATGAACAACCTGTATAACTTAGATCTCGTTTGGTTTACAATAGAAATAAATAAATTGTCATCATTGTCGTCTCTCACTTTTCCGTCTTATAATAACTTCTTTTCTTCTCTAATAACTTTACTCACTCAAGGATACACAGTGCAAGCACTGCTTCACACCGGTTTTCTGTGTGGCAGGAAAGTGGACCCTAGGCAGATGGGAAGCTAGTGGTCGGGACTTAACCAACCGATTTAATGCTAAGACAATGATGTTTTTTTTAATGTGATAGGTGACAGACTAGCAGAAGAATCACCTGATAGTAAGCTATTGCCACTGTCCATTGACACCTGCAACACCAGTAGACTCACAAGTATTGGGACTCCTGTACCCTCATTATTGCAATAAGTATTGTTTTAGGAGCGCAACGTGGAGTCAGTGAGGGCTGCGAAGGACGAGCGCGTCCGCGAGATACGCAACGCGGTGGAGCTGATGATATCGCGGCTGGACTCCGCGCTCAAGGCCAAGCTGCTCACGCTCATGGGGCAGAAGAACAGCCTCACGCAGGAGACTGAGCAGCTGGAGCACCTCTTGCAGGAAATCGAGTTGCAGCTACATGCTAGTACTAGGTAAGTTAAGATCTGATGATTTTTTAAGCGGGAGACTATGCAGGTCCTATTCCAGACCAGTATCACTGCGAACTGCGAGTGAGGAGCACCACAAGGAAGCGGAGAGGAATTGGAGAGGCATATTATGCTCTGCAGTGGGCAAATACCTGCTGCTGAAGAAGAGAAGAAGAAGTATCACTGCGACCAATTTGATCTATTGTGATCGCCGCTATGCCACAATTCAGTCCCTAATGTTAGAAGATCTGATGAAACTCTTACATGCAAGAATGAAGGTTTGAAATATTATTTCGATCTATTCAGGGCGCCAAGCTTCTTTGACGCTAATTTAGCCTTGTTCTAGATGCCTGAATTATTGAGATTGTAGATATGTTGAAATTTAAACTAAAATTGTGAATTTGTACATGCAGATAAAAAGAAGGAAATAAGTACTAATCCTAAGACTATTATTTTCAATTACCTTTATAATTAAATTAATATGATAAAATACATGATTTGGAGAGAGAGGTTTTGATTGTAATAAAAAAGAAAATATTTTTGTATGAACATCAACATGCGATTATGTATTTAAGAATTTGGCAGCAAATTTATCTACTTTTGCAGGTCCGAATTGATTGCCAAAAGCGGGGAACTGTCCAAAATGATCCATCAAGTACGAAAAAAACCGATGGCTAGCTTTGTGACTGCGCCCGTACCGGCCGATTTCCACAGGCAAGTATATAAAAAAATATCAAATCAAAATATAAGTACATATTTTATAAGTTTGATGAGGATTCTGTATGATATTTAAAATCACACTCCTATTGGCTGGCTTGTACCTAAAATAGTTAGCTAGTCTTTTATGAATACTGACTATTTATATTATAATCATAAGATGATATTTTTATTCAAAAACGTTATGCTTCAATAAGTTTAAATTTTCCTATAAATGTTGCGAAAAGCGAGGTCATCTGAAGTATTCAAGGCTAAGTGTAATTTGCGTGTCAAATGCAACTAAATATTACGACTTATTCAAGTTTGGCGAAACCGACCTCGAATGATATTGCCATGGAATCTTGGTTAGTGCCACGAAGGCCTGGGTGAGATAAGGATTGTAGTATTCGCGTGTGCAGATATCGTTCATATCGAGTAGTCACGTCATCGATGTTATTCATCGAGAGCGTACTTAAAGAATGTATAGCTATTGCTTCCGCGGTCGTGAACGTCGGTCCTCGGTATGCCTTTATTTATGACCCAGTCTCAACTATTGACAATCTGTCATTGTTTTGACACGATAAGATAGCTTGTTAAATTAATAAAGTATTTTTTTATCGCTCATTTGGTAAAGAGCGAAATACCGAACAATGACCCTTCAGGTCTAAACGATTATAGCAAGCGAATCATACGAATTCATTGGTTACATTGCTTTTAGCGAACTGTAGCCAATAAACGACCACCTCAATATCTCAATTTATTATTTTATTTGTGTAAGTTATTCTGAAAGTGTAACCATGATACAGTGGGTCTGGTTCCCCTGTCTAAGGGTTGAGAAGATCAGACAGCTTCATTGTATAGCTGGAGGCACGAAAGTATAGCGATGACCGTTATTTTGCGCACTTGTAAAAAAGAAGACTTTCTATCAAGATTGGTTTCTGCGCACTCAAGGTCATAACTACACTTTCTTGCCTCGGACTATAATTACCTACCAGATTTCTCAAATCATGGTCCGTTTTGCCGCCACTGGGAAAGATAGTTGTTTTTTTGTATACGCGGAGCAAGTTCAGTACTTCGGCGAGACACGCGTTCCCATTTATAGGGTTTAGTGTCTCACCTTATGGTATTGTATGCGAGTATTCACATATTATACAATATGCATACATAGGCACAGCCGTGATTCCTATATTTATATGTCCAACGTTTCATATTTGATTGTTTCTTTCAAGCAATCTTCTATATCTATCTATACTTTTTTTATAAAGAGGCCAATCTCATAGTCCACGTCAGAGCTTATAGGTAAACCGAAAACACGAAACACTTGCGTGATGTAATTGACTCCAGCGCCATCTATTGGTAGACAGTGGAACCTTATATCGCCGGGAGACCAGCGACGAGCCACGGTGACATAAGAGGAGCCTAATTTAGTTCTATAAAGACGTTGAATTAATGATTTTATATCTCTTTAAAGTTTATAAATAATATATGAACCATTTAGCTGTTTGTACAAACGCACCCTCGCCCCTGCAGCGAAATCGTGCCGAGCTACGACAGCAGCACGTTCCCGCTGACGAACTTCACGCAGCTGCAGCACGCGGCGGCGCCGGTGTACTCGGCGCCGCTGCACGTGAACGGCCTGTGCTGGCGGCTCAAGGTGTACCCGGACGGCAACGGCGTCGTGCGCGGCAACTACCTCTCCGTGTTCCTCGAGCTTAGCGCTGGCTTGCCGGAGACGTCCAAGTGAGTTGTGCACCCTAATTACGGGATCTAGATTCATGGTTACTGGGTTATTCTCACCGAAATGTCATTACCCTGGTAGTCTACGAACCCATATTCCTACGATTGAGATCAGAATATTCAAGTTTTCCGATTACTTGTATAAAAAATGATTAAACCTCTTTTATTTTCTCATGTAGAATTAGAAGATTATGATGTCAATTATGGAGGAATATGGATTAGAAGACTGCTACGGTAATGACATTTATTTTCTAGAAAATTTTGTATAAATAGGTCATGACAGAATTTGATTAAAGCACTATAGTCTGTTTCAATTATGATGTCCCCCTGGACATTTCGAAGAACGTAACTCTGCATGTTACGTGTACGTAACGCGCGAGATCTATAGATCAAATCAAATATTATATATTTTTCTACTTGGTAGTAAATCGTCATTAGGAAAATATACAATTATCCAAAAATACCCTACCATTATAGTCTGTTTCAATACATTCAATTATGAAGTCCCTTTTTGTATTTGGTAGTTAATAGTCATTTGAAAATTATACAATAATCCAAAAACATCCTACAATTGAATCACAAGCAAAATTAACATATTGTTTTTGAATATAATGCTCAAAATAATGTAAACTTCAAAATAAAACAATAGTTATTTTTGCGCGATTGCGGTTACGTACTATGGTTTGTGATTGACGTTTGAACATAGTGACGCACCTCAAATATTCGGCATTTTCCAGAGATACAAAATTCTATATTTGCCGATTTAAAAAAATCGTGTTCATTAATCATCATCTGCCATTTTGAGTGTTACTTCAATCACTACGAGGAGAGTGCAGAAAAGCCTACGACTAAGTCTGCAGCATGAAACAATAGCGATGACCTTGAGTGCACAGAAACCAATTTTAGTAGAAATTCATCTGTTCTACAAGTGCGCAAATTAACGGTCATCGCTACTCTTAGATGCCGCGGACTATACAATAAGACGTACGTGTTTTTCTTTGTTGTTTTGTTGTTGAGTGTCGTTTATTGTTTTGTTTGTAATGCCAAATAAAGTCTAAAAGTGTTCTTTCGACAATCTCTAAAAAACCTTAGTTGTTGAAAGTTACTTCGATTAAAATTGGTCACAAATCGATAATCGATGCCGCTGAATATCGATTTCTAAGAGTACTTCCCTAGTACTGAACTTTTGACATCTTTCCAAAGGGACATCATAATAATTATTGAATTAGACTATAATTGTGGTGCTCAACTGTTTATTGCCAGCCCTGATTTGAATAAATTTTATTAAACGATTAATATGCCTATTATTAGTTTATAATTTGTAACATTACAAATGAAGATCCAGATAACTCGCAGAAGTTAATTTGTTTGTTAAAACATTTATTTTAAATTATATTAGTTGATTTAATAGTGTTAATAATTTAATAACCATAACTAATGAGTAAATAACTGTAACATTTGTTTTAATAGCTGAATAACTTAGTGTTTCGTTATTGCAAGCACTGCTAAATTAAGGGTAGGCAAGAGGTAAGTGATAGCTGTCACAGATGTACAAATCCCCGTATGTAGCGGCAATATAGCATGTTAGCGGTGATGTTAGCTGCATTCCAGGCTGTATGATATGAGTAATTTATGCTTTTGTGAAGCAGGTGTTAAATGTTGTCATATTATGTTAATATTAGTCAAGTACAGTTACATTCAGTAGTCAAGAAGTACACATAAAATAGCTAATATGTGATAAATTATATTACATAAGTTACGCATAGTAAACAATTTCGACTAAAATCCATAATTACGGCCTCTTCCTCTTGCTTCAATCTGTGTATTGCTTGAACCTATATTCTTAACTGTAAATTTATTTCCAGCATGTATATTTTGTATTAGAGACCTTTTTATGTCGTAGGTCCACGTCTCTTACAAATATCTTCGTGAGAGGTAAATGTTTCACGCAAGGTTTTTACTGACAGCCCTAAGTTTTCATTTGTAAGGTCACTAGAGTGATATTCGTCGAAACATTAGACTTGCTACTGGATAATGTTTATACTGTGGGTATACTACCGAAAAGCTTGTTCTTTGAATCCAGATTCAGGCGCTTCAAATCTATATTATTTATAAAGTGATATACGCTATAAACATCTAGCTACTAGCGTGATGCAATAGATGCCCAGCACCATCTATTGGTAGACAGTGTACATAGGACTAATAAATAGGGATTAATTTTCTTTAATATTTTTTAACATGCTTGTATGTTAAAACAACTTAACGCATACTGTGCACTTCAATAAAATCCTAAAGGAAGGGTACTAATGACTTATTTCCTTGATAGCAGAGATCATGCGTGTCTTACCTTAGTTGTATAACGATGAGTATTAGCTGGTTGAGTCAATCTTGCTTTCAAAAGGTATTCTGTTATGTATTTACCGTTTTTATGTTCGTACACCGTAACAAGCTCATGAATTATTTAAATCAGTTGGTCTGAATATAAACTATTTCTTATGATATTACGATACTGGCTGGTTGAGCAACAAGTAGGTCAAGTATAATAATTGAAAGTATAGTTATAAAAAGAGATTAATATATATAATAATATAAGTATAGGCGATTGTCACTCAAATGCAATAAAAAGTGCAAAAGCGTACTTAGTACCTACAGCTAGAGGACATTGTATCGCCTATTTTAAAACATAAAAATAAAGTCATATACTTGTCGTCCTAAATGAATTCCGCTATTGTAATTTTTCTAATTTAAAATTTTTGTTTACTTACCTTAATGCATGAATGTTTCTGTGTCTACTAATGTATTATATGAATATTAAATAAAAATGTAACATGTAAAACTTTTCGAGGGAATCATACTACTGAAATATTTTTTCCCTAAATTGTATATCCCATACAAAATCTTCAGTTGGTCCTCCTAACCAAATGGCTATCACGTGTAAAAATCCGCTAGATGGCGTAATGTAGAACTGAGGTCCATCTACACGTTGATAAATGTTTGATGTGCCTATGACGTTGAAGTTGGACTTCAGTCTAATAGTACACCATAGCGAATTTACCACTCGTGATAGACCCCATTGCATGAGAAGGTGAATTTAATCATATGTTCCGTAGCAAAATTGTTCGTTATCGGGAGTGTAGAGACTTGGAAAAGTCTATATGAGCTGATTTTTCAATCTTCAGATAAGTTTAGGATTGCTATCTTGTACAAATCCATATAATATTAATATTTAATGTATAAGTTCATGATTTTAATCTGTTTTGTTTTCCTTAAATGAATAAATAAGTGGTTTTTAGTCAGTTAAATTTATCAACCAAAGTAAATGTCAATGATAAAGCAAGAGCAATAGGGTACTTGACTATTTTTTTTTATGTGTTTAATCAAAAGACCCCTCTATTAAAGAACATTGTTGAAAGAATTATTTGATTCTGATTTGAATTACCTGAGATATCACAACTTTAAGAGCACATATTTTACGCGGGCCCAAAAACGCTCTATACAAATGGCTACCAACATGTGACGTCACACGCTGGTATCTTGTATGCGCGTCTAGCAAATTTTGTTTGGTAGCTATATCAAATGTTTCGTTTATGTACATAGTTTTATAATAAAAGTTTGTGTTTAATGTGTGGGTAGTTCAATGATATAATTATTTTTATAATATTATAAACTTTAAAAATGGACTTGCCCATGAAACTTTGAATGCTCACAAAACCAGCTAGACGTTATATTTTTAACTGAAAATTTAGGCTATTGGTTCTTATTTACCAATATTTTGGTAAAGTATCAATATTTTTTACTACATCGATATTAGTCAACTACCCTATTGGTAGGTAGGTACTTGACGACGATGACTGACGAATAACGGGTTATCCATGCATTGAAAAATCAGTCCTTAGTCTGTTAAAATGATAATTTATTGTGAAGCTAAACTTGATGGTGCCAGGTACGAGTACCGCGTGGAGATGCTGCACCAGGTGTCCCGGGACCCGTCCAAGAACATAGTGCGCGAGTTCGCGTCCGACTTCGAGGTGGGCGAGTGCTGGGGCTACAACCGGTTCTTCCGGCTCGACCTGCTCGCCAGCGAGGGCTACCTCAACCCCGACACCGACACGCTCATACTGAGGTACGTACGCCTCATAATCATTATTTCAGCCAATAAACGTCCACTGATATACAGCAGCTGTTGACTATACAGTGAACAGCTAAAGTAGATGATCAAAATCAGATCTCACTATTGCTCAATCATCTACTTTAGCTGTTCACTGTATAGTCAACAGCTGCTGTATAGCGCTGAGTTCGCGTCAAAACTGTATGAATCACAAGGCTATAAGGAATTTGCGTCAGAACTGTATGAATTTGACATCATACAGCTCTGACGCGAACTCCTCTCAATAGCGAGTATAGAGGTTTTAATTTTGATCATCTACTTTTGCTGTTGACTGTAGATAGGCCTCCCCCAATGTTCTCCACAACACATCGGTTCTGTGCCACCCGCATCCAAGGAATTCCCGCGACCCTCACTAGATCGTCGTGTGCCTATCTCCTTCTTAAGAGCGATTTACACTTCGACGAGTACAGTATCGAGCTAAGTACTAAGACAGTTAACAGTGGGAGAGCCACGCTTCGGAATGAATGGGCCGGCTCAGCCGGAATAATACCACGTCCTCACAGAAAACCGGCGGGAAGCGGCATACGCTGTGTTTCGCTTCGAAGTGAGGGTACCGGAGGCCCAATCCAGGGGAAGGAGGGTAATAAGCAGCGCACTTGTGATACCACTGGTATTGCAGGTGTCCATGGGCGGGGGTAATCGCTTACCATCAGGTGGTCCGTCGGGTCGTCTGCCACCTATTATCATAAAAAAAGTCATTAGTGGTAGCGTCCAAACGTAGGCAAGTGGTAAGTCTGAGTTGTCTGGCAAAGAAGACTATTCGAGGAGTTGTCACTGTACTAAACCGAAGACTAAAAATATATTTGTGTCCGTCTCTATACCAGGTTCCAAGTGCGTCCGCCGACGTTCTACCAGCGATGCCGCGACCAGCAGTGGTACATCAACCAGCTGATCACTATGCAGAATCAGCATATCCTACAAATTAATGATCTCAAAGAAGTAAGTAATACTTATTCTTCCATTTACTTTAAAATAATCCGTTAGATACAAAATTCCTGTTCCACTGAGGGAAAATGTCTCTTTACCTACCTTTTTTATCCAACGTTTTCGGTTATAAGCTACGATTACTTGATAACGAAAAATATATTTTTTATGTGATAGGCAGCAGACGAGCAGGCGGATTATCTGATGGTAAGCAATTGCCGCCGCCTATGGACACCTAACCTGGATGGAAAAAAATAAAAAAAGTAAGATACTGATTATTAAGCATTGGCGTCTTGCCTTTGACCACCCCACACTAGCGTTTCTAGGCGTTGCGTCTACGCGGCATGACGCTAACGTTCAAAGGACGCTGCGCTAGCGTGGGGCCACTCTTAAACTCACTTGAGCTAGAGGATTTTTATGCAAGTATACTCTAAACTGGAATTCAATACCAAAAAATCTACGACAGATACGTCACTGTCAAATCTGTTTAAGTCACTTATGTCATTTTAAGTGACGTTTTTAGGTTTCGCCAACCTTTTTGGCATTATTTTTTTAATTAAGCAGACTAAACTGTCAAGTTTCCATACATAGTTGAAATGTTGTAGGTAGATACCAAATGTTATTAACACCTGGAATGTTACAAGCGCAATACCATCTTTGAAAACTAAAATTACGGATGGTTAAGTTTTTATTAAAGGGTCTTGTATTTACGTGAAAAAAAGTAAATAAAATTTTTTTTTTTTAAATTATAGAACCAAAATTACCAATAAATAAATTATATCAGCGAGTGTTTTTAGAAACAAGGGGTATACTATGGTACGATCATTTTATTGCATTAGCAACATTGTAGTAGATTTTTTGGTCTTGAATTCCAGTTTTGGGTATTTAAGCAATAAAAAACCTCATGTTCTGTTCTCTTCTGCTCACAGCGTCTCTCTTTGGAGATGTCCCGCAACTCGATAGCGGCGACCCGCGCGACCGCCAACCCGACGGCGTCGGCCGCCACCGGCGAGACCGACAACCCCGCGCAGAACAACCCCGTCGACGGGAACAGCATCAGCGACTCGCTCGTGTTCGCCAACCAGTGGAAGTGTAACGCTGCCTACAACATCATCAGCGGCCAGCGGCTGAACAGTCCCAGTGAGGCTCAATCATTTCTCTAATAAAATATATACGTACTATTTATAAAAAGAAAGAGATATAAAGTTATTTATTTTATATGTGCATTCATATAAATGTTGAATGAAGCATCTAATCAACATTTATATTAAGCACTATTGAACGATACGGCTCCACTCGCGTGGAGTTGTATCCTTGCTCGGGCCTCAAAGCTATAGATTAAAAAAGTTTAATTCAAATCCATTTAGCAGTTCCCGAGATTAGCCCGAAAAAAGGACTTCGGCGACCTTCACTAGATCGTCGGTTCACCTGGTGGGAGGCCTGCCACGTTTGCGGCCTCCTGCACGCGTTAGACCACTTAATCCTAATATATGAACATAAGATTGCAAACTGTTCAGCTAGGTCTAGGTAGAGGCCGCGGGCTTTATTTACTCCATGTCGGGCAACAACCCTAGATATGTCAACGAATCTTCTTGAAAATCAGGTCAAGTCTACTTCTGTCGTGTATTATTTTGTGCTGAGCACCGCAATTCTTAGGGCTAGTCTGCAACCTTAGATCGCTTCTGACACCATACGCAAGGAGCATTATATGTCTTAGTAATTTGTAATGTAAAGGTTGGTTAAGTTGTTATTTATTTCCCAGGTATCCTGAACACGGGCATGTTCGCCGAGGACACGCGCAACAACGACGTGTCGTCGGCGCCGGCGTACGCGTACGGCGACTACTCGCAGCCCGCGCTCGAGCGGAGGCTTCCGCACCCGCATCCGCACCACCCGCATCCGCACCCGCATCCGCACGCCACGCATGCGTTGGATGCGTACAACCTGCCGTCTACGTCCAGGTAAATGTCACAGCCGGACTAACTATGCGCGCTACGAGATAATTTGTCGACACTCTTATGTCGGCGCGAGTTGCTTCTCGCTCATCTGAATGGCGATGAGCGGGATAGAAGGATGCGTTTTCGCGAACGAGGGTCGACAAAATTTTGTCGCGGTACGCGTGTTAGGCCTACAGGTATCCTACACGGGCATGTTCGCGAAGGATACGCGCAACAACGACGTGTCGTCGCACCCGCACACGCATCCCCACGCCACGCATGCGTTGGATGCGTACAACCTGCCGTCTACGTCCAGGTAAATGTTAGCTTGATATTAGATACGTCTGAATCGGTAGCTTCGAAACCGTGTTTTCTTCACCTTTGCAAACAAGCGAATCACGTTTCGAATTTTACAAACATTGCTCAGGTTTGTGATCATCAATGATGGGATCAGGAGACCTATTTTTGAATTTTCGCTTCGTCCAAACAAAACTACTCGTTTTGCAAGTCACGTCGGCTCGTGATTTGTGACTGTGTGATTTCAAAAATAGGGAAAATTATGAATCATTCGACATTCATAATTTTCCCTATTTTTGAAATCACTCGCTTAGTGTGTCGCCAATCTTGTTAAAGTATATGCTTGCCCATGCATGCCGTAAACTAAAGTTTCAGCCTATACCATCGTTTAGGATGAAACTTTAGTTTTTAGATGTGTGTATTGATGATGTGGTGTCCTCTACAGGTCGGCGAACTCGCTGCACGTGTCCGGCGCGGACAACATGGCGCTAGTGAGCCTGCACACGCTGCTGAGCGCCGCCAACGCGCCCAGCCGCGGGCCCGGCAAGCTGGCCAAGCCGCACCACGCGCCCCACGCGCCCCACCTGCCCGCCAAGGACGGACCCACCCTCACCGGTAACGACGCTGCAGTCACACAGCGCTACATATAGCCTGCACACGCTGCGGGCCCGGCAAGCTGGCCAAGCCGCACCACGCGCCCCACGCGCCCCACCTGCCCGCCAAGGACGGACCCACCCTCACCGGTAACGACGCTGCAGTCACACAGCGCTACATATAGCCTGCACACGCTGCTGGCCCGGCAAGCTGGCCAAGCCGCACCTGCCCGCCAAGGACGGACCCACCCTCACTGGTGATTAGAATCAACAAACAAAACTCATTTATTCAAGGTTGAAATTTGAAAAACAAATTCGCATCATGACGGTATCGCGTCTGAATCTGAGCCAGTGGGACTAGGGAACACAGCTAGCGACCGCTTCGGGACTGTATTCGGATGCAGACGTGTTGTGTGTCCGCATCCATACATTCCAGAATTGCTACAAAAAGTCGCCGAATAATATCGAAATTCTTAAATTGGCCTCCATTTTCAAACAATAATCACCATTTTAAAAACACTTGCGCGATGGCATTGACACCTAGCGCTATCTATTGGCAAATATTGAAGCCAATAGAAAAACTAAATCCCGAAACGAAGTGGTGGGCTACTACAGTTTCTAAAGTCCTGGCCCTGGAATAAAAATCTGGGAATGGGCGCCCAGATTTTTATTCCATTTTTTTTTATTTGTATTTTTTTTCCAGCTGTAGCCAGCACGCCAGTGACGGAGGCGAGTCCAGCCGCCACCAACGTTGTCCTCTGCTCGTCCATCTCGTCGCCGGAGCTGAACGCCGGCGCGCCCAAGCCCGAGCCCGCGCCCGACGCTGGGGAGCTTATAGACAGCCCCAACGCCACGCAGACCGTGCACGCGCCCAGCGAGACCAGCAGCGACACCGGGGTAAGTGGTGCTTACTGTAGTTTAGAACGGTAATAATGACGACTGATTGTAGACGAAGGTCTACAATCGGTCGGCCCCCTAAGCCGGAGCCCGCGTCCGACGCCAGCGAGCAGCTGGACAGCCCCCACGCCACGCAACTGCAGCAGTTACAAGGCCAACATGGCTCACTTTGGGCCAGCTTGGATTTTAGTTTGCTCTCCGGCAACAACAGTCTTGGTTGCCTCTATGGAGAAAAGTAAATACTAGATAAGTGTGACACTTTCAATTGTGATACTGAAGACGATAGGGCTCAGTTTCGTTTTTAGTGTCACTCTGTATATTAATGTCATTTATTTTGCTGTCGGTGAATTACTTACAGATGGCGTTACTTTGCAAATAACAACATAATGCTATATAGAGCAATCTCTCTCGCGTTTTTGATGTCTCACACTGCAACTGTACAGTTGTAACTGAATTTCTAACAGATACTGAGCATTAGTTTGTTTTACATTCCGTATTTTGTAGATTAAAATCGTCATTAAGTTTAATAACTCGATCCAAATTTTGCACACCTTTTTAGGACCTCATGTTCAGCGAGCTCGAAGTATTCGCTGATGAAAACAATCCCAGCCACGCTGATGAGAACTCGAACGAGGAAAATGACGTTGACGATGAAACTATGTCTGGTAAGTTTCCGATTATGAACAATTTGTTATCTATTAATTTTACTCTTTCGTGTATCCAAGTTATGCTCATGTTTCAGTTGATGTTTGTATAAGTGATACTAGTTTTTTGACTATTGAAGAGCTTGCTCTTGGCTACACCTAAACCGTAGAAGACGCTTACCCAGAGGCAACCTATTCACTTGTAGCTTTTAATTTATAGCCTAAGAGCCCACGACTGTCAGATATTCTCCACCTTGAGATCAAAACAGCTTGTAAAGAGTTAAGTGACCACGACCCAATCTCTACATATAATCGGTGATAGTGTTTACCTGTGTTTAAAACATGCATAAATAAAGTTTCAGCTTTCTATATAGTGAAGAACGTCTTGCCGTCGTGTACTCTTGTTCTATCAGAGGTTACAGTTTAGTTAGTCCCCGCTGCTCCCCATCCCGAATCCCTAGTCCGCACGAGTCCAACCCTGTCCTTCTCCCGCTCCCAACAGACGGGTCGTCGGCGAGCGAGTCGTGCGAGTGGTGCGCGCTCGGCGAGTCGCCCGCGTCGCTGTGCTCGGCGTCCGGCGTGTCCGGCGCGTCCGGCGCGTCCGCGCGGTCCGGTGCGTCCGGCGTGTCCGGCGCGCGCTACTGCTACCGGCGCCGCGCGCACCCGCACCGCCCCCACGCGCCCCACGCGCCCTACCGCCCACGCGTCCGCCGCCGCGCCCACCACCACCGCCCCCACGCCCGCGCCCACACGAACACCACACCCGACGCTTAAAGTCTCAACCTGGGGAGCTATTCTCGATCGAAACTCATTAACTCTAGTTCGACGTAGTAAAAAATCAGAGTTTTTGCCAATGAAAAATCTAATAGATGGCTTCCGTAGACTACTGGTCCATTAATGAGTGAATTGGTTTGACGTATCATGGCATAATTAAGAAATTACGTACAAAACAGCCAATGTCAAAGTTGAACCACATGTAAACTTAACGCCATCTATTGGTTTTTACATATTCAAAAACCTTTATTGGACTATAATTATTGAAATTAACAGTTCAAGTTTTAACAAATTTGCTGTAATAAGAGAACATTACATTACTCTCTTTACAAGGCGTCAAGAAAGACTTAAAAACGGGTTTTTGGGGAACTAAAGGAGTTACCATGTTTTATAACCAATGGGGCTACCATACCCAATGACATAACGGTAGTGGCGCCATCTATGATTTTATTGACAAATTATATTTTCATCAAATACCCATTTAAAGAACGTGTCTATTATTCCATTTGGTTTTTTACAATGTCGAATTTGATTTCATGTGGATTTCTTCACGTGAGAATAGCTCCCCTGACCCTCCGACCGGAGGCCGAATCTCGATTACTTTAAATTATTTTGTAATGTCGAATAGTAGTAAGCATTAAAATTTAATTCGTTCTTGTCAGTAAATCTTTGATCTCATCTCCTACCAAATGTGGCCTTTGATTGCTCGACACCCGTGACCTTTCAGAGATTGGACCAGTAAGTAGTCTGTTTTGTAAGTCAGGGCTGACGCTTCGTTGGGGCGGGGTGGGGAGTAGCTTAAAATTAATTAGGTACTATAATGAGGTGTAGTTCATGTTATTGAACAGAAATCGTGGAGACTGATCTTTATTCCAATTTGTTATGAATTCCAATAAAAAGAAATATGAAATAGATAACCTAAAACGTGTACGTCGATAGTACCACTTTAGTGACTCGCTCTATCTCTATTTTGGATCATTTCATGGTGGAAGTCAATCGCGTGTGAAAATCCGCTAGATGGCGTAGAACTGAAGTCCATCTACACGGTGATTGGTTAATTTTGATGTGAGATGTCAAAATGTCACTAAACTTCAGCTGATCCGTCTGTTCGTCTGCTGCCTATAGCATAAAAAAACCAATGACGTTGAAGTTGGACTTCAGGTGTAATAGTACGCCATCTAGTGGATTTTTCACACGTCACATAGCCTCCATTACATCGCGTAAGTGTTTCGCTTTTTCGGCTTACCAATATGTCTTGTCGTTTGTCTACCGAATTTAACTCTTTATAAATGATATGGATTAGAATAGAGAGTGAGTGAAGTTTACAATAAAGGTTACTTTTCTTGATTTGTAGAGCAAAAATCATTTACGTGTCACACCGTTCACATTACACCACATAAGTTTCCAGTCGCTCCCCACTAGGCCTTGCGAATCGTCGGCCCACTTTATCCTCCATACAGAACTTGACCGCATTGTGATCGACAGGCGAGAACGACATAGAGGGCGCCTGCGGGTGGACGCGGGGCTCCTCCGAGGGCGGCAGCGCCGACATCCTGAGCAGGCTGCTGTGCGCCGTGCAGTCCCGCGGCGTGACCCCCGCCGGGACCGACGGCTCGGGGCCCGCGCCGGAGCCCCGCCACGACCTGGACCCGCAGCTGTCCACCGCCGCTCACACGGACATGCTGCTGCTGAACCTGATGCGAATGAACGGACTCACGCCCAAGCATTCGACGCATTCTCCGCACGGTTAGTGACTTCTTGATATTTTCTTTTTAAATTGGTTTCGTGCAGTCTTCTTAGTTGGATCTGCTGTCAAGCGCAACACATGGACATGCTGCTGTTGAACCTGATGCGGATGAACGGACTCACGCCTCAGCGTCGACATCCTCAGCCGGCTGCTGTGCGCCGTGCAGTCGCGCGGCGTGACCCCCGCCGGGACCGACGGCTCGGGGCCCGCGCCGGAGCCCCGCCACGACCTGGACCCGCAGCTGTCCACCGCCGCTCACACGGACATGCTGCTGCTGAACCTGATGCGGATGAACGGACTCACGCCCAAGCATTCGACGCATTCTCCGCACGGTTGTGACTTCTTTATACTTTCTTAAAATTAATGTGCAGTCCCCTTGGTTGGATCTGCGGCTGTCAAGTGCATCATAAATGGATGCTGTTGTTGAACCTGATCCAGTGGCGTGGTAATGGTGTGGTTACCAGCCCGAAGCGGATGACTATTTTGTTCTTTAATAAAATCTAGGCTTGATCCTGGGGGAGGGCCTCCAAAAATCTAGATGGTGCCACCCCTTATTGTGACCGACTCACCCGCATTCACTACGCTACACTCCTGCTCACACCTAAGCATTCAACAAACTTTTTACGGGTATCCTCGATTGCCATATTGTTCCAATTTTAATAAAAATACAGATTGTCGTATCTAACCCTAACGTGTGCTGATCATAATTTTGTTATAACACTACCTTTTGATGAACTTTCTTTTCGAATCAATAAAGAAAAGACGAGTGAAATTAAATCATCATCTCCTGCCCTGTTCCCAGATTATCTGGGGTCGGCGCAGTATCTTTTCTAGGAAATTTAATATAACCTCAATATGAACTCTCCAGCTCCAGGGCCGAAGCGCCACTGGACGGCCAGCGCGCCGAGTCCGGACGGCGAGGCTCGCGCGTCGCTGGCGGGCGGCGCGGGGGCCTCTTCGAGCGCTCCCGGCTCCCGCCTGCCGCGGCGGAGCGGCGCCGCGTCCCGCTCCCGGCGACCGCCACGCTCGCACCTGCTGTCGCCGGGGCAGCTGCGACACCACCCCGACCCCGCTCGACCTGCAGGTGACTCATCATCATCATCATCATTTCAGCCAATAGACGTCCACTGCTGGACATAGGCCTCCCCCAAAGTTCTCCACACAGATCGGTCCTGTGCCACCCGCATCCAATGGACTCCCGCGACTTTCACCAGATCGTCGGTCCACCTGGTGGCAGCAGGTGACCTGGTGACCTGGTGTAGGTGACTAGCGTTAAGTTATCGCTTTATAGCGCATGAGGCTGCTATTCTACCAGAGCTGTGTGAGGTAGCTAAGCGGTGTTGGAGGTAAAAATCCACTAAACTCTGATTTGTAATCATGTGGAGTAAACTGACAGATTTCAATGTATCATCCGATACATTATCACTCAATTTGATAGATGCAAAATGTCAAAATGTATAGAAATTTGACATTTGCATCTGTCAGTTAGTAAACTAGTGTGGAGTTAAAAATGAGAGTATAATACAATAACTATTGAGGAATTGAGTGATTCTATTGGTGGATTTTTTAAAAATGGACTTGCCCATGAAACTTTGAATGCTCACAAAACCAGCTAAAGTTTATATTTTTAACTGAAAATTTAGGCTATAGGTTCTTATTTACCAATATTTTGATAGAGTATCAATATTATTTACTATATCGAGATAAGTCAAATACCCAATTATTCGTGTTTCAGAAGTAGACGTGTCGACAGCGCCGGGCGCCGCCGCCAGCGCGCTGTCCCCCGTGGCGGGGCTCGCGCTGCACGACTACTGGCCCTCCGTGTCCTCCGTCAGCGACAATGATGAGGTCGAACTCATTTTGGACTACAACGTAAATATTAACATCACTATTCTATTCTACTTGCGACCGTCGCGCCGCGTACTCAGTGTCTGTTACACGAAGGGCTAGTTGCGTGGAAAAATTCCGCAAGATGGCGTACTGCTGAACTGACATTGGTTATTTTTAATTTGAGATTTCAAAATGTCACTAAACCACCAATGAAGTTGAAGTTGGAACTTCTAGCAGTAAGTTATCTAGCGGATTTTTCCCATGCGATAGCCCCCATTAACTGTGACTTGGATGTTATGGTTGAAAAAATATATTGAAGGGGCGTTTAATTGGAATTTTTCTTAAATATATTTGTCAAAAATAGTGCCAAACGTAACATTTCATAAAATAATTTATTATGTAAAATAAACTGACAGATGTCAATGTCAAGTTTCCATTCATTTTGACAGATACAAAATGTCAAAATGTAATTGGCATATCGCAGTTTAGCATCAAAATTCAGAATGTAGTTTTATGTTACTCGACATTGGCAGAATGAGTTATTCAGTTTCAGACACTGTGTACGAGGCGTAACCCATGCATGAGAGATAAATTTAATTAAATTAAAATCTTCAATTGGTTGAAATAAGTTCAGTCAATGATTGTTTGAAATATTTTTTTGATGTGTTGTCACTCATTCATGTGGTCAGGTCCCACTTACTAATTTTTAATGTTTCGGGGTAAATTGTGATGGTTTATGCATTAAAACAATTAACGATAACTCATAAGCTTTTTTTTACCTTGTTTTTTTTTGTGTATAATAGTTAATAACAATTCGTATTTTATGTAAAATAACATTTTGCTTACTAATTCAATACCGCTATTTTGCATAATATAAAATTTTGCGTTGTGGCGGTGTTCATTCCGATTTTTGCCATCGGCCATACCTAATAGGGATATCTTACTGTATTTCAGATGCAAAATAAGTAATCACAGACGGTGGGATGTAACTGAAATTAATATCGAACACTTACTAAATGCTACGTAGTAAAAAGTAACATGTTTTCTACACACGTTCCATACTGTTAGTCTCTGTCTCACGCCACACAAATAGAGATGTGTATAGGTACTATTGGATACACAGTGATCCAGATATTGTGTGATAAAAGGATATACATCGCGCCGAGGAGCTGTTTTATCTGATAGG
Source organism: Cnaphalocrocis medinalis (assembly GCA_014851415.1). Lineage (NCBI taxonomy): Eukaryota > Metazoa > Arthropoda > Insecta > Lepidoptera > Crambidae > Cnaphalocrocis > Cnaphalocrocis medinalis. The sequence goes on from CM026279.1 coordinate 3,032,673, forward strand.
TGGCAGACGAGCTGACGGATCACCTGATGTTAAGCGATTGCCGCCGCCCATAGGCACCTGAAACACTAGCAGTCACTAGTGAGCTGGTAACCTTAAACCCTCTTTTCTCCCAATTGTTCCTCCGTTATCCCTCACCCACTCGACGAAACACAGCGCAGGCGCTGTTTCACGGAGTGTTAACATGTTTGTGCTAGCCCCTCTGATTGGCGCGAAATTTAGCTAGGCAGCGTTCTGGGTATATTTATTTTGTGTTGGAAGACACAGGTCCCTCCACCAGCCCATGGTCCTTCCTACCGTCTCGGCATACGGACCGAATCTCGGGAGACGCTCACCAGGTACTCGCTAAGGGCTCTTTCCCCGGTGCGTTTCTTCACTCCCTACAAACTTCAATTTGTGTTGTAGGCTTAACATGCGTATCGCGACAAAATTTTGTCGACTCTCGTTCGTGAGACCGCATCCTTCTATCCCGCTCATCGCTCAGTCAGGTGAGCGAGAAGCAACTTGCACCGACACAATACTAGTGTCGACAAAATTATCTCGTGGCGCATTTTAGCCCGGCTGGAGGACACAGGTCCCTCCACCAGCCCACGGTCCTTCCTACCGTCTCGGCATACGGGCCGAATCTCGGGAGACGCTCACCGGGTACTCGCTAAGGACTCTTTCCCCGGTGCGTTTCACTCCCTACAAACTTCACTCTGTGCTGGAGGAGGTGAAACCTGGTAATTTTGTCAACAGGACACCCTATTCGACATGCTGCTGAACACTCTGTCTATCGAGGGCGGGAGCGGCGGCGCGGAGTGCGGGGCGCGCGCGGCGACTCCCCCGGTGCAGCCGTGGAGCCCCGCGCCGGCGCCCCACGGGGCCCACGCGCCGCATGCGCCGCACGGGGCGCCGCCCCACGGGGCCCCGCCGCACGAGCGCGACTGACCCGCGCCCTGTACTTGCCGCGCGGCCTGCCTCCCCCGCCTGTCCCGCCTCCACCGCCCGCAGCCGGTCTACCGCCGCGAGTATCAGCATTAATCGCCTAATTTAGAGTCTACTCAGCATCGTATACAGGATATGTATCTGTGAACATTTACATACCCGTTTTCTTTCAACCATTATAAACAGCATTTGTTTTAAGACTTTTGGAAATTCGCATAAAGAAAAACAACTTTTCGTACAACGTCGGTAACGTGATGTAACTTGGTCATTTTGTATGGGGAAGTCGTAATTTTTTTTAAAGAATTCGACAAATGTTGCTCAAAATGTTTAATAGAACACGTGGTTAAAGGAATATAAATGTTCACTGATACAACCTGAATAAAGTTACATCCAAGATATCCAAATACTTGCAACATTCACGGTATGCAGTAATATCAACACAAGCATGTCAGGTGTAAAGTCAACAAAGTATAGATTGGGCCCGACTACTGTACTTCCATCGTAGCCAAATTTAACAGAGCATTCACCTTGGTCAAAATATCTTATAAAAAATATCGTAAAAAGTATTTAGACGTCTTGGATGTAACTTTACATAATAATATGATCCTGACAGTACCTGTAAACATCTACATCCCCTAACTACGTATTCTATCAACCATTCTGAACAACATTTATTGTTCTATTAATTATAGGAATTCGTCGAAAAATTTTTAAACGTATTTCTAAAGTCACATAGCATGTGTTGTTCAGAATAGTTGGTAGATCACATGGTTAATGAAATGTAAATATTTACAGATACACCCTGTTGTTTTAAAGGGTCGAGTTCACCGACTTTTCAAACCGTTCGACTGCTCATAATCTAAACTGATTTGACAGTTTCACATAGTAATGTCAAGTATTGTTTAACAGCTATAAATAGTCGGTGAACCTTACTATTAATGGGGACTATCGCGTGACAAAATTCCGCCAGATGGCGTATTGTACGACTGAAGTCCATCTAGAAGGTGATTGATTAAGATTTAACGAGATTTGTCAATTTGATGAACGAAAATTTTTATTCGTACGCCATCTAGCGGATTTTTAACACACGATAGCTCCCCATAGATAGTGTATTAAAAAGAAGTAGATATCGCACTAACGATCAGTCGTGTTCCTCTCAAACTAGACACAATAACTGAATGAAAAGGGACTGAGGTCCATCTAGAAGAGTATTTATTACTTCCTGACGTGTCAAAAATGATATCACTTTAGTGATTTTGCTTAAATTATTGTCAAAAAAGTATCGTTATTTTTTTTTCTACAGTCTGCAGCAGATATATCTAAGCGGGCAAGGTGTCCAATAAAACATTACACTTTGATTGTCACTAAAAATACTGACATCTAAGATGTTATTTTCCAGTAGACGTTCAAATATATCTTAACATCTGAGTGTTCTGTAACACATACACAATCAATGATTTGCTCTAGATTTGAAAAATATGTGATGCGAAGTATTTGCGACTCGTTGAGCGCTCATAAGTAAACACTATTACGATAGTCAACAACTTTTTGGAAGTTTGAACGTTAACTTCTCTTTGACCACCTGGAGAGTATAGTAACTTCTGCTGCTGACACTACTATGACAGATCCTCGTCGTATTTTAATCGTCACACCTTTGCCACACCTTTACATCGGCGTGATAGATTTGACTTTGAAAGGAATTAAAATGTCCGTTAACTACAGATCGGGACGAGTGGAAACTTAACTTTAGATAATATGAGACGCTAATAAAGTAATTTCTAAACGGTCGAAGGGGCGTAAACTTATTTTCAATTTTACTTTGGGGACTGAGATCTGTTGTAGACTGTTTCATGAAATGCGTGTGGGCTATATTAGTTGAAACAAAAATGCTAAAAATACTTAAAAAGTCTACGACATCCTCATATCTTTTTATTCTCGAATCAATAATATCATCGATCGATCTCAAGAAATAAGTAACATTCACGATTAATGTTCAGATTGTAAGTGCCGTGATTGTGTGTTGATCTATTGACGACTCTCGGAACGTAAAATAATCCTCGAAGGATACACGACGTTGAGTCGAATTGTTGAGTCCGTAATTCCGTATCCTTCAAATCATATAATCATTGCTCAATACCACCACTATAAATGTGTTTCAATCTATCACGAATTTACGATGATTGATGAACTTAAATGAGGAAAGATTTTATTCAATGAGTTATCCTGCTAATTTTCATAAACTCAATTTGTGTGTGTTTGAAATATTTCCATCATAAACTCCACAGATTTTTAGATAAAAATATTAAACAAAAAAAAATGTCAATGCTCAATGTCAGAAAAGATTTTGTTTACTGATGAATTTTCGTAACATTTCGGCGGTGCGTTCCATGAACACTATGTATGGATTTTTGTGGGCAATTCGAATGAAGAGGCCTAGAGGCTGATTGTGTTGAATTACACTTTTAGGCGAATTCTTATTTATATACTCAGTAGTAATGATATTATTTTATTAGGAAAGAAATTCTTATCTACTTATTTTGTTATGTTACTAGTTTTATTGATTAGCACCTACTAATAGTTCGGATAAGTTGTTAGGGAGCGTGTCAAATCTCAAACATGGGCATATTAGGTTTCAAATTTTAAACGATCTCTTGAGATTTAGTCTGAAAGTCATGACATTATTTTTCTGGTAGGACAGTTTGTCGACTTTGTGTGCTAGTTAATGTTATATAAAGCATTTGGGTGCATTTATTTTAATCAAAATTTTTAATATATTTATTTTATAACATATTAATGTCACATCATTCTATTTTGTCATGTTCTTGTTACACTAGTAATGGTTTCCTCTGTGTAGAGCAGCGTAGCAATCGCGAATAGTCGTAGATGTAACATGGTCATTAACAGTATTATACTTGTATCTGAGTAATAGGTTTAATATTCGTCATTTGATTTTGGTTGGGGTCAAATACCTTAAATGATATGTTATACATCATTACGAAAGTATATTTGTCATTTGTTAGATTAAGTTGATGCTATCAGTAATGTTAACATTGAGTTGCCATCGCTCGGCATGGGTTCAGTACATTTGTCATATTAAAATATCAGGTTTTATTGTGTAAGTAGCAGTAATACATACAGTTTCAGCTGTTCGCTTTCATTGTTTCATGTAACTTGCTTAAGTACGCTTAGATAGAATAACGTAGGTCGGTCAGATTTGACGTGGAAAAGATGCTGGGTATTATTTAATGTTGGATACAATAAATCAATTTGAGTTGTAGTGTAGTATATTTTAAACTGAAAATGAGCCAGCTTCTGTGACAACATTATATGATATTGAATGTCATAGATTCCTCTTACCCTTCAATTTTGATTGATTAATTGTATATTATTGTATCGAATATTATATGCGCTACTTGCTGAATTTTTTCAAAACTATGTATTTTCGTGTCTATACAAATATCAGTTTAAAAACTGTTATAACGATAATGTATTTTCATTTAATGTGTATAAATGTATTCTATCTCAATGAATTGACTGTTAAAATAGTCTTATAGATTATGTCACAGCCAGGCGCTGTGAGGCCGACCTACGAGGCTCAACTTGTTTGTTGTTATAGTTCAAATTGATGTTACATGTGATGGTAGCGGCCCGTGACTGCGGGCCTAGATATCAGTGTATTTATTCACTTATTGTTAGAGTAGATTGATTTGACTGAAGAGTTCAAACTGTGTGATCGCTTAGGTAAGCCGCGTTGGGTACTGAATAATTGTAAGGCTCGTGCGATAGGACTGACTAAAGTTGTTGTTCCGTTACAAAAACCAAAACACATCATTGATAAGTAAATAAATTGGGTGTGCAAGTGTTCATTGTGTTATCATTACGAGGTCGATAGATATAAAGACTTTATTGCACACACCTATGGTTGATGGTGGAAAATAATTAAATTCTTATCGAATCTGTTTATGTCAAACTTGAGGAATGCGTATATAATATGTAATCCTCTCAATAAATAACTAACTACCGAATCAGCCAACCAACTGCCGAATATGTTTGGATGCAGTTGGCTGGCTGACTCGAAAATCAATATTTTAAGATTGGTCATGATTTAATTTGGTTGACTGTCCTTCTTTGTGTTTGAGGTACCGTAAAGTTCTCATGAAACGATAATATTAATTACTAGTGGCTCCCGGCGAACTTCGTTTCACCTACTTTTTGTTTAATTTCTCACCTTTTAGACCTTCCCTGGACTACGACAAAAATTTTAAAACTAAAATCAGCTCAATCGGCCCAGCCGTTCTATGATTGTACTCTAACCGATGTGATAACTCAGTGATGTGTTTTGATTGGAACGCGTGCAACGTGGGCTGCAGCACGAAGTAGGTAGCGTATGCTAGTATGAAAAGTTAGACTCTTTTAAACTTTCTGGGTACAACTTCGGACTTCGTAATCATTGATGAAAACTCTATTTTTGATTCCGTATAATGAATGATTAGATGTTAAAGTTATGATTCGATGGACATAATATTAATTTTAGAAATAAAAAAATGTAACCAATGGGCCTCTTTTATTTCCATAACCTATTCCCAAAAATGTCACAATAATTATCCAGTTGGTTTACTTTATCAGTATGTATAACAGGAAACAGGATGGCATGAAGTAGTACCATGAAGTAAAAAATATGCTACTTTTTACCCCCCTTTCAACCCCTTACAACCCCCTTTTCGCAATAAAAAGTAGCCTATGTCCTTTCTCAGGGTCTAGATTATCTGTATACCATACCAATTTCATTTAAATCCGTTGAGTAGTTTTGGCGTGAAAGAGTAACAGACTGACAGACAAACAAAGTTACTTTCGCATTTATAATATTAGTATGGATGTCTATTCACCCAGTTTACTGGTTCACCATTATCACAATTGAAAGTACTAGGCTGACATGAAGTACCAAGAGATAAAAATTTGATGCTGTTTCTATTCACCCCGTACTGGTCCACCAGCACATTCGAAAGTACGAGGCTAACAAGAAGTGCTAAGAGGTCCAAAAATATGATGCTACTGTTTCTATTCACCCAGATAACCGTTCCATAATATCAAGTTCGAAAATACTAGGCTGACATGAAGTACCAAGAGGTTAAAAAAATAAGATATTATGCTGTTTCTATTCACCCAGTTTACTACTGGTTCACCATTTTCACAATCGAAAGTACTAGGCTGACATGAAATACCAAGAGGTTGAAAATATTATGATGTTTCTATTCTCCCAGATTACCGTTCCACAATATCACGTTTGAAAGTACTAGGCTGACATGAAGTACCAAGAGGTAAACATTTGATGCTGTTTCTATTCACCCCGTACTGGTCCACCATTTTCACATTCGAAAGTACTATGATAGTCTAACAAGAAGTGCCAAGAGGTCAAAATATGATGGTAGGTACTGTTTCTATTTACCCAGATTACCGTTCCATAATATCAAGTTCGAAAATACTAGGCTGACATGAAGTGCAAAGAGGTAAAAAATTACGATGTTTCTATTCTCCCAAATTACCGTTCCACAATATCACGTTTGAAAGTACTAGGTTGACATGAAGTACCAAGAGGTAAACATTTGATGCTGTTTCTATTCACCCCGTCCTGGTCCTCCATATTTTTACATTCGAAAGTACTATGATAGTGTAACAAGAAGTGCCAAGAGGTCAAAATATGATGGTAGGTAGTAGGCTGTTTCTATTTACCCAGATTACTGTTCCGTAATATCAAGTTCGAAAATACTAGGCTGACATGAAGTGCCAAGAGGTAAAAAATTACGATGTTTCTATTCTCCCAAATTACCGTTCCACAATATCACGTTTGAAAGTACTAGGCTGACATGAAGTACCAAGAGGTAAAAAATTGATACTGTTTCTATTCACCCCGTACTGGTTCACCACTATCAAGTTCGAAAGTACTAGGCTGACATGAAGTACCAAGAGGTTAAAAATAATATATTCTGCTGTTTCTATTCACCCAGTTTACTACTGGTTCTTCACCATTATCACTTTGTTTTTGTTATAGGTAGGTAGCAGACGAGCAGGATGACATGAAATGCCAAGAGGTAAAATATTTGATGTTCTTTTCGTTTGCCCAGAGACCTACAATGAAACGCAATTCGACAGGATTTTCATCTCCGTCTTTTTCACACGAATTGTGCGTGTCGTTTGAATATACATCTATTAGACTTCACTGTCACTTCTGCAACATATTGCAGTTTGGGGGTTTTAAGTGAGTACAATCAAACTATTTAGAGTTTAGGGCCACATCATATTTTAAGCTTAAGTTTGGTAATTATTTATTTCGTACAACTGGTAAGTTTATTCTGCTATGAATTGTAATTATTTAGTGGCCTGCAACTCAAATAGATGACTGCACTTACGAGTTTGAAATAAACACCGCAATAAATGATTCAATATTTTATTTCCATTGCTCCAAAATATACACAATGACAAGTATATTGTAAATCTGGATAGCTCCACATTCGCAAATGTCTTTAATAGGTGGTTATTTGAATTTGATAGTTGATTACACGAAGAACATGAATAGATTGTTTGAATACAAATCGTTTGTAAGCAGGCGCCCGAGCGGCGCCGGGCGCCGGGACATGTCTTTTATGACGCGACGCGCGCGCGCTAGTAACACTACTGCCACCTATCCTCTACTTACAATATTCAGTAAAATTAGTAAATTCACTGTTCCTACATTAAATGATATATTTACAAATAAAACTTTAAAAGGAACGCTTCGCAAACATTCAACAAACTTGAGATCGTCTTAACGTAAAGATGGTATAAAATTTTAAAAAAAGTTAAAGAACGAAAGTCAAACATTTAATGACAAAATATTTACAAGAATAATTACATTTTTTAAAGGAAATTGTGCCAAATCACATTTTACAGCTTCCGAAAATAAATAACAATCGAATTTAGCCTAAAATACTTCTCTTTGATACATAAACAAAACAATAAAAAATAATTGCATTCAACAAAGCTACGATAACAAATTTAATATAAATTAATCGTAAAAGAAATGTACAATTTTTACAAAGCTAAAGGGATCACTTTATCATTATCACTGTAATGTAGTGTTGACGCAGCTAGTCGCACTGAGACGCTATCGCGGTAAACATATCGAGTAATAGCGAATATGATTATTATACTGAGTTCGTTTTGCGTTATATTTACAATCATCAATCAAACCAAAGCCTTTACTTGCTAATTCGTCACTCGTCTCCTATTAATATATTGGGAATTCTATGCTTCTGAACACTAGCATTCAAAGTGTTTTACAAAGAGGAGACATTGCAAGGTAACTTTATTATTTTAAAATATGTAATGTATTAATTGAGAATAATAATAATTGTGCATAAAATTCAAATCAGCTACAACTATTGTAAAGGCAAGTAGGTGATGTACGCATTTTTTTAAACTCTATTTGATAATTACTATAATGAAATGTCTATTTCGATCTACCTACAAATACATATAATCTACGCATTAAATTAAGTGGTGTTATAATAAGTCCGGTCATAATATTCTGTACCCTTGCGAGTATCTATCACTTATTAGTTAAAATTACGCCCTCGGGCAATATAATCTAATAAAATTTCATTGTCTGTACTATCTATAATCTAGTAGCACTAATTTAATGTATATTATGCATTTCATCTTGCACTCTTCATGTCCTACAATGACTCCGTAAAAAGTAGTCGTTTACCTACAGAGGGAGTCAACCTACAACGCAATGTAGCTGGTGGAACATCTAACGACAATGGTAGTTCTATGTACAAAATACAATATTTTGCTATGATTAGTGTGTTCATTTCCTTGATATGGTTGGTTCGATGGCCGCGCCGCGCCCGCGGCCGGCGGGCGCCTCTCAACCTGGCGGATTCAATATCATTCTTTGGCATTATTTAGTGAGCTAAGTTCGTTTTGCTTTCACTAACAAATTCTTTCATTTTAGAAATAATTCTACTACACGACATTCACCGTATTGCACTGTTTAAATAATAACAATTTATGAATCACTTTTGCTTTGTATATTATCATACATAATATTAACCTACGTTTTCGTTACACGTGAAATAGTAAAGAATTGAATTACGCAAGGAATTTAAAATTCACATCGTTCTCTATTGACTTAAACGAGTTGAGTATTTAGTTGTATATTTATTAACAGGTATAGTTCTATGTATATTTGTGACCTAATCTATTCAGTCGATTGAATCAAATCAAAATAATAGCCTCTCTCTAGTCGAAAGCTTCGAACTGTTAGTATCGTTTCGGTACCGGTTAATGGTAAATTAATCAGACTCGCTAGGTTTTAAATAGGTACTCTGCTCGATTCTCGGTCAGAAGTCATCTCATTCAGTTAAATAAAACATTCGTCTCGTAATAGCACACAAAGGAAGTTTCCGTCGAAGCACCACCCGAATAGTAGGCACCGATGGGGTCCGTGCGGCGCGGGGCGCCTCGCGCTCACAGCGAGTGCGAGTGGTGACGTCACACGTGCGACTCGAGCGGCGGCCGCGGCGGCGGCACCAGCGGCGCGGGCCACACGCCGGGCGCCGTGAGGTCGGGCGACGACGTGCGCGTGTGGCGCGCCGACCAGCCGTCCTTGTCGAAGTCCTTGGTGCCGCCCACGGTGTGCCGCCGCTTGATGCCGCGCTCCGGCATGCCGTTCTTGCGCTTGAGCTTGGTGGAGCGCCACGCGCCCGCCTCGCGGCGCCGCACGCCCGCCCACTCGGGCTCGGGCCGCGGCCGCTCCGCGCGGCAGTTGAGGCTCTCGGAGCGCAGCACGCGCGCGCCGCGGCCGGGCGAGCGCGACAGCGACTCGGCGCGCTTGGGCGCGCGCGCGTCGGGCTCGTCGCGCTCGCGCTCGTCGGGCGCGTCGCCGGAGTCGGGGTCGGTGGCGTCGGCGGGCGGCGGCTCGCGGCGGCGCGGGCCCGAGCAGTTCTCCTTCTCGGAGTCGTCGGGGTCGTCGCGGCGGCGGCGCGGCCAGGCGCGCTCGGGCTCGTCGCTGGAGGAGGAGGAGTGGCGCAGGTCGCGCGCGAGCCAGGCCGCCTTGAGCTCGTGCGCGCGCGCGCCGGGCGAGGCGCGGGAGCCGCGCGAGGAGCGCAGCGAGCCCTCGGACGGGGAGCTGCCGCTCGACTTGGCCTCCTCGTTGTCGTCGTTGCACTCGTCCGCGTACGGGATGCTGCCGTCGTCGAGCGGCGAGGAGTTGTTCAGCGTCCGCAGCTTCTGGTCGAACGTGCTGGTCAGAGACGACACGAGGTCGCCGGCCCCTGTAAGCGAGCGGGAGGGTTAGTTCGGGTCGAGGCGGGCGTCGGTCACGAGTATACGGAAGCGTGTTAGAGTCGTCTGCGCGTTAGGTGACGCGGCCGATGAGATGAACGATATGTATGTACAGTGGTGGATGCGGTGATGCGTCTCCGACCTAGGTCCGCGACGCGCGAGCGCAGAAGCCGTGCTGTCAGCGGCCGCCGATTCGAAGCGTTAGTTATCGGAACGACTCGGCTCCGTTGTTTACGTAAATAGCTTTCTCATCCATCGTCTAACTCAGAGATGATACAGCTACGCAATATGAAATCGATTTTAGCCAATAAACCGATTTTGTTATTTTATTATTAATAAATGTGTTTTAGTGGACATCGCTTGATAGCTGTTAGTTTAAATTAACGACATGGCGTCCGTTGGCTTCGCTGGGAGAAGAACGGGCGCCATGCGCTCGCTAAGTTAATGCACACGTAAACAAAGGAAGCCGATCGCTACGGCGCGTACACGCACACACTTGCAACACGCTCGCATTCCTATACCTTTGAGTGTGGACAAAAGAAAGAGATTGCTGTGTCTACTCTCTGACGTCAGTACTGGACACCTATTGGAGCAAATAAGTAGACACCTTTTATAACGTATAATTTACATAAAATACTCAATACTGATATGTGAGGCAGTTTAAAAATAGACATAGATGCTCACCACGCAAATATTAATCCGATTGTGATATGTCCATGGTCTGATATTTAGCGAATACATTTATAGAGATAGCATAAAAATATATTTACCATCTATAGTGAAGGTCTCTTGGCGGCCGCGGTTCAACGCTGCCATTGTTTCAATTTCGATCCTGTAAAGAAAATATTACCTTAGTGACTTTCAAAAGCAATTTGCTAGTTCCGAAATAATCCGCAAAATGGCGGCTCGCAAAATCTAATACCTTTCGAAATAAAAACTATCTTGTATTAGGACCTTAATGAATTTAAGGACCTTGTATGTTACCTATGTTTGATTCAGTTAAACTTTAATACATTCGCCAGAATCTACCAGCTGTCATTTTTGGGTAAACTCGAGATAGGCTTTCAGAAATGTAGTCCAATGGTGGCGTGAATAATCCGCTATGGCGTAGGAACTGAGGTCCATCACAATCAAATCAAAACATCAAAAATTACTAATCAATATAATCACAATAATTGTGATTATAATGATTGGTTATTTTTCATGTGACATGTCAAAATGTTACTAAACAATCAATGACGTTCAAGTTGGACCTCAGTCTAACATGCCATCTAGCGGATTCTTCACGCGCGATAGCCTCTATTGTTGGACCTTCAATAGAGGTAGTACAATCATAATACTTACTTATGACCCGAGTCGTGCTGCCCAGCAAACCGGTGCGGCAGTCCGTCGTACTCGGCGAGCGAGGTGGTGAGGTGCGGCGGCGGGGAGGCGAGCGGCGAGTGCGGCGGGGAGCCCCCCGGCGACGCCTCGTTGCGCGCGCGCTCCGCCTCCGTCCACTTCTTGTCCGGCTTGGACCGCGGCTTCCGCTGGATCTTGCGGTTCGCCGCCGATATTATTGAGGAGACGATGTCGCGAGTTGATACGTCTTTACCTGGAAGGGGAATGGAGAGATAAAAAAATGAAGCACACTTTTTTTTGTGGGCGTGGTCGTCACATGTTTTATTTTTAAAAGGCAAACGCCAACCTAAAAATCAACCAAAACTAATAGGAATAGACTATATAGGTTTCGTTTGTGTATAAAGACAGCGGTAGGCGTAATTTTTTCTAAGGCATACCTATTAAAAGTCTGCCAGTTAAAACATGCACATGCTTATAAACGATGCTGGTATGTTTGTTTTGGTGCCAGACACTGACAGAAATAGCCAATAACTTATGCAAATTTTAAAGGTATATGAACATCCAATAAATTCCTACAAGATACAAAAAAAGATGATTATGATGACCTAAATTTAATACAAGAAAATTTAAATTCTTACCTTCAATTTTCTTAACATTATGTATGAGCAGGTCGCGAGAGGGCGCGGGTGCGGGGGAAAGTTCCTCCGACGAGGGGTGAGGGTCTACAGGCGGCTCGCCTTCCTCTTCCTCGAAGTACCAATCGTACTGCAAAAAATATATTTCATCATCAGACAATGATTTACCAGAACCCAGACGAAACAAATTGCGCTCTTTTGTGAATGGAGCCTTCATTGGCGGGGACACTTTTAACGCTTTCACGCTGAATCTACACTTTCTATGATGGAAGGGGCAAACGCGTAACCTTAGAAATCAAAACGAGGTTATCCGACAAAAGACTAAAGTGACTGACATAGTGTATCGAATCAGCATGCTTAAGTGGCAATGGGCCATGGACATCTGTCGAAGAATTAAAAATCGTTGCGGTAGAAAAGTTCTGGAGTGGAGACCGCGACTCGGCATAGTAATTGCTTTAAATTTCGAATAGCGCTCTTTTGGTGTGTTCTTCATTGGCGGCGACCATTTTAACGCTTTCACGTTAAACATCCTCTAAGATACTGACTGATTATGTAGGCCTCATATTCACTCTCCATAAAGGTTAGAAAATGGTTTAGCGTTATCCTATGTTATATAAAGACTCACGTGTGTGAGGAAGGACTCGATGATGCGGCACTGGCTGGACATATCATTGACCATGGCGAGCATGTCGTCGCTGGCCGCGCGCACCAGGGTCGGCCCGAACACGATGGCGAGGTTGCGCGCCTCCATCTTGTTGAAGGCGGAGTGCGCGACCACGCGGCGCAGGTGCTGGATCAGGTACTTGAGCGTCTCGTAGTGCGCGTCCGGCAGCGCGTGCACTAGTCGCCGGAGCTCGCGCGCGCGCTCAGGTGACCGGTCGGCCGCTGCAAATTAAAACAAATACATATACATCTTATACAGCTATTTACCTGATGGTCTAATTTGAATCAGGCGTTACGTGCATGGCATTAAGTGTCAGTGTTGATTGACAGTTTTTACACCAGGAAAGCAGACGCGTTACTCTCCACTCAGATATGTTTTAAGCAACTTAAATCCGGTGTGTACCTTGCCACATCGTCATTCTACTTCGTCTTTCGTCGATTTCATTTCAGAAAAGTTCTGCACCATGAGTTTGTTATATCATTATTTCGTATTTAGGTCCTGTTTGGATACCTATTGAATAACTTATAAAGTTCACCATCCAATATGAACAGATTTAATGATATAGGTGGCAGACGAGCCGACGGATCACCTGGCTGTGGTAAGCGATTTCCGCCACTTATGGACACCTGCGAGACCAGTGGTGTCACAAGTGCGCTGCACAGATTCTGGTAGTTTATTTTATTATACAAATTATGACGTCCCAATGTTATCATTCTACTTAAAAATCCTGAAGGTACATACCAATGAACGCTGGGTACAAGTCTGCCGTGAGTAGCGGGTCGGGTAACCGGCGCAGGTAAGCCTTCAGCAGCGAGGAAGCGACGTGCACGTCGGCCCAGCGCGCGTCGCCGCACGGCGGGGGCTCGCCGCGGTCCAGCGCCGCCGCCAGCGCCGCCACGCCCGCCGCGTTGCCGGGCACGCGGTACACGCCCACTGTGCGGAGCCCGTACGCCTGGAGGGAGAAATGATGATAAGTTTCAAGGTAGATGTATTAATGACAATGAAGTAGCTACCTAAGATCTAGACAAGGTCACGTCTCTCCCCGCAATTTTGCTAGGACTTATTCCCAGCGTTAGGTACTCCCAAGCTCGGAGGACCACAAAACCTAAGGATTTGGTGTAGACCCTTAGGTTTTAAGATACGGACGAGAATTTATTCTGATACGTATATTCTGATTCGTTAAAGAAGACGATTTTGCTGTCGAATATCTAATGAGAAAACCTCTTCATTAGGTATAAGTACCCAAAACCCACAATTACCATCAACTTTGGAATCTAAATCAAATAGGATGCAAAACTTCTTTAATCATTGCAAACTCTATACTGAGTGTAGTCACCTCGGAGATAAGATTGTCTAGATAGTAGCTTGCAGAGGTAGACCCTCTCTCCGGCAGCGCGGCACGCACAGCTGCCTCAAGCTTGGTTGCTACAGCGGCATGGGTGCCGATTTTGTATGTTTATGATCACATAAAGACTATAAAGGTCTCTGTTATACTGTGTCTTGTTATCTTACCTCTACAGCGTGCGCGGGCAGTGTGACGGCGCGAGGCACCAGAGGGTGCTCGGGGTCGGAGGGGCAGCGGTCCAGCGGCGCGCCCAGCCAGCCCGACGCGGCCGCCGCGGCGGTGCTGGTCCCTCCGTGCATTCTGCGCAGTTGCTTCGCCATGCGACCCTTCCATGTTTTGTTTTTGGGCGACGACGGGAGTGTGGGGGTTGGAGGACCTGGAATTGAAATTTGAGTTAGACGTTGAATAACGACAATGTTTGAAATTGTAGAGTATTTAGTAGCTGTAGGGGCAGCTACTAAATGATGTTCTAGACTTCTATTCTATATTAAACTAGCGGCTGCCCGCGTATTTGAACGCGTGAAGTTAAGAGATTTTTCATACAAAAGGATTTTCCCGCTAATTCCCGTTCCCGTGGGAATTTCGAGAATTCCTTTCTTAGTGCACCTCTACGGTACCTAAGCTACATTCCTTTCAAATGTCAAGCGTCTATGTTTAGCCGTTTAGGCTGTGCGTTGATAGGTCAGACAGTCAGTAGGCAGTTTCTCCTTTTTATATATTTAGATAAAGGTTTATGATTCATTACGATACCTGTAGGCGATCTATTCCTGCCAATCTTCTTGCTGCGCTGGGGCGGCAAGGGGGAGGGGCAGTCTGGCGCGGGCGCGGGCGCCGGGGCCGGGGCGGCGGCCGGCGCGGGCGCAGGCTCCGCTGGCGGGGGCTCCGCCGAGTGTCTGCGTAGGGCTGCTAGCCACCTTTGAGCGTCTGCTGCGCCTTCAGCCTAGAAAAGATAAGAATAAATATTAATATTAGACTATATTGGATGAGGTAGCGGAGTGAGGTCATCTGATTGTCCTCGATATAAAATAAATAAATAATGTAAATATTGGCCTCACCCTATACCAAGCTTAAGTAATTGTGTTACGGGTACACCTTCATAGAAGGTAAAACGAACGTACTTTAACAGATATGTTACATCCAGACACTGAAAAGACAAGTGTTCATCACACGAATAAACAAAATATCTTAAGGCTCTGTAGTCCGATAACTTTGAAAACGTGCCAACTTACGAATCAGATAATACGTAGTTCCATATTGCGGGTCTTTCATCGATCAATGCTGGTTGTAGAGGATTCCAACTTGGCAGTCACCCAATGTATCAAGGCTTAGGGGACGCTAGACCGTAAAGTTAGACTAATGGTACAAATATTGTCTGTACGAGTTATTACATTTTATCATTGCCTCAGTTAGATGATGATGAGTTATTCCGCTGACACATCTGGGTATAGTTCAACCAAGAGGCTAAATTAGAGTTAGTGAAGACTTATTGCAAACTCTGCGATGGCGGCGGTGGTGACGCCAACGACATGCTTCGCTTGTTGTTAGTAGTCTCCGGCCAGTTTGGCCATGGAGGTGTAAGTTGATATTGCCAGGGAGATAAAGAGTTGCACAAGGTACTATTATAGGGCCGTTGCCTATTCCAGTATAACTTACTTGCTGCAACAGCCCTGCGTCGGTGGTGACGCGCACGACGTACTTGCGCTTGGTGTATTCACCGGCTAGTTTTGGCCATGGAATTAAAGGTTGATATCGCCACGGGAGATAAAGAGTTGCACAAGGTATTAGGATGGGGCCGGTGCTATTCCAGTATAACTTACTTGCAGCAGCAGTTCTGCGCCGGCGGCGGTGGTGACGCGCACGACGTGCTTGCGCTTGGTGTAGTCTCCAGCCAGTTCGGCCATGGAGTAGCGCACGTCTAGCGCGTCGCGCGACCCGCTCTGCGCGTCAGCGCCCGGTGTGCTAACGGCGCCAGGGCTCTGCAACAAGAGGTAAAGAATACCTTAGTAAACCAGCTTTCTTTATTTTTTCCGAAGTGTCACTCGTAGGGGTAGGGGTCTATATGAGGTTTGTTCTTAACTTGGCCTTAAAACCTTGGACAGTACTCATTAGGTACACAGATACTATGCCTTGGATCACGAGACGCGTGACACATTCGCTTGTCACGCTTTGAGATGCAACATGATTTATTGATGAGAGATTCGTGTAGGCAATCCTTACTTCGAAATGTTTGCGAGTCACCTGATTCTTTTTTTAAGGTTATTAAATAAAATTCTGCTAATGTACTAAAAAGCGAATACTACTTACTAAAAAGTAAAGATGACAAACAGATCTCCTTAAAGTTACCTAAGTCGGATCTTATTTTAAAATATAAAAATAAACGTCAAGAATAAATCGTGGTTAAAAAAATATAATTTTTATAACACCCATCAATCATCTTAATTACAAAAATAAATGATTAAAGAAACAATTAAGAGACGGATTTCGGAGTTCAAGGTGTTTATTTGTGTTTATTGTGCCTGAGAGCTACCGTTAATCTAGAAAGACCAGATTGCATTTACAGCTGTGAGAAATTTCACAAACACTGAAGATGTAAGTCAGTAAGATAACGGAAAGTGGACCAGTGAAACTTTATTTTTGAACAAACACTTTTTTTCACTGCCACATTTTATGAAGAGTTTGTAAATAACTTTCAAAAGTTGTCTGCTCAAAATAAATAACATAAACACCAATGCATTCGTTGATGTTATTACATTTTTGCACTGATATGAAATTACACAAGAATTTTTATTTTTCGATTGTCAAAAACAATATCAATATTTTTTATGAAATGCTGGGATAAACATGCGAGATTCGATAATGAGGCTGAACACCGTCTAGAAGGGAAATGCAATGCTTAGCTTATTCTTTGATAGCAATCCAGATAAAAACAACGGCTAATGCTTTTTTAACTGCCGAAACATCCTTGCCACTCTCCCTTTCATCTGACGAAAACGAAAACTGTTTACGACCTAACGCGATTACCTAAAGTCCAAAACAATGGAAAGAGACAGACGACTCCGT
Organism: Cnaphalocrocis medinalis; assembly: GCA_014851415.1. Taxonomy (NCBI): domain Eukaryota; kingdom Metazoa; phylum Arthropoda; class Insecta; order Lepidoptera; family Crambidae; genus Cnaphalocrocis; species Cnaphalocrocis medinalis. The sequence goes on from CM026279.1 coordinate 3,049,966, forward strand.
GTGAACAAACGGCTCACGGAACTAGTATAAAACACCGGATAGCTTTCACCCCCTAATTATAGATATTACCTTTCAAAGAGACGTGAATCAGACAAGTGCTCAAAATGTTGCTCGTGTTTTTGAGGCCATTATCTTTCTAAAGCGGCATTAATCAAATGAGTCGCAGGCGGGCTGGCCACACATTTAGAATTTATAGAGGACAAACCATTTCTTTTTGCCCTTAAGGCACAGTAAGCACTCATGGCCTAATACTCTTGAAATCTTTTACGTACCTACTGCTTTTAAGATGATAAAAAAAATCTTAAGTTATTTGTATCTAGTTATCGCATAATGACCGTCGTTTAGATTTATAGCTACTAAGATGACTACACAATTAATTTTAATAATTACGTTTTTGGGCTCGGGTCTAGGTGTACTCACAGTATGAATGCCCTAATTTGAGACTAATAGACAGATACACTTTATTGCACAAAAATTAAAGGTATATAATTGTTAAAGGTATATAGACATTCAGAGTACATTTAGGCGGTTTTAATCCTGGGCAATATTTTGCCTAAAAATCTACCTACCGTAACTGAAAGTATTGGTCATAGTACACAGCGCCTGCGCGTACGCATGCATCTGGGTTACGGAGCTCTATGACCGAAAAATATCTCGGCTCTCTTTCTTTTGCATCTCATTAACGCTAGCGGGTACCTATTGCACATTGGCCGAAGAAGGTTGTCCCTTATGCATAGGATTATGTAGCGTTCTCACATTAGGTGTTTAACATAAACTATTGGATTTTATGCGTTATTAGTTAAATTTGGTTATTCGGTCAGAATTAATGCATCAATTTTCCATGGATAAGAGAGAAACTACCTAAAACGTTCCACTTATTTCGTCATGTGATTTATGACTACCTAAGTATTTTTAAGTTGAATGCATTTATAGATCAGTGCACAACTTAGGTAGGTACTACTGCACATATTGATTCCATAAATTTTCCTACGTGAAAGTAGTAGGAATATTGTTTCTTATAAGTTTTTCTTTCTTAGAGGTTGATTCTTATTTTATTAGAAAGGGCTATTTGATCTCTGTACGGTGTGGCAGATAATATAGGCATATTTTTTTAAAATAGCTAGTTAAGTATTAAAGGCATTAAGTACAATTATTTATAACTTATCTGTTCTCACTATTGCATAAATCTTATCGAAAGTAGGTACGATGAGAGCACTACCTGAGTACATTAACGACCATAGCAAATGATGGTTTGTAATCTGCGGCTGCCCACGCGCAAGGAACAACGCCTTAGCCTAGTGATGCGCCATTAAACTTAGCCTAGGTACTCGAATGAACTAGTAGAATATAATACTCTCTAACTCGAGTTACACAGTATACACAGAGAAATATACTTACAGGTTTAGATCGGAGTGCGCATATTTTTTATGACATTAGATTTTTTTATGCAATCAGTTTTTTTTAATAAATCTCAAGCAACTTTTGCAATACCTATTCGAAGAATGCGCAACGAGCAAAAGTATGAGAGTAGCGGAAAATCGATCTGTTTGCGTTGATCAGTTTATTCTGAGCTGGTATAACGTGTCAATAAAGTCATGTAATTATTTGATGGCGCCACTACTGCTTATGTCGTAAGGTATGGTTACCCCATTGGTTATAGAAGTTTATGGGAACTCCGTTAGTTCTCCCAAAAATCCCTTTTTATGACTTTCTTGTATTATAGAACCTCTCTATGCCCGACCATCTGCTCGCCAAGCGGAGCCAGCAGGAAATGGAAACCATAGGCTCGTCTTCCGTGATAACCGGCACTTTGTCACGCCACACGGCTGGTGGCCCTTGGACTAAACTGCGGCTGATTTGTGACAATTTTGTTGTGCTCATTATTGGGGAAGGGAAATCAATTACTGTTTGATTATATTTGGGCAGTTGTCTTCCTCTTGTATCGGATGCAACGCCCTGGTGTAAGAGTTTAAAACAAGGGGACTACCACCATCAGGGCAGATATCGTTATCAACTTTTTAAATATGCTTGAACAAGACGAGTTATTTTTATAGTTACTAAATATCATTTGAATTGATATTTTCTATTTAGATAGCAGTATTGTCGCCGATCGTGTCTCGCAACCGTATCGAAACGACAAATAGAAAAGAAACAAAGCTTAAATTGGTTGGTACCGACTTATCGTGATTCCACAGTATCCCCGACCACGGCCTTAAGTTTTGTTTTCACGTAAAAAAAGTCTTGCTTTCAATAGACTAAAATTACCGGTCGGAGATAGCGATCGACGATTTATTGCCTCTGACCCAGATACTCACTTTCCGTATTTGCATCACAGAAAAAAACATGTTTGTTGACCGACGACAACATTTCACGATCGCAACCTATTCACATCTAATGTAATTAGCGGGTCAACGGTCTAAGAAGTGGCACGGTGACGTAACGTCCATCTTGCGTGCGCGCAGGAAAGATGCTAATGAACAATTAACAGACGCCTGTAACGAGGATGCGTTTGCGATGCGCTCAGCGCCAGGGCGTTTAGAAAGTGAGCGAAAAAAGCTGAATCCATCTGTGTAATTGACCCGATCAGCTAGACAGCGGCGCCTTTATTGGCCGATAGTAATAACATATTGCTTGTAGGTCAATTGCCTGTACCTCCAATGTTGGTAATTGCAACGTGTGCCGCCCCCGCCTAGGGTCACCAAATGTTGCCTACAACTTGTTTCGAAAGATCTAAACTTTAGGGACCAGTCCGAGTGAAGATTTTTAACACACTTAAAAATTGTAATTTGATAATTTTGAGTGGGATCAAGTCTCGGTCTCGTTTATGATCCATTGTAGAAATCATCATATTATTATTTCCTGGGCACCTAACGATTATAATTTAAAAAAAATGAATGGCGCATTACTTACTTATTTCACAATATGTGAGACAAAAGGATATATGGTAGGGGGACAAAGTTGAATAGTTTAACAATTAGAGACGAAGCACGGACACCGATTAGATAAATAGTTAAATAATTATGACAGTGTTTGATAGACATCGGGCCATAAATTTTGCATTGCAAGTAATACAGAAGCTCTTAAGTCACCGAAATGAGACGAAAATCTGTCTTTAGTGGTAACAGAACCAAATAGGCGTTTTATTAGAATTGCTTAGACCCGGTAACCCTACTGCAGACTCGTAGCGAATCGCTCTCGATAACGCTTTAACGACGGCCAGACATCGTCCTCAATCAATTAATTGGTATCTCGCGTCTGTGGCCGAGAGATTGAGAAAGGCCAGTGTCAAAATCGAAATTGCTTTTATAGCCGGCCCGGTGATTAGTTTCATTTTCACTTCGCCATATCATCGGATGCATCTTTGGAAATTTAATTGCGATAATAAACGTAAACCTACGTTGACTTGAACTCGAGAACCAACCATCGAAATAGAACATTTCAAGTCTCTTTAGTTATTTTAAAATGATCTGAAGGCATGTGACCTGTTGTTGCTCGTAGACTAACACCAGTTTGTTGCCAAAAACACCAAAAAGCTATCGATACATTTAAGTAAGTAGATTGCGAGTGAGACATCTGTCATTCTGTGCTTCATTCATTACCGAATGAATAGGTGTTTATTTAAATACAGTATTTAAAATCTGAAGCAGCAACAGTGCATTCACAAACAATCTAACGTCTTTCAGGACTACGTCATGCATTAATTCGTCGACAATCTAGACTTACGGGAACAAAAGCTCACCAATAAATCAGTGTACCAGAGCGTCATCATTTGGCCGGGGTCCACGCGCGTCAGATGTGGTCACTACACGTCTTGGTCATTGTCACAGCTTGGCAAGCTCTGCGCATAATGAATGCACCCGCTTCAGCTGTCCGAACACAATATACGACTCCAGCGAACTTTGCACGTAAATTCTCGAAGGGGCAACGTCCTGTCACTGGCAAATCTCCGAAATATCACTGTCCGATTAATAATTAATTCTGCATTAAGGCCACGGTTCGTTATGCGTATTTTCACAATGCGTATGCAAACAAAAGACGTGACATACGTAAAATAAATCGCGCGCAAAGGAAACCGAGCGAGAACGTGCGGAAGTGTTGTGACGGAGACGCGGGCGGGCGGCGTCCGCGCAGGTCTGAAGGACTGTGCGCGCCGGCGCGCGGCGTCTGCGCAGAGAAAGTGCCCGCGCAGACTCCGCGGCGTCTGCCAAATTGTCGTTTTCACGGTTCGGAAATTGATGACTTTTCCGGACGACTCGCTGAACACAATACTAATTTTGCTTTCTAGGTTCTAATAATTGAACAGTTACTAAGGTAAGAATAATTATTTTGATTATTTATCTAATCAAAATTAATGTTACGAGTGAATGCTCATTGAAATTTGGTTGTTCATTAATTGAAATGGAGAAAATTAAAAACGACCACCATACTTATTTGAGCTTAGCAAATTGGTTAGCAATTTGCGAGCAAGGCTGTCGGCCGTAATTCCATCTAGCCGCTAACGCACTCTATAATTGCAATTCGTCATACTTTTCCTTCGCGCCGTGAGCATCAGGGTTGGCGGCAATTATTTTAAGTCCGTGATTTACGGTCGTTGTAGCGGTGACATACGGCTTTGTATATTCGTTAAGTTCAGACGTTGCCAACCAGTTCTTAGAATTAATTTATGCTCTAATTCTGAAGGACAAGGATTTACCAAGAGACAGTGACGATCGAGGAAGGAAAAAGGGATTAAAGTGCCAACCCTTCAAAACTTTGATGACAGGCGAGCTTGTCATTGACCTTTTGGCAATCGTTTTCACGCTTTCAGCTAACGTTGAACGGCTGATGAAATTCTCATCTCGTCGCGTCGAGTTATACGCACATTTGTAGAGTACATGTATGGGCAACATTATTATTATATAATCTTTGGCATTATCCATGGAATAGTCTTCAAGTAATTGACGGTGTGTCTTATGGAATATACGTACGGAGATTTTAAAAGCGTTTATGAATACAGTACCTTGTCAAAGTCATCCAATCACGGTATTTAACACTCTATCAAATCGTACCGTAATCTTCATTAATTCTGTCAGAAAAATCACATCAAGCGTTCATTTGTTTTACGATTTCATATTTTTAAATGACCCACGACTTATGAAATTCGGCTCTTAATCTTATTTGATCAAGATTGCCTAAGATTTATTAAATCAAGATTACTTGGAGATTGAAATCGTTTATTTTATAAATGCTATTTAAAGCACATCTATTTTCTACTTGAGTCATTGCTTATTTTAGAAGGTGTGCAAGCGATCGGCCAGTGCATATGTAGGACGCGTTATACATGTCTGTTCATCATTCATCATTGTTCGGCGTAGGTACATTCCAAATTATGAAATTGTCTGGAGCTCGACGCTTTGAAGAGCTAAACTTGTGGTTGCATAATGTTTGCACTTTTGTTATCTGGTCCAATAATTGTGGCTAATGTATTAGGCAAAAGTACATCGTGACTAAGTACCGGATAGACAATGAAAGCCGGATGACTCAACATGTCGGCGCGGGCGGCGCTACCGTCGCATTTCGGCAATACTGACTCACGGTTACGTGATATCGATTATGGGGCTGTATGAGGAACGATTGTATCTCTAAATTATGAGAGCAACTAGTCAGCCAGAACCAAGCTGAGCTGAGCACAATATACAGGAAGCCGCTATGAATGCCAATGCGAATTTGCAGACATATTTTGTACACAAGTGATAAATATTAATCGTAATGAGAAAGTGTCAGTTACGGCGAAGGTGGGCGATTCAACAAATAAATATATAATATATGTACAGTACATCATTGTCAATTACAAAGCATGTACAATTGTACAGGCGGTTTTTCGCTTCGGAATTTATCATAATATTTCTAACTTCGTTCTAAATTCAACCGTATTTGTAGCATAATAGTTTTGAATTTTTATTTATTATCTGAACATTTTCTTCTAAGAAAAAAACTCAGTATTTTATTGTTAATAACTAAAATAACTGAAATACATGTAGACACGCATCAACAAATAAGAAAATCATGCATGCAATTTTGCATTGATGATAAAATATTGACTTTCACATACTACTAGACTCTCTGTCTGTGGAGGGGTTGTTTAAACACCCATAAAAGCATAATCTAATAGCAGACTTGTAATAGATACAAAATCAACAACGAACAAGATTTACCTAAGTGTAAATTTACATTATGATTTATAGATCTCTACCGCCGATCCACTCTCAAACCGATCGAGAAATCTCAAACAAACGTCTTAAAATACGGACAAGCGAAACGTGTCGGTTTCGACATGCCATCCATCTCGTCCAGGCGTTACGCATGTTACGTGGAACCTACGTCACGCCGCATTTGGGTCAGTTTATTATGCGAACGGTTTACAACCTATTTCGTATTTATAGAGCACGTAGAAAGTAGACCGGGAGGTGGAATAAATCGCGCAATTGATAAAGGTGGGGTATTGGCTATTTATCATCGGACGATATGATGACGCAAGTATGTATGGTACGTGTGTGGCATGAACATAATTGCCTGAAAATATTTTTGTCGATGTAGCAAGGTCGTCTTAAACGTGCATTCGAGGCCGGGATGTAAAAAGTGGTATCAAAACAGGTTAAGAGCGGTAGCCCACTGCGAAAAAAATTGGTATTAAATTTAAGGCAGGCTCTTTAATTGAGTCTTTAGACAAATAAGTACTACTTTGAACGTGCTTAAGTTAAGAACATTTAAACACGACACGACTAAAGAAGCGAATACGACTATAAAGCCGTATCAAAAGTATTTAGAAGAAAAAAAGTTACTTTCAAAATTCCTTTGCTATATTTTGGTAAAGCTCAGGATCGGTATTGAGTCGGTCATCGGAACAAAATATGATAAAATGTGGTATAAGGATTAAAAGAGATAGCCCACTCATAGTTGACCTACAACGATAGCGGCAAAACAAAAAAAGAACGAACAGATAACGTTTTATCTTCAAACCTTATTTTAGTCAGAAATTGGGATGCCGATTGTTTTTGTCAGTGTCTAAATTGAAACTACGGAAATTATTGCACGCGTTGACGCACGAACAAGTAATTTCTTTAATTGTTGATTAATGATAGAGTATCAGATGCAGTTATAATAAAAAAAAAACAAATTATCACGTTAAACTTGTTGCGTAATCGATCCCGGTGGCAAACCGGCCTTAACGAATTTAATTATTTCCTCCAATGTGTCAATTATGTCCAGTTATTACCTGTGTTACGTTTTGTTTGTTTATTTGTGTGACCCGAAAACGCGTTCGGGCGGCGCGCGCGCCGGCACGCCTAACGCCAGCGCGCGGAACAACCGCGAGGCAACTTGTTAAATGCACAAGTCAACTTGACATTGCCAATAAGTTAGTAAATTTACTTGTTGGCTAGTTATTATTAATTAATAGTTACAGTAACTGCTGTCATCGCTAATCATGTTCAAGCTACTTTCTTAAATCTGAAAAATGAACCGGAAATAAAAATATGCGATATTTGTATTTACTTTAGAATGAAATATGTATTATGATGAACACTTACTAAGTGAGCTCAAAGTTAAATTTCGTTAATTTTCAAATTACCTAAAAGCAGCATTTTTCGGTAATCGATAGCTAGGATATGTAAAATATCTTCATCTTTAAAAGAAAAACTAAATTTTTCTCATACTATCTGACATTCTGAAAAGCATTTTAAACCTCAATCGGAGATAGGAAAATGTGCAGTCGTTAGGATGTTCTTTGATTCCCGCAATGTCAGTGAATTACTTCTAATGTATGCGGTTGCATGTTATATTTCACCGTTTGATCTAAAGATATCATTCTGTATTTCCTTAGCTGTGGCCGGTGCGTTGCGTCCAGTCGCGCGGAACCTGCGCGCGCGCCGCCTTAATGGGTTTATTAAAGAGTCGCGAGTGTCCGCATATGGCCTAATAAGGCGTTGTTGTGCGGACGAGACCGTGGGTCTAGACACATAGGGTGCCGCTGATGATAGTAATTACTTTTCCTGTACGTCTGCTGATTTATGTCTTAAACTTTTGATGAAAGTTACATTACAGCAAATAAAGAGGGACTGTAGGTAGGCAGCGTTCCCTGGTGATGGATTACTACGCATGAATGTCGGGTATTATACTGTCTATAGCTGTAACATACCTCAAGTTACTTAGACAAATATGTAAGTAAATAAATTGCTGTAGTGAGGACATAATAGATAATTTGTTTGTGACAATATACGAGTAAGTAGGTACAAAATGTAGGTACTCAAAAGTTTCATAGAGATTTAGATTAGACCGTATCTTGTAGTAGGTATTAATTTCTTATTAATTAAATATTTGAATTTGCAATTATAAAGAAACAAGTGGCAAAGTGTTAACAGTAACTCAAGGCCTGGTCATAATGCCAGGCCTATTCTGCTCGGAATAAGGAAATGCAAATATCTAACACATTTGCATTTCCTTATAACACAAGAAAAAGTAGAAAGACTATGGCACTATAAACTTACATAGTAGTATCTCCCACTGCTCCAAATGATTAGGTACATTCGCAAATAAGTTATCGCAATTCGATCCCCGTATGATTCACGGAACGCAATACATATGCGATTAGCGGTAGAAAGTAAACAATAATAATGGGCGCGCGTCCGCCAGCCCACTCGGCAGCCACCGGCGCGGAAACGCTCTGGAAGAGCCACCCGTGGGCGCATTGTCTAGCCTAGTCTAGTCTATAGTCTCGGCGAAAGTCGCGTAACTTTGTGACTAATTTATTGGCTAAGCCGTTGCATCAGAACTGCTCCTCCTACGGCGTGAGTGGTCTGGATCAGGCGATGATTTTTATTTTCGCACACGACTTTTTTGGTCGATTCACGTCGCTGCAATTATGTAGGAAGGCGAACAATTGTAGATATACAAATTGATTTTAAATAACTCCTTAGTCATTCCGTTGCAGTTGTCTGTCGAGAACGAAGCTATTGATAGAACATAATTGCAATTGCAATATTAATAGAACTGAAAATTAGCCGGATATTAAATGCATTCTGCAATAATATCTGTCTACGGAAAACGTGTCAAACAATAATTAACTATTACTAATAAAGTTACATATATGGAATTCTATTACATCGTTATGATATAATAAAACCGCGTCAATGAAATGTATGACATAAGTAATGTAATAAATCTTGTGCATCGCAGCGCATAGACAATCGCGGCGTATCCAGCGATCTATCTGTGCGTATGCGCGCGGGCGTCGACCCCGGCAGCGGATGATCGCTGCGTGCGCGCTTCGGCTAGCGATTCTCGGATAAACGATTGACAGCAGGAGTTTGCTTAGAGTTTATTTGCCTATTGCCAGTTTATTATTTCTCACGAGCCGTTAAGGATTTTATAAGGCTATTAAAGGGACGTTTGCTTATATGTATTTTGTAAACTATGAATGATGAGTAAAGTGTGCATGGCTTTTGATATTTTACAATTTGTTGTGTTTGTACTAAGTACACGAACGCTAAATTTTGAGAATAATTTAATAAAAATAAGATAATTTTATTAAGAAAATACACAAATTACGAGGATATTGAAATCTTATTAAACTTTTTCATGCCTTTATTCTTCACTCGTCAATTATTAAGTTCAATCTGAAACGAAGAAGAACCCACCCAATAAAAATAATTACACAACCAAAGATGACGTTGATGTCTTTTCCATAACCCATTTACCAAACATAAAATAAAATTCTTGCTAATGAATAAATGTATGATTGAAGTACTCGTAGACTATTTTAGTATGCAAGTACCCAAATAGCAATGCTCTTGCCCCACAACAATCGCAGTGCGCACTGCAGACAGCGGGTCGGCGCGGGCGCAGCCATGTGGTCGGCCGCTTTATGCGCATGCGCCTCGTTAGCCGTTCCAGGATCCATTGTGATACATCTTCATCTGATTTACTCAAGTGGCTTGTGCCATTTGGTTTGCAACTGCTGGGAAGCCGACTGTTAATTGAAGATATTTTATGCGACTCACAGCTGACTAGAGACAGCAAAGAAGATAACTGCTGTGAGAAATATTTTTATTGTATGAACACTATCAATTTAAGTGGACTGGCTTTTACGTACTCTAGTCCATTTATCATTTATTTATTTGGTCCATTTTACGTTAAAGAAATTAATAAAGTGATTACTGTTTAGTAACATAATAAACTTTTGTTTTTATTCTTGTCGATTTTTGTTTCCTTTATTTATTACAAGGGTCGTATATGCCATATAGATAGTTTCGAAAATTATAGGTACATACATTAGTTATTATGTTAGAAATTGTCTGTCCTCACAAAATAAGGAACTTTACTTAGTGGATTTAATATAATGCTCTGTTCTCGTTAAAAAGTATTTATTCTTACGAAATATAAATCTTGCTCTAATCCAAAACGTTTATCAAACTTAATTCGTCTTAATTCATTTCGTGTTATTTGTCATATTTTATGCGTTCAAAGTCTTTATCTCAGCAAAGTAAACAAACAAAGAAAGGACCGGTTCATACACACATTTTACACCGCAAAAAGGAAAACCACTTCAATTTAAAAAACGTAATTAAAATATCACAGAGGTTGTGTGTATGGGACCGCGGGTGGTGTAAGGATCCCACACAAAAACGGCATATCACGGAGTCGGGGCATTCTCCACCTTCCCCTTTGAGTATGAGTATGTATGAGTATGTTGCTTAACATCTGAAGCATGCGCGACTAGCCCATCTGGAGCAATGCGGAGTAGTTCCTAATTAACCTCACTCGGGATGGCGCTAGGGTCGTCACACATGAAATATTTTAACCGAGGGAGAGCTACGCTTCGGCATAAATGGGCTGGGAACGGGAGTGAACCACAGCCTCACTGAAAACCGGCGTGAAGCAGCGCCTGCGCTGTGTTTCGTCGAGTGAGTGAGGGTACCGGAGACCTAATAAAGGGGGCTAAAGGTTGGCAGCGCTCTGGTGTCTAGTTGGATGATGATCATGTAGTTTGGCTAAATGTTGAACAATTCCACAAGAGAGTTTCACCAAAATTATTTGCTGGTCATCTCACTATCAACTATCAAATCAAATTGGCCATTTCCGACATTCCCATCCCACGTCAATCTAAACACACATTTGAGTGCTTGTAGCAGCATGCTTTCATTTTAAAATTAGGAAAAACTTTAGTATCCAAACTATGATATACCTATTGATTCACATGTCAAAATTATTATCTAGAAGTCAACCACCTCTGCAAATTAGGTCTGTAAAATGTCAACACCCTAAGCTGGTAGCCCTACTCCCATCCCGATTGCGCGGGAGTGCCGACATCCGTTCCTAGAAGTCTCGAGCTAGCCGCGGCCGACAGACAGACCGACGCTGCACGGTGTGCGCGAGCGCAGATACGTCGGAAGCGGCCGCGCGGCGATGACAGCCGGGGATAATGCCGACAAATCGGCGTTGCACAAGATTGATGCGATCAAGATTAGACCAGCTAGAGACGGGCTGTTCAACGATTGCTATCGATGTGAGAAGCATAAACAGTGTTAACAAAGGTTTACCTAGTCATTTTTTTACAACAAGTCTATTGAGTTGGTTAAAGTTTATTAAATCTGACTTTACTACCTAATGCAACGGATACTGAACCATTTAATAATTTTTTGGTTTTTTTTTGCAAATAGATGAATATTAAGTTATTGCTCAGACACATAGGCACCCTATTAGTGGAGCCAAAGTAGAGGTAAGTTAAACGGGTGTTTCGATTTAAAATATCGATATTGTATCGATACACACTGCTCATCTTCAATGTAAACAAACGGTCAGACGATCCCGCTACTACTCGTGATGTAATATAGACTGAGGATTTAGTATGCGATTTCCAAAATCGTTTTTAATATATCATCGGTTTCATAAGATGACTTATCATTAATCTAATTTAGTTAATGCTACTTTCGTTCAGTTTGCATAAAGAAGATAGTCTTGGTCTCGATTCAAAATATTTTGTAAATAATAGTCATCATTTATCAATGTAATCCGCTGGCAATAAGAAAATATTCTTTTTTAACGTTAGCTTTATCTTACGAAATGCGAGCTTCAAATAATAAAGTATTTCGAGTAACAAAGAATAGTCAATGTGTGTAACTCTCAGTAGCCGAAACGACGTTTTAGGTTTTATGACGACTTAAAGCATAAGTGGCTTTTACTAATGTCGATTTTGATAGATATTGTTGCAAGTGAGGTGTACAGCTATTACAATCGCGTGTGGTCAATAATAACATCCTATGCCCCAGACAGAAGACACAACAGAAAATAATTGTTTTTTTGGCTTCAAAAAGGATTTTGGATTTAACCTAGCGTTTAATTTAGCAGCCTGGTAAAAATAGCATTCATACTGGCATAACTCCGTTGGTCATCGGGTAGGTGTGTCTCCTCAGCAGGATGGGATAGATTTACAAATGGAATTGGTCTCGTGCAGTCGCCCTTGCGCTCGCGCCGTCCCCCACCTATTATTTAATCCACTGCACTATTGGGTCAATGGCGAGCACGAACTCCATAAACTGTGATTTTGATATCGAAAAATAGCTGGTGTTAAGAAACAGTTGAGTGCTGCTAAAAATGTGTAGTAAAATCTTGAGTGACGTACTGTTTACGACGCTCGGCGCTTGGTTGCGAAATGGCCAGAATTCGACGTGGCGCAACGCACGTACCCCATGGAACGAGCGAACCGTGAATCACCGACCGCAAGGTGCCAGCTATATAATAGGGACACTGTATTAGACGTCCATTCAATTCCTTCTTTATGCTCAAAATAAATGAGCGAAATGTTTACGATACTAGCAACTCGCAGACCCTTATGGTTCATAATAATAGTCAATAAGTTATAGTGATTACAAGTCTGCAGACATTATAAAGTGGTATAGATAGGGGAACCTAATACGATACGAATAAATACCTTTCACTGGAAATATTTATTACAAAACCAAGGAGATGATCACAGACATAATAGTTTTATGTGCAGTTAATAAAACGCCATAGTGAAAGTTATCTCACCAACAAAATGGCGTCTGAAAGACCATTAACTGCTTAAGAGAACGGAAGCTCGAGGAGTAGAGGCTTATAGTGCGTAATCCTCGTAATAGAATACTTGATGAGTTCTAAATCAGCTTTACGCGTACGCAAGAGAGTCTAACTATACGCCAAACACATAAAACTAAAGATCAAACGCACTTACTATGTGAAGTTTGATCGTAAATTAAGTGAATTTTATGACGCTAATATATGTAGTTAGTCTAATATTACTCGTATTAGATTCCAAAAAGTGACCTCATTGAATTTCTAACTCCCTTTCCGTTTCACATCGAATATCGAGAAGAGAATCTCTAAACTCCGTGTATTATAAAAGCACTAGACCGGAAATCAAATCCAGAACCATTACTTGGAAGCTAAACCTTATCTACTGGGCCCTCGAAGTTAGCGCGATTAACACAACAATGAGGTGTATAAGTTTGCTTATTGGAAAAAATAAACTGCCAATGTAAGATGAAAGTAAGATAAACCGCTATGACAACATAATGATGATGATCCCCTATAAGTATGGTCTCGCGGTAGCTTAACGGTTATATAAAGTTATTGCGCAGTTCTCATTGATTTATCGAGTGATAAATGTTACTTTTAGCGGAAAGACGGAAGAAAATACTAGTGATTTATTTGTTAGCGTGTGACGGATGGTTTATGTTCCATTAAGTCGTATGGTAGTCTAGCTTTGTCTAGTTATGATTGAGCCTAAGATAAATGTCTGTACGAGATGAATTTTATTATGATAGTTAATAAAATATCGTTTAGTTTAGTCTTCATGAATTATCGTAAAAATAGTGATTGTTTCAATATAAACTGATTCAACTGATACCTATTTCAAATCCGTTTCACTCAAATTCAAGATTATCTTGGACAAAAATATAAGTTCAATGTCTTCGGACAGACTCTTAAAGATATTTATTCTTCAAATAGACTATTGAATGAACTTCGAATAAATCCTTTTCCAAATAGTTTTGTAATTTTGAATTATATAATGTTCTAAAATGGTCCATCACATCAGCCAAAGTCAACAGAAACGTTTATAGAGACGAGACGTGGTCGAGAATGTTCTCAGACAGTTGGGATTTAAGAGTGTTTATCAGACGAATTTATGAAAACCCCTGAGACAATCCTTAGAGGTCGTATAAATAGCGTATTAAATACTTTTAACCACTGGCCTCGCCTAAAGGGCCTGTATGTAGCAAATTGCCAAGTCCTAGTTGTAGCTTTTGTTACAAAATAAGCATACAAAAGGTTTTAGCAGAACGTGTTAAGGACGTTTGCCCTAGAAGAGAGACGTTTAACATACCTAGTTTGCGTAATAGGTAAGACAGTTCACTATGGACCAGGTATTGTCAACATTTGTAATCACAGACAGCTTAAAAAGTGTATGCTTTATAAATTCACACAACACACAACATCTCATACATTGACCTGACTACGTACTAAGTAGCTTATTATAATGCTAAGGATATGTGTAGGTATATCTTTTTCACATGCATCTGACAGATAGCTGCTCTTCATACAAAAAAAAATAGTACAATGCCTCTTAGGGTCGATAACTCATAGTTTTTCCTTAGCTTAAATCTTTCTTTAGGTTTAGGTGGATTGTCGGCTTACCATTGGTTGAGTATCCCTGCTATCGGTTTTTAGTAAGAGGTGCTAAAACATTATGGCTCCAGTTGCATCAGAAGACACCATGAGCGATAGTTTCGTGGACGCTAATTGATTTGCGATTCGATACTTCGGTCTGCGCAGACGCATACTAACTGCACTTAAACTTGTTATGAAACCAATTGAATGGTGTCGAATGTCAGGCGCATAACAGAACGCTGTTTGCGCATACGAACGACTGTTAGTACTTTGAGATTAGGCTTTCATGAGAAATATTACTTATGTCATCCAAATCAAATATGCAAATCGGATTATGCAAGCGTGGGAAGCTTACTTGCAGCATTGGAGTAATAACGAGAATTGACTTGCTAAGCTTTTTTCGTAAAAGCTGGAAATGATCTCATGAAATTTATCTAAAATATACTTATGACAGTTTCTTTATATATTTTGCAAAGATATTAAGTAAAAAATATGATGATTATATCGGCAATAGGAATATATAATCCTTTAATTTATTATAACATTAGGCGTGATATTTTATTCTGATTCACCTTTTGTGATGAAACTAATCATAAACGAATTTATTTATTTACATACATAATATTGAAACCATTTATTTTAGGCCTAAAATGTTGTAGTTTTCATCATTTGAATTCAAGAGTAGGCAGTATTACAATGGAAATAAACACTTAAGTGGCTATCAAAGTGGAGGCTGTGACGGGCAAATTTGGCTAAGCAGCCCTCTTAAAATGTGCATATTTAAACCTACTTATGGGGGGCACGATGATCGTATTTCTTTGGCACGCAAACAAATAACAATAGAATTTCTACGCGAAGAGACTTGGACACAGTCAAAGCCACGGCAATGAAGTAAAGGCGTACGTCGTGTGGGGCACGTACACACTATAGATTGATTTGAAAATAGGAAAACCTTTTTTTTGTTCTTTCGCGTCCTTTAAATCCTTCCTTCCTTTAAGTCCTTTAAATTATCACGTGTTATTTGTTGTGTCATTGGGAAAGTTATGTAATACCTACTTTACGCGCATTTTGTGGTAATATTTTCTAAAAATGGTGGAAAATTAATGTTCAATTTGTTCATAAATGTATCGTGGGTGGGTAGGTATCGATCAAAGACTAGCTTTACTGAAAAATCTCATCCGTTTGATTTTACATTAAACCGAAAGAATATGCTGCTAGCCGCTATATGACCTTAGTTGAAGTAGAGTAAGTGACTACGAGTATATGTTGAGGAAGTGAAGGATCTATGGCGCAGCAAGAAAGGGTCTACGTCCAACCGACGCATACAGGCTGTTTACTGATTGGAAATGTGAATAGTCGTCATCGCACACAATTTCATTGCTCACTGCCATTCACTCCCTCAACTCAAGGATGAGCATGGATTGCGTGCGTCTCATTACCATTCGGCGCACGCGCGGCTGCGCTGCCGTCATATCCTCGCCTGAATTGGTCTGTGTAATTAATAAAAGAATATGTGCGCAGCGCTATGTTCGGCAACGTGAGGTCCGATGTGCGCAGGACTATGTTCGGAAATGTGCGCATTGTGATCATCCCATGGAGTTGACCAAAATGCCGCGCGGGCGCAAGTATTGGGCGTGATTCATGGATTGTGAATCAGGGTTTTTTAACATTGAATGGATGTAATAAACCGCAATGTTAAACATTGACAGACTACATAATATAGCAATTGGTAGGTATCGAAATATGCATTGAAAGTTCAGATTAGGTACAAAATCACATATTTGCACATCTGATTCTGATTCTCAAAGCGGATCATTATACGTTTATATAAAGTAAACAAAGGGATAAAATCAATTTCACACTTTTGTTTGAAGTCTTTGTTTCTTATTCTCCGGAGTGTTTCCATTAAAAATTAATAAAGTCATAAAATTCATACAGGTGTACAAGTGCTTAAACCACTTCCAAATCAGTCGGCCGGCGCGGGCGCCTCGCTTTGTTCAACTCAACAACGGGCTCGGCATACATATCCCAGAATTAATTCCTTTTGACCCTGAAGTTTACTTCAAGTGTCAATTCAACTATTTCCGGAATCGTTGCCACAAATCTTCCATCGGTAGGTTCATTCGGACGCGCAAACAAAAGCGTCCATTTAAATACAATTGCCAGACATGCCAAATACCGTATCGTGGTCCAAGACACTGAACTGGTGGTGTGAGTGTCCTTAGACGGCGACAGTGCTCGTCTGCCACTAAAAAAACGTATAACAGACATAAGGATTACTCCATTAAGAAAGAAGAAATTAATAGACAGAATTCATTGGTTAGGCATGTGTGTAGTCTACTAACAAGTGTAGATAAGGGTTTTAATTGGAAATTATTTATGGGTTGCTAACAATCTACACGAATCCCACCTGTCAAGTTCCATAATCTAAAATATCGCAGGTGCAGTCATAATAAACATAGCAGATGCGTGTTACTTTAAAACGTTATATTTCAGCACCACTAAAGCGATAACTTCCAAATTAATTGACTTAACGCTGTTCAAGTAAGTAGTAAATAAAATAAAACTATGTTCCTTCATGAAGTTGAGACTACACGTTTCCGATTGGCTGCAGCACTTGCGAGAGGTAAGCCCCTCTCGCGAACCGGCTCAACACATCAATACTTTTCAATTTCCTCCCAGCGATTTATATTAAGCCGCCTCATTATAAAAGGTCCGAGACCTTCGCGCGTTTCCTCGTGAGCGTCAGGTGTCATCCGAGCCCACGTCGGTATCGCGTCGTATCGCGCTGTCATCGCTCGCCTATTATGTGCGAATAGACATGTGACCTCATGAGACCAGGCAAGGCCGAGCCGTCAACCTTTCCTTTTGTATAAGATGAATAATCTCTTATTGAATTATCGATAGGTTCAAGTACTCCGCACGAGAACAGTCAATTCCTTACTCAAAGCTTGGACAATTGTGCAATACTATACAATTTAAAAGCCCAATATCCTCTGCTAATCACTTAGGCAAGCCTATAACCGAGCTTTTTCCGATTAATTTATTATATCCTTGCGCAATTTACGATATGAGACCTACAATTTACGGTCATAATAGTATTTAGCTCATAATTATGGAAATATATTGACGTTTTAATATAGCGGTCCAATTTATGATCCCGGCTCGAATGCATTAGTCCGTACAACCCTGTCCCACCAGTTTTCTACTTACTATGCATGCGTAAAGACATTTCTTTCATCATGTTTATTGATTTTCTTCAAAGCAATAGCAGATATTGCACTTAAGCCAAGAATTACTACGAGAAACAACTTACTAGATTCAATCTTTACCACAATATCTAAAGAAAGCCAACCCGTTGAAACGCGGGGACATTGTTGGTTACTTTCACTTCACATAAATAATTTGTTATTAATACCTAACATTTGTTCGTGGCAGTTGGATTAATCTGCAGTTTATCCAATTGGCTGGCGTTTCTAATCCTAATATTACATCACACGCTATTATCTTTAAATTCTATGCCACTCTTTGTACAGTAAGTAAACATGCGTTGTAAATGTTTGGATGAATTAGTCAGAATTTAAAATGCGATTTTTTTAAGTACTTCCAAATATCGCGAATCGCGTTTGTTATTGCAACGAGCACGTCAGCAGAATCTTCAAAGGGTTTTTTATTAGTAGAATGTTTGGTGGAGTACATTGACTTTGCAAACCTTTGAAATGTTACCACGAATTTAAACTTGCTTAGCTTCAGGAAAATAAAGGACTAAGATTGAGGCGAAAATTGAAACTTCCATAAAGAAATTTTCCACTTGATGTATATGGTGAGAAAATTGAGGGCGTTGAACTCGAAAATTAGCAATAGACTGGAGATTATTTTTAAGGTTATTTCGGGTCGGGAGTTGATGTTCCGTTCTTCCAGGCGCTAATGAATTTTATCAAAGGCGGATAAATATTGCGGTGGACGAGAAGCGAAGTCATGCCGAGAAGCTAATTTCTTTGTCGATTTTCGCACGTGTAACTTTTAAGTATTATTGTAAGTGAAATTCAAAAAGAAATTAAATAATATGCGTATAATATTGTTCTTCTATAGCTTAAACCTCTTCCTCTACCTATATTATCCAGGACATAGCAAATCTGCTCATTGAAGGGAATAACGTCTGTCCTTCGCAACCCGTAGAAGGAACCAGACCAAGGGGATCATGGTTTCAGGTATCTAATGATGTTTTCCCTCATCGCCGAGTTACTAGTATAAACAGTTTAGAGAATTAGTGCAGTCAGTTCATTCAATCCGCCGTCCGCGCGCCTGCGGTCGCTTGCACAACGGCTCCAGATTATCATGGCCCAGTTGACAGTTGACAGCAGTGTGGCGTAACTGGCTCTCACTTGGCTACAGCGGTCAGGTCTCTTGATGTATACTATTGGCCGTTATATACTAGAGGCCGTTTGACCTTTGCGACCCTTTAGGGGAATCAGACCTACTAAATCATGGTTACAGGTTTCAGAAACTATCCGAAACGTATAGGTTCTCTCATAATGTTTTACCTACCTAATGGTAGAAATACGTATATATATTTGAAAAATCCAGAGGTGCAAGCTTGGTTTCGAAACAAGACCCCCGCCGCATGGAAGGCACGTTCTTAACCACATCTACCATTTGCTGCATTTGCATCTACCATAATCTACCATTGCTCTTCCACGTCATTGCCCATGTCGCCTATATGGACGAGCTAGCGCTGGCTACAAACTAGTATCAGATAAAGTCTCGACCCTACAGCATTTGCATTGATGGCGATGCGTCAGGTGCTGCGCGACCCCGCTCCGGCCTCGGCAGCTGAGCCCTTGCCCTTTTACGGCCGGGTCTATGTGACAGATAGATGTTATTATAAGCGGAAAATGTAAAAATAGCCCTCACTGTGAATCAGCCTGTTACTTAATGCCATATAAGCCATTTTTGGTAAAACTTCAATGTGACTTAACGTAAAGCTCACTGATAACGCCGGAATTATAAAGGATTATCGTAAATAAAATTGAATTAAGACGCCCGGGAAAGCTTGTAAGCGCCATCTTAGTAAATATCTTGTAAGTTATAATCATAATAATATCTTAAGTAATGTTAATGCCAAAAGTGTTCATTTTAAATTATACTTTAAATCTCTTTTGTAAGTTTCTAAATTCTGTTTAAATTATGTCTTCAGTGATTTATCAGTCGAAACTATATACATAAAACAAGGTAAAGGAGTAATATAAAATAATAAACAATCTCTAAGCCGACTTGGCGCGAGACAAGACAATAGCTTAGAGTTCTCAATGTTATTCCCATGGCGGCGACATGATGCCCTCGTAGGCTCGTATCGCCTATAAAAGGGCTCGCGCTGGGTCAAGATCAGCAGAGATAAGGACGAAGGGACTCCGACACAGATAAGTGACAGATGTCTTATATCTTCGGCAAGACCCGGAACAGATGGAATACATATGCGATTTCCAACACCCACATTTGAGTATCTGTGTCAGTCAACATCGCGAATCAAAATTCAAACAATAGATCTTCTAATATTCTTTTGAATGGCTTTATGTCAAGCTCGCGGACTTTAGTTCGTTGATTTTAGTCAGAGCTGTTAAATTCTCCGTTTAATTCTAGACTTACTTGTGCCTAAAAATGACACACAAAAATATCACATCACATAAATTGTCCTGCTTCCAAACTAAGGTGTTTCCTTGTCCTATGGAAAACAGAAACAACGAAGGAACCACAAACACCTCAGACCCAAAAGAAATATCTGACTCATCAACAAACATTGTGTTAGAGATGAGGGTTGTATGAAAAAAAATTACAGATTCTAGTAACCAAACTGTACTGTACTTGTTGTACTTAGGTACAAAGATCGGAAATGTATCTGTAAGTATAATCTATGAAATATTTCAAATCTATTTATAAAATTTAACCCACATTTGTAGATTGCATGTTTATTAATCACATACATCCTATTCTGTGGCTGAGAAGTCGTCGCAACGCCCTGCGCGCGCGCCTCGCCCCAACACGGCGAGTGCCACTATTGTATGGTGATAACTATACTCGTACTTAAACCACAAAAAGGTTACTGTGACCAAACCCTATTCATCATGTCTAAGGGCAAAGTTCTTGTCGGTTACCACCCACTACAAGGAATTTATTTTTGCTTTATTGTAATGGGTAATGTAATTTAACATAGATATTTAATACAACTAACTAGTTTCCTTTCCCACTTTGACAGAGGTCCCTAAAAAGGCGGGCATCAACATAACATCATTTCTAAATTTAGTGTTACCATCAAAAGTTATCCAAACACGGACCTATTATTTTTTTGTTATATCCACGTTTTTTATCGAAGAAAGAAGATATTTGCATTCTAATGTCGAGTCGTGAAGGAATTTCGGTTGTTCGTATTCAAGGATAACAGCTTTTTATCTGTGGACGCAAACAGGATCCTTGCCACAGAATATCGAGCTTAACGATTTTCGATTCCAGAGTTTCTTGTATTTACTCGGCAGCAGAATTTATTATGTGCAAGTTTGATAACAACTCTCATGGTATTAATTTGCAATAAGATCTACTAGTGTGTAAGGTTTGTTACCACCTGTGTGTTATCTAGACGATACGTTTATAACCACTTATTTAATCTATACTATTTATAAAGGCATAAGTACTTAGACAGCGACAAGGGATATGTAGAGAAACCCTTGCGAGATGTAATCGACACTCAACGCGATCTATTGGTTAGATTTAGAATTAATAGCACAATAGAGAGAGTAACGAAGGCCCTTACTTCGTCACTGGTATTTAAAAAAATATAGGTTTCATGAACAAACCCCATTGCTTCTTGTCCTTCCATTTAGTGACGCTTACCTGCAAAAAAAGAAAAATAAGTTAGTGCTGCGTTTGGAATACGATAATAAACTCATATAAATTTACACCATGATTAATTCAGTCAAATTAGGAGTTTTATCTCGTATTAACCTGTATCTAAAAACTTATATTTTTACATGTGTCTCAAATGTACATGACACATGTGTATCTGCTTCTGTCTAAATAAAAAGTCAATGTTAAAACATGCAAAATATCTCTTTCAAATATTTTAGAAGCGTTTTCGCTTGAACTTTTTGCTATTGTAAAACCATGTGTCTTTTTTCGGACAGACGACAATGTGTTTCCCACGTCTTATTGAGGTCTGATGATATTTTTGTGGAGAATCATATTAACATAAAATTAGATAGCGTTGATACTGATCAGCACTCTCGCTTAGAAAAACAACTTCTCACTCATTGTCTCATTGTACACAGCGGTGGTTGATGCACAAGTCGTGATAATTGATTTTTTGTTACTGTCGATTTCTTTCTCGTAATTAAAATCATAGGGTGTTGAAACCCAATTAGTAAAATCAAACTATTAAAGAACGAAAAACATAAATTTGATTAATTAACACTTCATTGATGAGTCAGCCTTATCAGAGAGGAAGATATTGCTTGATATTTAAAGAAGGAAGGCCATACGTCAAAACAATAAAAAATATTTTTACTACTACAGAGGAGTATTTTTAACTCCACCTGAATCTGAAGGGCCATTAGTTAATAATAGTCCACTCTTTGACTTTCAACTTTCTCATAAAAATATGAAAAACAACGCGCTATTAATTTCTTTGAAGATGTCTGCCAAAATATTATAGTTGATGTCTAGCCGTGCGAGACAAAAGAATGATGTTAGTTTAGCATTAACCCTGGCATTGATAGCGTTTGACTGGCGCCGGCTACTGGCACGCCTGTCATCGCACACGCATATTATTTCATTTGTGAAGACGTAAGCGCAGCACAAAGATGACGACAACAGCAACTAGACTCAAATAGATAAATATTACATTGTTATCTCTGTCTAACCATGTGTGCTGAAACAAAGGAGTGATGCATTAACCCTGACATTTGGAGTAGTTCTCACTGGCGGCTACCCCAAGCTTGTCATGCGCAAGTGCCTACGTTACATCTGTGAAGCAGCGGGTGCGGCACAAGTTAAATATTCCAATGTGGTCTGTGTTTAACCCTGTTTTAAGACAAAAAAGAGAGGATAACCCTGACATTCACATGGTTTGCAAACGCAAAAAGATAACAGAGTCGTAACAATACTATAAAATGATTGATGAGGAAGAGAGATGGACTATGAAAGTGAATGCTATTTCAAGATCAATAAAAGTTTTCTATGACAATCGATACAGCGTTTATTACGAAACATTACTGTATGTTGTCAAAGTTACTTTAATTTTATTACATTGATATATTTTTACTTTAAGGACATACACGAACTTAATACACATTTTACCCCTCTTTAGGGTTTCGGTTAAATACTTCGAAGTCTATCATTTTGAAAGTTGGTTTTAGTTAGCTAGGTGTTAAAAGCTGCGTGTCGTGAGATCTCGTATCGGCACGTTTAGTTTCTTTCCTTCATTGTGTCGCGAGTGAAACTCCAATGTACATTATTGTTTTGATAGACTTTAAATATGACAGCTTGATTTATCACTCACTTTCACTGCATCATAGATCCGAACGAAAGGAAAAATATTACCGGATTAATTTAATGAGCTATTATTAGTTAGAACGAGGGATGTGGAAAGTCTATAGGCACGTGGCGGAGTGATAAATGTGTCTTTATTAAGCTTAGTAAATTACTAGCTCTCATTGAAAAAAAAAATGAATTGAGATAACATCACATACAATGTCCTGGTCCCAAACTAAGGTTTTTCTTGTGCCTTGGAAACCAGACACCCATGTAATTATTAGGACGCTACGCATTTCAATGTCAATGTCAACAGGCCAATATTTTCTTACATGTGTGAACCTTTCTAGAAAAAGCACAGACCTAGGAAGCATCCCTTTGATGAGAGAAACTAGCTTCTTAGACTTCTTAAGTCGCTTCCAATGAGTTTCCAAAAATGCAGAACCCAGCGTGCGCAGAAATGCCTATGCGCACTCAAAATTTTAGTCTGCCATCTCTGGATGCACTTTATGAATTGCGGCCTCAAGAATAAGTAAACATGTTATAAATGAACCTTGACATATTAGTTTTGTTGGTGCGTGGGAGTCGAATTTATTTATACTCCGAAACATACGGGACTACGGCTGTTAAAAATAATTTATTGTACCAGTCGCTATGTGCGGTCAACTATTTTAGTTTGGCGTTTATGATAATTTATGTATAGTTGCATAGTAAATTGTAATTACGTAATATTGCCTACATCTTTACTTTTAATAGTGTTTAGATACAGAAATAAACTTGCAGCACTATTGCTGCATAATGCATCTCTATAGACGTCCATCACAGTAACGTAAAATATCAGCCAAGATACTGTCCGACTGCAGGGCAAAGGCCTCCATCATAGAAATCAAGGCATCGCTACTATGACGGTATCGATGGTTGGACCATGATCTCGGGGTCCTGGGTTCAATTCCCGGGTCGACCATCACTGATGTTTTTAAATTCAAATTGACATAAGACTCCATCAAACGATAAGTAGAGTCGAGTGTTTCGAAAAAGCTAATTTGATTATGAGGATAAACATCGAGTTAAACTTGCAACGTTTCCCGAGGACAGTGCAGCGGCGGATCGTCGCAGGCGCAACCGAGCGGCATTACGTTTGCTCGTGCGCAGGTTACGTAAACACCTGACGCGGGAACCTGTCGGCGCGCGCAGACCAGTTCCGCTGCGAGCAAGGTCCTGGCATAGACACTGACTAGGGTTACCGAACAGCCTAAAGGTGTTCCTTGTAGCGCTAAGAGGTTTAGTTTCGATGCGCTTAAAAATACGTGTGTCACGAGGAATATTTCGACAATTGAACTAGTTTAGCCGAACATTTGGGTAAAAAGGAGGAACGCGCTTATATTTAGTATTAGTATACACACTATAGGTACCCCTGTTAATGGGTTGCTAAGATCAGGGCAGGCGCGTTAAAAAAAATGAGATAGAGAACCTTAATGTTAAGCTAGTCTCAAGCTAGGGAATTACTAGTACTACCCGTGCGGATAAACGCTGGGATTAGAAATGGCGGCGCAACTATTCACCTCTCGCTCGCACACTATTTGCGTCTATACTCGCACAGTGGGTACAGACTGACAAAAAAAAAGCTGCGTTTTAATACAATTTTGTGAGCTAGTTTTGCCGTGGTTTTGAACCTTTCGTTAGTCTTGTCATATTTTGTTAGAAAGGTACGTTATTCCTCATTACTATAGGCCATGTATGTACCACAGGCGAAGCCGGGGCGGACCGCTAATAAATGTATATTTTTGTGAGAACAAATTCGTTTATAAAAGCGATAATTATAATTTATTATGTTTTATAAACAATTTATTTTTAGGAAAAAAGAATTTATCGCAATCTGAATTATTTTCATAGATTTTTTACATAAATACAGTAAAAATACTACTTACAAAATAATAAACCTATAAAACGTACTTATACTATATTATTTGAATTAATAAATAACAAAACATTTTCAATGCTAACGATATTTCTACGATTTTTCAGTTTACTTATATTTAATTATAATTTTACGTACTTAGTATGCTGACGGTACCGACTCGTCGGTCCGCCATTCTAATCCCAGCGTTTATCCGCACAGGTAGTACTATGGAAATACTGTAAATAGTAACTGGCAATAGCCGTGAGCGTGCACCACGCCTCAGAATCAGAAGTATTTTATTGATCAATTTTATTTATATTAATTGAAGGGGGGGGGGGGGGGGGTAAAGTAAAGACTGCTCCTAACCGACAAGATACAAGTTGAGTTAACTGAAAAATTTTAAAAGCCTTATCAATCTCGGACAAGCCGGACACGCAACTAAAAAGCCTTACATGTCCTGCTTTTTCCGGACTCCTGGCAACCCTAGCAGCGAGCGTTACCCCCCACTGGTCCATTTACACCGCTCCACGCGAAATCGAAAGCGTTAATCAAATCCCACAATTGCGTTAAGTGATATTAATGACGGATCTCATCAAGTCTATAGGTTATGCTTTGCGTAAGCTTGCAAAAAAGAGAGGCCCTACAGTGAAATGAATAAATGATGTCAATCAAATGACTATGGCACGGACTTACCCACGGAGAGGCGATCTGTTTAATTCCACACAATATTTTCTTTTTCAACCAACGCATAACGATTCATCACAACACTAAATTAAATTTTATTACTTAAATACAGACCATTCGCTGAACGTACGAAAAACGAATGAACGTTTAACACATCATACCATTATAAACTTAAAATAACTATAAGGGATTTAAATAATATAATCTTTTATGTCTACGGTCGTTACTAAAATTGAATAATTGCTAAATAAACATTGAAACTGCTAATAGAGTTTTTAATGAACTTTTTTGTTAAAGCATTACAGAGATCTCAACTTGGTAAATTAATTATAGTACATGTGCATTGTTATTTTAGAATGGATAACAATTAACTTAAGGTAGCAAAACGATTACGTTTAGCTAATTGCAGTTATTAGTCAAAGAATCATGAATTAATTAATATAGTAGGTAGGTAAGCAGATGTTTCCGTGCACAAACTTGGCTCACTTTTTTCTCTGAATTAAGGAATAATAATGTAATTGATTATGGAATTTATTATTACACGATTTTTGATGTATAAGTATTTCAATTGTACCTGTTTTTCAGCTAACTGCCGCATTTATGAGACTCATTTAACCTTAATACTCTAACGAACATATATTAATTATGCATTTATTCTTTATGTCTATTAAAATAGGGGTCAATATTTTTACTTTAGTGACAATAAAGGTTTAATTAACGTCTCTGAGTGCGGTGTAAGAGTATTTAAATGGCGACTGGTGCTGTAAAATTACTTGTGCAAGAATTCCACCGTTGCCATTCAGACATGTGTTTTCAAATTTCCTGGCACGAAGTCTAATTAATAACCCAATACCGGGCAAATCGCGGCACTCAAAACATATCGAGCGAACGTAGCTCTCGTAATATATGACGTAAAAGGCGTAATACACATGTATAGCTAACGTCGTACCAAACGTCATATACTTATGTTCATATCTTGTTTTCCGTTACCTAATTCAGCCCACACCTCCGGCCTAAATGGGTTGCTCAGCGCACAGACAACCGCACTCTTGCAATGTAGCAACACGCTTTATAGATCTTATTTCTAAGACAACAAGACACAAGTATCAAAAGTATGCGTCGCATTGTTGGTTACTGTATCGTACTCGGTTTCAGAAGACATGTGGCTAGCCTACAGAGACGTGAAAGCACTAGATGCGTTACGGTGAGGTCTATTCGATGTTGGAAGTAAAACTTGTATCAAGTAAATTGTCGGAATCGGATAAAGAGCTTCATAAAACTAACCAAACAAAAAGATTTAGGGTTGTAACAATTTTTTATGTTCCTTCTATTAGTCCATTGGGTCTTTTTTAATCTTTATGTTATAATCTCTGTTTGTTCATTTAATTATAATGGCTCTGTGGACCATTGGAGATTCTATAGACTACTAAGAGGCCCATGGATCAACAGTTTAAGATCCCCTGTATTAGATAGATAGACCTAAAAATAAGAGTTTTACATTAATATGGGACCCAGAAACTTAGTTTCATTGTAGACTTTTGGGATGGGTTTTAACGTATGCTCAGAATTGGAAACTACACGTTTTTATTTCCTTTTTAGCACAGCGCATTTACTCGTAACTTTCTTTGACCTTTGATGGGTCTAATCTAGCGACACTTTTAGCACAGCGTGTTCCTTTGAACTTTGATGGGTTTAGCAGACCAAGACTCGACTACCGCATCCAGTGTTTAATGTTCGGTTGACCTGGCCGGTGACGTCACGCGATCAATTCGCCGGGGGTGGCGCACGAGCCGGTCACGCCGCGGTCACGAGCACCCCGAGCAATCGAACCTCGATGGCTTCCAAGCAAATAGAGATGGGGGCCAATTCTCGAACGATGAGGTACGAGTTACGAGTGTAAGGTAACACTTACTATAAACGTGAGAGTCAAACTCAATGTTACGATAACAGCCTATTTGGCAGTACTTACGAGTATATGTATTTTGAATTAATAAAACTTTCTTCTAATATTATATTTATTTATGTTAGGAAAAATAAGGATTTTAAAATTCATATTGTATGTCAATAGGTAGTAGTGACAAAAAGTCACATATATATATGTGCATAAAACAACAGACAGAGACAGATAAGCATATTTAGCAACACGAAACTTAAAACCACTATTTTGATAAACTTATTTTTTTTACAAAAACATATTCTGTTGTATATTTTGTTTTGTTTTTGTTTTATTTGGTTTTTGACTAAAATAATCAATCACCAGTCAATTCACCGTATCATTAACATATCTCTGAAATCGTTTGACATTGGCAGAATTAGTCGTTACAAGCCGTAATATTTTTCTTTGTACCTAACGTTCATCATTTCATCTGTTCTTCAAATAGTTATCGTAGCATCAATATTTAGTTTCTTTCATACTATGAGCATTACAGGTGTTAGAGAGAGATAGCCTATTTCACTACAACATTTTTATCAGTTTTTTGTTTACATAGTCTTTACGATTGTTATCGTTTCAGTTTGCGCATCCACATCAAAATATCTATCTAGATTTAAGAGTACTGCAAGTTTTATCATTTATTTGTTGATGCTGGAAAAGAGATAATTTATCAGTAAGATGACTTTATGATTATTTATTCCATTGTTGGCACCTTACTATTTACTAGCATTTACAAGGCGTATCCTTTAATCCAATCATATTTAACAGCATTTGGCATTATGGTACCAAGTTATATGCGTTCAAGGTGGAGTATTTCATACCATATCTCCCGGAAATAAGATAATATATAAATTATTACAAAGTTAAACATAAATACCTACATATATTATAATAAATCCTTGTATGTATCTAGGCAGTGTGTTTAAACATTTAGGAGGAAACTATTAAGGTCAGACAATTGCCTAGAAAGTGCTTATTTGTAAACCATGTTTGTGTTGGGGTGGGTTTAATAATTTTTCGATAATGTACGATTTTTTGATATCCTACAATATATGCGATGTATAAGGAGGGACCCCTATTTATATACGTCACTGTTATTACCTTCATTTAATAGTCCTAGTAAAGGCGGTATTTTGACTGACTTTTTAAGCCAACACATTAAAACTTTTAAATTATAACAGTATTTATTTGTAACTGGATATCATACAATAGTAAGTAGGTATAACAATTAATCCAATAAAAGGATTAAATTCAAATCCATTGGAGGCATTTCATTTTCGTATAAGACGGAAATTGAATGTTATCTTAACGATTTGTTTACACGACACTTAATTAATCGCAGATGGATTAAATCCTTTAACTTATTACTCTTCCTATATGAGTTTCACCTAATTTAAAAGCGTATATGTAAGGAGTAATCCCTTACCCACGATCCAGTGGAGCCCCAGCGTTTGAGCCTCTTGCCGAAAATGTTTTGGCACTGCGACAGGCACGACACCGATGCGGCGGGCTGTATTTTACCAACAAAACTCTCCCCTCTGTCCAATGTCATCGTTCACAGTCACAAGTTCAACCACTATTGTTCTAAAAATTGGAATGTTTTTCAAAATATCGTACACTAGTAGAACACCAATGCACTAGCGCTACGCGCGTCGTAGCGGAGAGCTAGCGAAACGTCGGCCACTCGCGTCTTCTCGCTGCGGCGTCCGCGCGGTGAATGGTAGGACGCGCTGCGAATTTTCCCCGCCGGGAAAATCGCCCCGCCCGCCTAAGCGCGCCCGTACGCAAGCCCAATCGGAGACCCGTTTTTTTTTACTTTTTAAGAGGAATCGTATTAGTGTCGCATTTTTTACATAGTTCTAATGTCAACGCGGATTTCGGTGAAGCCGCGTAAATTAAGATTCGATGTAGGTAATCCTAGTTTTGAATGTGGAATATCAGCTACTGTGGAAGTCCGAAAAACGTAATGTTACATTTATTACCTGTTGACGTCATAGTCTGGGGACCGGTGCGAAAAATAGGGCTTTTATTTCTCTTTTAATGTCAGGAGGGCTGCGATAAAACTTTTGTGGCAAAAGGAATTCGGAGCGTTGGTAAAAATTACGATTCCCTTTTGTTGTACTAGTTAGTGATATCAAATATCAGTATGTGGACAACCGTGCCGTTCATTAGCGTGATATTTGTTATGCATTGTTGCGGTGTAAAGATTTAATTTCACTTCCAATTCGCCACAAACATGGAACTAAATGGATACTCGAACGTGTCGAAAGAGCCGCGTTGTTTCCGCCGCTGCAACGCCGCTGTTACCTAACATTCATATCCAACATCTATCTATGCTAAAGTTAGTAATGCATTTCAATATGAATTGTTGCAATCATATCAAACCGTTGTGGGCCCGTGGTTTCCGTAATGGTACGTAAATATCTGATTCGGAAAAAAAATATACACAATTTATAATTCCAGCATTAAGTAACGCTTCAAAATGTATTCCTTAGTCAAAGTCATAATTATTTATCAATCAATACATTATATTATACAACAGCCTACATCCACCCACTACTGGACATAGGCCTTATTGCAGCGCCGATTTATATCCTAGGCTTTTCTGACCCAGTCTCTAATATCTCGTATATCTCCCTACCAGTGATCTAGATAGATAAATACTCTTAAACACTGATAAAATTGTTTTCAATGGCTATCTCCTCTTATCTACATCTTAAAATAGAACCTTAATCTTTGATTGTTTTGTCTGTTTGTTTTTTTTTTTTATTTCTTTCCTTTTCATTATTTTGACCTCTTTTAGAATACATTCAAAACAATGGCATATTGTAGGGACTAAATAGTTAATCTGTCTGTATTGGGTATGGTAAAGAATCTAAACTACCTATACTCGTAAAGTACGAGTATAGTTACTCGATAATGGAATGTGGGTTTAACGTCTAATTCGGTGACATTTATAACAGAATAATAAGTAATAAATAAAACTTTATTGCAAAAAACATTAGAGCTACAAAGACTTATAATATCAATCATTTAAACTAACGATAGTAGTAGTAAGATCGACATTTTTGGTAGATATTTTAAACTTAGAGCATTCGTTGGCATTAAACCATAAAATTCTTTTCTCCGAGTGTAAAATTTGAAAATCGTCCTCACACAACACAGGTGCGATATAAAATCGTAATAATCGCCAGGTTTATTTGCTCCAACGAGGGGTTGCCGCGCCCGACAGGAAATAGACCGACGCCATATTTGTCGCGTGCTGACATCCGGCCGTAATGGCGTCCGTTGCTAGCCTGCGCCTGACGGCTCAAGGTCACCGCGGGAAAACCCGGTAACTTAGTTTAACTTGGGGTTGTTAATTGTTACACGTATTATGTGGATCCTACGCTAATGGGGGCTACCGCGTGTGGAAAATCCGTTAGATGGCGTACGGGTAGACTGAGGTCCAACTACACGGTGATTGGTTATTTTTGATGTGAGATGTACAAATGCCACTAAACGACCAATGGCGTTAGAGTAAACGCGTCAAGATAACGGTGGGGTTCTTTGATGATTTCAATCATTCTCTTAATTTGAGTTACAATTACACAATGTCCTTTAGCCGATAAGTCAGCTAATGTGGCCTCTCATAACGATAGAGGTAAGATACACATGGCAAATTGTGCCTAATTGGACTATGGATGATCAAGACCGCGTGAAGTGGAGGAGTTCCAATAAAAGGAGTTAAATAAGCGGACACCGGGCTCCGAAGCGACAGCTTGGGATGCAACAAAACGGTAGGATGATGATGATGACAAAAGAACGAATTATGTGTGTGCGCAATACAAACAATTCCCTGGTATTCTCATTCCTATGGGACACTAGAGTGACACAACACGACGAGAGGATAGATGGTTTTAGGTGATTTATGAGGCACGAGGTGTAAAATATGTAATGAGTCTGACCAAAATTAAGCTGCCTTAGTTTTAATTCGACTATGCAAAAAAGGTTAAAGTTGGAACTTATAAACTAATTAGAAATAAGTAACCGTCTAAGTAGGTCTAGGTAGGTTGGAAATAAGTAATACGTCTTACTTTTTCGAAGCTGTTGAGAAGCCTTGAAATTGAACGAGTTAAAAATCATGCTAATATAAGAGAGTTAATTTTAAAAAGTATGTCAATAGGCAAACATTTACCACAGATTATTTATAGTTTTACCTGGAAATGTTTGAATCGTCTAATATCCTCAAAATACATATTTTCAATGTAACAAACGGTGTGAGAAACAATTTGCGAGTCGAAGTGTTATACACGATAATGTGCCGACAGTAACTGGCGTTTTATTTACGACGTTACAAGTTGACTTCGTGGAAGCGCACGCGCCACATCTTTGTGGTTAACTTATGATTTATTCATGCCTAAATGTACGCATTTGTTTACATTTACAGGCCTAATAAATAAATTTTAACATCACATTCATTGATATTTCTGGTCTCAAATTAAAGTTTCCTACGTTAAAGAGGCTTGCTATAATGTTTACCAAATACCTTGTATTCAAACATATTATTAAACCCTTTATGGAAGGTCTAAGATGTTTGAAAGTGACTACGAAAACCTGTCAAACGACACGATACAATTTTCAACTAACCGACATTACCATGTTAAAGTAATACTCGTAAATAAATATCATGTAAGTATGTTTATTTAGTTGCAATCTATTTATGTGGAGTTACACCATTCATTACAAGTATTACAAGATTACGACGAGTTAAGATATACGCGTCCAATTTAAAACCAGATTTAAATAAGCGCGCTGTATCGTAACGTAACAAAAAATGTTTTTAAACAAACCTCATATCATTGATATTTAACGCCGCACCCGAGACGTGAATTGGCCCCAAAATATATATTCTCCGACGATGTTTATAAACATTTGGTTCGCAATCAGTGTTGCTATTGGTAAAAACAGTAACCTCCGTGTTCTACAGAAATTGGACAAAAAGCGGCAAAATTACAAACTATTATTGCCGTGTAGCTTTAAAAAATCCTAATTCGTGACTTCTTTGCCCTTGATTTCGTTCGATATCTCTTGGTGCCTTAAAATATAAGGCGAAGTTCCCTCTACAAAAGGAAAAGTGATGGACATGCTCCAACGCTTTCGCTTTGAAACAAGGCAATAGGAGCTATCGCGTCTAAATGGAAATATTCATTTTGTTATTTTGACACCTCACGCCAAAAAGGACCAAGGCTTAAACGCCTTCAAGCTCTCGACAGCATAAGCGATAGCTCTCTCGCTCATTACCTCTATCAAATATAGCAGTCAAATTAATTGCTGGCAGCACAGTCCGCGATGGCCGAAACCAGCGGCTAATTACCAGAAGCGAGTAATTAATACGATCAGATAGAACGGATCCTTTCTAAACCACCAACCGCCGCGGCGAGGACCTTCGCGTTGCGAAATACTCGAGGAATCCTCATGTTTTCATTGAATTGGTTTCCACACGTTATAAGTAGTGCTGTCGAAAATTCTTCTTGGGTTAGTCAAAAAATATTTTTGTAAGAGCTAACTATGCGCAAGAACAAGGGATAAAATAAAAAGATTGGATTTCAACCGAATTCGTCTTTTGTCAAAATTAATTATTCTTCCTCCACTTTAAAAGAAAAAAATATGAACAATAAAAATAATTGAATAAAACTGGACATTTTGACGATTAAAAAACTGGGCGGTCAAAATCACGGAATTTTTTTTTCGCGGTTTTTTCGACTTTTTACAAAGTTGCGTTCGGCGCTCGAGATCACATACTTGGATTTATTTATTAGATCAACATTATAAACAGTCTTTAAACAAATCAAACTAATAAAATAAGGAATAGACACAACCTCAACACGATTTATCTTATAGCCAGGCAGCACTAGCTCTGAAGTTGATGTGGATTTCCGCAATAACAATGAGAGGCGCGAATTCGCAACGAGTATCTGAAGGCTTCCGTGTATTTTACTATGAAGCTAGAGACATCTATGTTGGATTTATGAATCGTAATTAAAAAAAACATCGCGTTTGAATCTCGGAGGTCATGTTTCGCGTGTTCAAAATAATGCATTTACTTCCATCCTGGGATTTAATTACGTTCCAATTTAATCTTACGATTTATCCGTATTAAAAAATTAAAGACTTCTTTGATTTCTATCATAAATCATTTAGTTAATTTCTGCTATGTCTGTACATTATGACAACTGTATTTATGCAAATTCTTTTGTCTTAGACCCAAAGTTAGTTAAGTAAGTGAAGGAGTACGTTTTAATACAATGTTTATTATGAGTTGTTAGTATATATATCTACCTAACCCTAACCTACCAGAGAATCAAAGTATTAGGTAATTTGTTTCTTCTTTATATATTAGATATTTATGTCATCTTTACTATTTATAAAGAGATAACTTCCACATTAAATCAAAAGGCTTAATTATGTAACTCGAAAAGACGAACCACTACCGCGATATGACACCCAGCGCCATCAAAGATTCGAACTACTACGAAAATCCCGAAACGAAGTGAGGGCGGGCCACTATTTAATAAGTTCGATATACCATGGCTACCCCTTGTTTCCAGCCTTAGATGACATGTTCTAAAATAGCAGTCGCGAAGGAAACGCTCAGATGTGGCACCCAGCTGGCTCTACCGTGCTACATCCGAAGCCATCTCCGCTTTCCGAGGACCTTGGCCGCTTCCTGCCTGGTGAAACGCTCTTCACAACACGATTATACTTTCATGTTATATTTAATAGCAATAATAAATTATTATGATTTCCATTTTTAATATCTCAAGGTACGATAAAATGTGTTAAGTGTTTTTGATTGCGAATTATTTCATGAGTATTTAGTTGGTTTTGATTTATTGATGCGATACACGATTCTCTATATTTCTCTATCTAATAATGTACTTATATTCACGCCGCAAGTAAAAAGTGCTCTATTAAAAGATCCAATCGTAGTAAGTAAGCAATCCAAAATAATGGTATTTTTTGTGCCTTTTATTCCTC
The DNA here is from genome assembly GCA_014851415.1 of Cnaphalocrocis medinalis. Taxonomy (NCBI): domain Eukaryota; kingdom Metazoa; phylum Arthropoda; class Insecta; order Lepidoptera; family Crambidae; genus Cnaphalocrocis; species Cnaphalocrocis medinalis. The sequence goes on from CM026279.1 coordinate 3,084,705, forward strand.
TACAACTACAATAATGTTTTACCACTATTATCACCCTGATGGGAAAATTTGGGTAAAAATGAAGTGCTACAATAACAATATCGTCCCACCGCCCCCCTAAATGCCCGCGGCCTATTGACACGTGAACGGCCCCATACATTCCTGCATGGCAATCATGGCATACTTATTAACGTTACAAGTAGAGATGTGCCAACTTGCACTAACTCAAGTTACAATTCACGTAACTCGAGGCAAACGGTCTAATCAAAGTACAAGAACAAGTTGGTTGCTTAAAACGGGCCGCAATTAATGTCTTTGAATAGGTATAAAAACTGTTTTTGATATTCTTTACCAAGAATGGCGATTGCTGTGACTTTTGACAATATATCGCCCAGTTTGAGAAATGCTTGATAAAAAAAACTTCCTTCATTCCTGTATACTTAACTCATTTATGCAATTTTTGGCAATTGAACCGTTGTTCTACCAAAGGTGCGAAATATAGCATTGCAACTACCCCGGAATATTAATATGACAGTCATTTGATTCGCTATGGTCGGAAAAAAGCTCAAGTCAGAGAAAATCAACTCAAGTTGATTCGATTCAAGTCCAGCTCGATTCTATCCAAGTAAAAAATTAATAAAATCTTTACGAGTATCTAGTCGACTCATAATGTGGACAGACGTCATAAACCTATACCCATACGCCCCAGCATGACAAAGCCACTAATGTAACAAGAGTATATTAGTAGATAAGAGAGCATGTTCCACGGCCGAGCATGCTTTGGGCGTGCGCCCCGGTAACGTGTGAGCAAATACTACGTAATGCGATGACACCACGAGCGACACGCTGGCTTCAAGTGGACGATATTGGACACACCCATCATTCGCATGATCCATGTCCCGAACGTTTATCTAGGGACTATGGAACTGTGTCACATTCGTTGGAATGGAACTAAAACAGGTTTCATTTTTGTTACACACATTATGTATTTACTATAAGACACAGATCTTTATCCAGTAGCTGGTAGCTTTTTTTAGTATTCGAGACTATATGATCGAAAAGAAAGGAGGCGTAAGTGCTTATGTTATTTATGTGTATTGGAAATATTGGAATCTACAAAGTTATATTGAACTGCGAGTTTATAAACATACGACTCCAAGATGGTTTTTGAACCCAACAAAAACCATTAATCGTGATCTTTATAATTTTTTTCGCCTAAAATTCGAAAGTATCTATGATAAAACATTATATAAGTAGATCAATATTTCATTTTGTCAAGATTTTCGATTTGTCGATGTGACATAATATAAGATCGAAGAAAACAGAAAAAGAAACATTATTAAGGTTATGTAAGGAAATATTTGCACACTTGCAGTAAATAAATTTAATTAGTTACCGAATCCCAGCCTTGGGTTAAAATAAATGTACATATGGACATATGAGGTTCCTAAAGAGGTGACACAGAGGTTTTTCAATTGATATTACACCAAATGTGTTTGGCATAAAGATGAGAGCCGATTAATTAAAGTTTACAGATTATATATTACATTGACGTTGCTGTCTGTATCCACTATGGTATGGTGTAAGTTAATATCGGATGTTTATAAGGTACTTAACCCTAGCCCGCGGGCTGAGGTTGCTCAATAAAATCCAGTTTAAAATTATTTTCTCAATAATTAACGATTAGTCAACTGCCGTGGAAACTAACTATGAATATAATTAAGCTACTTTTCGTGCAGTGAACTTTTAAAATTCGGGTATGGAACTGGAAGACTACATTTACTTTTATGGTCGAAGAAATAATTAGTTATAGGTATCCCCTTATTAAAAACGCGATCTACGAAAGACTCGTTCTAGCCCCTTTTAACATTGAGAGTCGGAACGGGATGACATGAGCTTTAGAACAGTACCTATTACTAAAACTTAATATTTCGTATTGTATTGAATGGAAGTCTCCTACTCAGAAGAATTGGGTCACTCGACCCAATGGCGCATTTGACAGTGACCCCGTTGCTAATATCAACTTTATCAGATTGTGCAGGTGCTACTTGCCGAGACTACCAGCGGGTTTCAGACTACCTACAAGATAGTAGTGAATACTGATCTAAAACCCAATACCCACACCGTCAATAATACCACCAACATTTTAAATGGGAAATACCGGCTTTGCGTTTGATTTGCACATCGTTAACTTACTTTGACTATAAATTTGATAATTGAAGGCCAGTACAAAAAAAAAATATAGTCCGCGAAGGGCAAGCAAGCATTTCCCCACAACTGCCAGCGGGCTCGCCCATCCAATTTAAGCAAATTAAATCGCTGTTGGCGAATCATCTCTATTACCATAACAAATTGGAATGGAACTAAGTATATCCTGAGGTTTCAACATGGCACCGGGATGCTACTTTTTTACAATAGCAAGTTTACCTTCCTTTGATTTCTTCCTTTCCAATTCTTTGATTATATACCGGTAGAAGTTTATTCCGCCAAGTTGAACCACGAGGTAAACACAATTTACCATATTTAATAATTTATAAACCTTTATTAGACCTTTATAGGAACAGAATAGAAAATAATAATTTATTTAAGAACGTTTATTTAAACTAGCCTAGCCATAGATACATTCCAAACCTATGTTTCTTTTGATTAATTTTAACTCATTTGTATAAACTTCATTTATAACTTTTTTAGGGTAATTCTACACTTTTATTTATATTCAAAATATGGATAAAGCTGTTAGTTACGCGTTTATTGTTATGTACTTGTAACATGTTTTCTTTGTGGTTTATTCTCAAATTATTATTATTTCCTGTAGATAATATCAAATAATATTAGAATAGAAATAATATCTCCGACTGCAATATGACTGCCAGCTTTGTGCCCATTCAACGATTTTTCTTGCTAGTATATTGGGACTGCCGAAATGATTATTGTCTGTCTGTCTGTCTACGAGTAGAGCGCAAGGCGAATCACCTTACACCGCTTGGCCTTGCGCCACTTGCCGTCTTATAAATAAGGTGTTTGCAATTAGCGCTACCCGAATATCAGATATTCTACTAATTAGATTTAAAAAATAATTGTAGAAACTGTTTTAACATTGGTGCTTGGTTAGCTTAATTGCGTTTAGTAATTGTGACTAAAATTATGATTAAAAAAAGATTAAATACGGTTTGATAATTGTATTACGAATTTTAACCTATTAATTAAGAATAATTAACTCAAACGTACGAGTATGTAGTATTCGAAATGTACGAGTACGTAATATCGGGTAGTCCTCCACGTCACGTCATGTGTACATATTTTAATCCGATGTTGGCCGTATGAGTGCATAAAAAAAGTCGTGAAGACGGAACCATTCATTCACGTAGAGTTTAAACAAAATATTTACATTTAGCGCTGTTAAATAAAAATAGTTAGGGTTCCCAAACCCTGAATCATGGTCTAGGCGTTCCAACCCCGGGCTAATGGAGCCCGGGGTTGAGACAGTATGGGATGAAACGGAAATTTCAAGCAAGGATGAGGCTGGCCATGTATGGTACACGTGTAATGTACCATACATGGCCAGGCTTATTGTAGGTTTACATAAATAAGCTGCAACACTGTTGGTAATCGCGTAAATCGCGAGCCTACAGCCAGACGGATCGTGCGCCGATTAGACTGCAGCGTAGGCTTCGAAGGAACCTAGGTCACCGGCCCACTCGTGCGCAGTGGACGAAACAACAGTGAGCTGAGACTTGGTGTTTATCCTTCAGTAATATAAAACGAGAAATGTTCCGAATTTTTCGAACATAGCTAAGATTTGTGATCACCAACTCACATAAGACAAGCGTGGCACTTGTATTCCTCATAATCTTGAACGCTGCAGAATGTTGACTTAAGGATCTGTGCTGAAGAAGGATGCTCGGAGTATCGTGGACTGACTTTCGTACCAACGAGTCTAGACTACGAGAACTCGGCATCAGGCAGCGTTTGCCATCTTTGATACAGTCTCGTATCCTCACCTTTTTGATAACTGTATCTCGATAGTGAAATGCAGTCGAAATGTTACGGAAAGCCTTTCGCATCGAGCTCCATTCTTTGTTTACATACAGTTGCGGACATCTCTTACTGTAATTTCCTACATTATGCCTGCAGTAACAAGCACCTTGCCCGCTCAATAGCCGATTAATCTATTCAAAGGCTTCCATTCATCATGTTGAACATCCTGAAAGTTGTAGCCTACGCGGTGTTTTTTCAACGCGTCTGCTAATAAGATTGATATTAATGACTGCTTCAAATGATTAAATAATACCTTTTGTTTGCACAGCAACAGTATTTTTAATAAAGACTGTAGACGGTCTATACGATCATGATCGTATAGAAAAAAAAACAAGGTTTTATTGTAATGTATACAAAAACTAATCAATAAAACAAACAAATGAACGCCCCGTTGGTCTAGTCTAAAATGGTTGTAAGTACCGGGCCGTAATCTCGGGGTTCGATTCCCAGGTCGAGCAAAAATATTTTTTCTAATTTTTTGAACATTAAATACTCGAGTTTGTGATCACCTAACCTAACCTAATCCCACATATAGTTATTATAGATGTAGTAACGTGGTAGCGCTGTCGTGATGATGATGAATTCTTTCTCGCATTATCATTCAATTAGCTAATCGCTTCCCAGAGCTAAATTTAACCCACCCCCAAAAACTAACACCAAATATTTTTTCTAATCATTTTAAAATATGTCAATATGATCTCAACTAAGTAGAGGTAAAGCCCTCGTGAAAGAAGATACTCGTAATCTGGGTAACTATTTGCTAGAATATTCAAAACAATGTTAATGTTCTACTAAGAATAATCGGCTAATTGAAATAGTCTCAAATATGAAGGTTTTCCAACGTTCTTGAGACTTGCGAAGCGCAATATATCACAAAGCGTGTAGTTGAAATGACAGTAAAAACGGGAATCGGTCTGTGCTGTGCGTTTGTCAAACTGCGGGCGTTACGAGGCGGTAAATCAGACTCACGCTAAACAGCCAACTAAGGTTGCCACCACATGCAACGGCAACAGATAGCTAGGTAGTTTCCATCACTACAATTTTAACATGGCGTTGAATTTTCGAAGAGTTGTGATCGAGAATCTTCCTATAATATTCCTATTAAAATTCCTTTTTTTCCGGAAAATAGGCGACAGAGCCTGAATAAATAGATACGAGTATGAATATAATTGCACGATTAATTTAAGCAATTAAATATTAGCATACGTTAGTACATCACGTTGTGTTTAGTCTCAGTAGATTTCTATTAATTGTATAAGGTAAAGTAAAAGGTAAGTAGCTAGTCTAGTTTTTCATCTATAAGAAGATAAAAAATCTCCAGGATAACTTTTTTGAGTACCTTGCGATTGCTTTTTTGAGTATCTTACTCCAAGATGGCCTGTAATCATCAGAAATAAGGTCGCTTAAATTGCCAGATGGACGTAGTAAGAATTCTAAATATCTACAAAATCTACCCCAAAGTATATAGACTAGAGTGACTAGTGGGAGGGTTCCCAGTCCCACTCATACCCTGGGAGGAGATACGACAAACCTCTCTTCATATCTCTCCCCGGTCAAGAGGCAACCCTACTCCACGATATAAATAAAACCACGGCACTCGTCCACATAAATACCGTCTCACTGTCCTTTGTTTTATTTTCACGTTGATTAATTATTAAACAGACATATCAGTCGTCTAATGGCGTAGGGAACACCATCAATATGGCAGCAAATGGAACTTTGGTGGAGACTCTATTAGAAACATCTTTTTTAAAACCAATTTAGCTTCAATTATAAAATATCTTGTTCTAAGAATAGTTTATTCTACTACTAACTATTCCAAGTCTATTGCAGCATGCAGTGTTCGATCAAACAATCAACAAACTGCATTCCTTCGCTTCTATACGAAGGTTTACTTATTTAAATTATAGGGTATATGATATGAGGCCCAATCCGCAGGAAAGCATAGTTTAAAGGTTAAAAGATCATTTATAACTCCACTGGGTGATGCGGTTGTCTATCGAAGTTTATGAGTCGTTTTTTTACGATAATGATACCTTAACTCGTTTACACAAAGACCTAAATAACTTACTAACCTACCACAACAGAATTTAGTTCACACACGCACGGTACTTAAACAGTATTAAACCTTTGAGTCACATATGGTTCATGGCCATTAGCCAGAGTACACGTTAATTTTGATAGCTTTCTTACTAACCGTAATTTTATGTTCCTTTTTCACGTTCGCACGAATAATATCGTAAATTTTGGGTTTATTTAGGTATATTTAATTTTGCTAAAGCTTTTGTCTCATGCGTGATTGTTTCGTAGCTTATGATCACAGTGTTAACAAAACCAGTAGGTTAAGGGTCAAGGATGAGGTAGGTAAAGATCGAAGCAGGGACGAATCGCATATCGGCAGGTTCGGGGTAGATGCAGTCTTCCACATTTCTGATACCCGCGACAAAATTATATACAAACGTGTTATAATCACAATGTCATTAGCTTGTGCAGATGAACGCGTACATGTTTGAGTGAATGAGAAGAAAAATTATATGGTCACATCACAACAGTAACTTTCTTTGTAAGACAACATATGTGATTAAAATGTTGTTGTCTAATTCTATATCATAAAATGATTGAGTAGCTCTCAAAATTTAAGCATTTGAACATTCAAAGTATAAATTGTCACCAGTGCTATGCTTGTCGCGTTCTCTGTCGTGCTACTAGGTTTATTTTATACTGTGGTGTGATGTTCAAGTCCCACGATTATAATATTTCGCACGAAAACAATGTGTGTTATTAATAGACGAACAAATGAGCTTCAAACAACACATTTGAATTGTCTTGATTGATACTGAAGGTCGACCCCTTCGTTATTTATGTATACTTTGTAAAACACATTCTAAATTATGAAAAGATTTAATCGAGGTAAAATTTAGCAGTAACAAAATTGAAAATACATTTTAAATGACACGCTTTTGGTAGGTAATGTAATGAAGTTAGCTATTAATATTTCAATACTTATACATATGTGTTTGTAATAATTTTTATATTGTATAGTTTCATAAAATTTTTGGCATGATTCGACTGGCCCGATGGCACATTTGGTAGTGACCATGCCTCATACGCTACAGGTTGTGGGTTCGATCCCCACTCTGGACATACATTCGTGTGATGAACTTGTGTTTCTTCAGTGACTGGGTTGTAATATATGTATTTAAGTATTATATTTGTGTTTCATCTGTTGTCCCCTGATATCTGTAACACAAGCTTAAGCTGCTTAGTACGGAGACATGTAGATGTTTAAAATGTCGTGTAAGTTTATTTACATCGTAATATGTGTACCGAAAGTAACCTTTGTATTAGGGATTAGCAATCCGTATCTGCTTTGGGCAATTAACTAATGAAAAATATTGTTTGAAATATCTTCACAAATCAAACATGAGCCGTTCGACACGACCTTTCAAGTATTTTTTATCCGTACAAATGATGGTTATGAACAAAAATAAATCGGAAACGAAAAGACTCTTTAAACATATTATTGATTGAGCCCACTAAAAGCGTTATTTACATTTGAATAAACGGAAATTCACACACATTAGATTAAAGTGAGAGACTTTCGAACGGTTTGTTGTACACCATTTGTTATTCCTAATCGTGACAAATGATATTAAAACGGTACATCCCGGCGAATGTTTATGATAGAGCGGCGCTATGAATCAAGCCGCACTAAGTGGCCATCGTTGTTATTTTTATCATTAACGGTCACTTTAGGCATTCATAAATCTGTTTCTTAAGAAATTATTGCGTTTTAGTAATTAGTATGTTGATGTAATTTAAGTATTAGAGGTTATCACAGTGTACAGGGTGTATCTGTGAACATTAACATCCCTTTGGCTACGTCTTCTACCAACCATACTGAACAAGATTTCTTCTACGACTTTTTGAAATACGTCGCATTTTTTTATCTATTTCTCATACAAAAAACGAACATGTCACGTGACCGACTTTGTATGAAGAGTTGAAATCATCATCATCAGTCATCGCGGAAATACTTTATAGGTACCTTTCTACAGCAGATTTCGATTGATCGTAAGTTATTTTGTTCATATTTATCTGTGTAGGTAGACAAAATGCACAGTAGGTACAATTGCCATAAAACACTCAAAAAATCTGGATCGCCGCTCCTAAGTTAGAAGCAGGGACGAAAAATCTTACTTGCTCTCCCCCAGGCTGGTATTAAAGATAAGGAGAAGAAGGAAGAACCCATTGAAATCCACATTGTAATAATTCAAGACTATATTGTATCACATATGAGAAAGCAATAAAGAAATTGAATTTAATTGCTTTACCTATAATATTTACAAAATCAAAATCAGCAATAAGATGTCTACTTCTGACCATAGGCTTCTAAGGCAGCTTGTAGGCGACTTCCATCCCAATAAACCCTGTCGGTACTACAGGTCATCGACCTGCCCCGGTGGGCGTCCTACGCCAATAAAATCTATATTCCAAATAACGTCTAAACCTTATTCAATTTCAAATCATAAACCAAACATGTACGGGAGATTGAAAATCGTTTGATTTATTTATAGAATGGCTCGATTTGTTTAATTTCCCTCACGCAGGGCGGTCCTTTTAAGAAGTACCATGGCGTAAATAGCTTCGACGGTCTATAGTTCAAAAAGGGTAGTGACGCCGTGTGTAAATTCAAGGCTGGATCCTAAGACATGATAGGGGTTGCACTTCAAAGCGACGGCATCGTTTGGGGCCCGGATTTAATCCGCGGATCGGGCCGAAACTTGTATCTGAGGAAATTCTCAGTTTTTTTACTCTTGCCCTCACTTACTTGGCACAGCGCAGGCGCTGCTTCACGCCGATCTTCTGTGACGTCATGCTATCATTCCGGTCGAGCCAGCCCATTCATGCCGAAGCGTGGCTCTCCCACGGTTTAGTCACGGTTCACGGTTCGGTCTCAGTATTCTTAGCAGGATGACACAATGAATTCAATCCAATTGCATTTTTATATTACTACATACTGGCAACACTTGGTATGCGTGACTAAAAATCGTAACACCTATTCTAAATATGTTTTGGATACAATAAAAGTTGCAAAACGTTGCGTGTTCGAGAAATAGTTGCTACAGGATTCCAGCCCGGACTCGTTGTAATAAGTCGGTGATATTTATAAGATAATAAACTTAAGTCTTGTTACATACTTAAAGCCCTGGAGATATCTCTGCTCATGACATACCTGTAACAAAATTAAGTATAAAATTAATTCTCTGCAATATGTTATTAGGTATTTAAAAGATAGGTATTGCTGTGAATGGGATCACTGTTGAAGTCAATCTGTAGCGATTGGGTATTCAAAGATATAATGAGTAACAGGAGGTATCCTGTATCCTTAAAATTATGTGATTTGTGGGGGAACATAAATTCACATTCACTAACTTCGTTTTCGAACATAGACATTTTTTCAACAAAATTCGTATTTTTTGGTTAAAGGGATGTACAAGTTTACAGATAAACTCTATATATTATTTAACACCCCGTTAGTTATAGACGGGGCAACGGGTTTAACGGGGTTAAGTACCGTACCATAATTTTGGGGTCCCGGGTTCGATTCCCGACTCGAGCAAAAAGTATGTTTCAAAGTTTGTGATCACCAATTCGCATTAGGTAAGCAATTAAGCCTAATCCCATCATAGTAGCGATGACTTGATTTCTATGATGAAGGCCTTTGCACTGACAGTGGGGCAGTATATAGGCTGATACTTTGTATATTTCTCCATTGAACCAGAACTACACTAGATCTGCGCAAACGTCGCGCCGTGGGCGGCATCAATCACGCGCGACATTTGTATTCATCCCAAACGTTCCCCGAGGAGCGGCTCACAGAGACCCCCGTATATCTTTACTCGTTAAGAACGTTTTGTCTGAGGGTACACGCTTAAATGTCAACGGGTGCTCAAAGGTTACAGGAATACGTATTTGAATAAAGTTACTAGAATTGTGTTTAATATAATATTTCAAGTGTCTCTTTTAAGGTATTCGCAAAAGTCTTAATGGTCTGAATCGGTTGGAATTATTGAATGAATGTTTGTATACGCATGAGTAGAATAGTCGTGTAAATTTTTTTCTAAGCTGTAATTAGGTAATTTAGAAACCAATTAGCCATAGATAACGACATTAGTTGTTCCTAAGGTTGTTCCTTAACATAACTTCATAATTTTGACATGATACGTCAAAATGTAACCAATCCACTCGTTGTTGGACCTGGCGTCCACGTAACGCCTATCGGATTTTTCATTTGCAAAAACCCTCTTTACGTGTATAATCCTGAGTTTAGTCTATCACTGTATTCTTTCACGATATAGGTTAGCGAAGACAATAAAACATTTAAAATCACCAGTCACCTACTCTACATTCAAACGTTTGAATACAGCGGCCATGTGCCGTGGAAAGCTCAATTACTCCGCACTCGTTCACATTTAAAACTAATGTTTGTTCTTGCAACTAGTCCAGAAAGTCTATATAGTTTAAGAGCCTTGTACAAAGTATTTATGTCGTCAAACGTCATTTGGAAGTTGTTAGTTTTGTTTTACGATCTAACATTTTATGAGATCGACCAAGTTAAAATGTGATTTCTCAATTTTAATGAATTGTAAAGAGAGGTGGAAAATTTTCTTTGATCCTAATTGATTAATCTTAAGTGACTAAATGAGAAATATGATATTTTTATGTGATAGTTGACAGACGTGTTTGTAATCACCAACCCGTTACCCGTTATAGGATTAAGCTTAATCCCATGATAGTAGCGATGACTTTATTTCTATGATGAAGGCCTTTTCCCTGCAGTAGAACAGTATATAGTAGAACTTAACTTTTTAGGTGGTAAACGAGATCACCTGATGGTAAGCGATTGCCGCCGTAAATGGACATCTGGATGGCAAAACAACATGATTTACTAGTATATTGATATTTAAATATTGTATAAGCAATTTCGTGTGTTTAGAATCTAAGGTGCAATGACTCTAGTGAATGAATCTAGTCTAGAAGTCTAGTCTAGTTCTAAAAATATGTCTTGACTAAAAATATGTGTATCTCTGTAAATAGACATCTCAAATTTAACTGTACGAGTATAGTATTTTAAGCTTTTAACTACGCACTCAAAAACTAACTGCTCCTTAGTGCATCCCAATAAAAACGTAACCGACCACAGACACGAATGCATCGCTACAGCAAAGGGCAGAGGGCCTACAACGAAACAGAACTCACGATGAATCTTTACCATTGTCCTTTTCACACACGCTATGCATCTCTTTTTGTTTTTACGCGACCGGTTTATACTCGTTCGTTTGGAAATGGTTTCGTCGTAGGCTCCCAGGTTTACGAGGCACAAGCAGATCTCGCTCCCGATGTAAACGAGCGTTCCAGAGACAACCATAAAGACAGATTCGGCACTTCTTTGTCTAAAGAAACAAAACGAAACCTGACTTCCTGGTATACAGTGCCACAATATATGCAGCTGGGGTGACCAACCACCCAAACGTCGTTATTATCTACATGAAAAAATAAATGGCAGATATATTTTTTATGTGATAGGTGGCAGACGAGCAGACAGCTCACCTGGCAAGCGATTGCCGCCACACATAGACACCCGCAACACCAATAGAGTCACAAGTGCGCTGCCAACCTTTAACCCCTTTTCTCCCCAATTGGGCCTCCGGTATTCTTACTCACTCGACTTCTTCATTTTCTCGTGTCGATGGCATTAAGTTCTTTAATTTGTCCAGTACTGTCGGTAGGCTGCAGGAGTTCGCCGTATGCGCAGCTGTTTGTTTACTCCGTACTCATAAGGAAGAATAGGATTTTATAATTTTAGTAGCGCTAACATTTCCATCGAGTTTTCGTAAAATAAGGCAAATCTGGTCACCCTTTACGCAGCTTCTGTGGGCGAAGTCGGACAGAAGTGGCGTTTCGTTTTAATTATGACTGGCGAAGTTTCCTCGCCATATTCTATGGACTGGACAAAGAACGATAAAGACGAAACAATGAATATGTCGGACGGGATCATCTTTTGTGTTAATATTTTATGTAAATTATTTTGGTCGTACATTGTGTACTATTTTGGTATTTTGCTCAAGTTACTCTGCTTTATTGATTAAAGTTTCAATCAATTTTGCGAAAAGTAATCGTAGTGTAAACGCAATCCATTTTATACATTTTATAGGTAGTTGCGGATTTGAAGATTTGCCGCCCCGGGGCTATCCATAACTTGCCCTCCCCACCAACCGTGTAGGTTTTTTGTCAAGTCAAGCCCTTTATATTTTGACGCCCTGGGCTATAAAGCCCATTCATTCAGCTATATGTAAATGCTGGCCTGTTTTTAGGTGTAAATAAGATGTAGCCGAACTTTGATATTTCCTCGTTGAATGTAGAAAAGTCGAGTTTTCTTTAGATTTATAGTTGAATGGAGTTCATTGTCTGGTTTGTGTGGTCATTCGGATTTCCTCCGTAAACAAACAGTTTTGCAGCTTTGACGGATGGGCTGACCTTTGCGCTGTTATTGTTTGTACACACTAAGCCAAAGGATTTCATCTGCAATTCAAATTCGTACAAAATACCTACAGGTCTTCTTTCTGTATCATATAGATACGCACTCATTGAAATGCGCCTTTTCAAATACATTGATTTAGGTCGTTGATTGTTGAGATGCAATTTTGAAATATTCATGATGAAATATTGTGCATTCCAAAATATACTAAGGTATAAGTTGTAAGTCGTAAGATCAAAAATAGGTTGCGTAGCTTTATTAAAACGATAGGCTGTAACTGACGGCCAATGAAAAGTGTAAAAAGAAACATTTGATTAATAACTTTGAGAAAATTAATAAAGCTTTTGCAAAGGTCAATGGGCACCTCCCGGCTTTGAAGTCAGACCTCATTCCAGACTTAGAGAACAGCTGACGAAAGACGAAGCCTTAATTGGATTTAACAGTGATTAATATGCTTCTATAACAATTTGCTGTTGACCTAATATTCGAAATAGGAATTCTTTGGAAAAGTCTTCAAAATACCTGACCTATTAGGGTACTTGTACATATATTTTTTTAAACGGTTTTATTTAGTTTACCCTGTTTGTTTTATTCTTTTTTGGGTCATTTTTTATAAACGGAAATATAATAGGAAAAAAAATATTTCAACTGCTACCTTTCGATTGTTTCGAAATATTTCTACCTACTCGTGTCGTTAAATGTGAAATTGTGTTATATTTAATGGATATACCCTAGAGGTTATAATATTTTGATTGACGTAAGGAAATATCCCGAAGTCACGTTTCGAATATATTGTACAAATTATTGTACAATTTGACTAGTACAAGTCAATTGTCATATCATCAAAAGTGACAGTAATATGTAATATTACACTTTCCATAGTTATCAGTCTTATGGAGGAGCTACTCATATACCAGGAGGTGATCATTTTACTTTTACCTTGTTATACGCAAAATGACGCAAGATGACTGGAAAATTATTTGCCTTTGTTAGAAACCAACATTGGGGTTACCGAATATCTTAAACTCTAAAGGGATTCAAGATGTAGGTTTACCGTTTTTGAGAATCGCTCGCTGCAGCCGCCAGAGCCGATCCCTGGAACCATAAACTCCTGTTTCCGCACAGAAAACGGAATTTAATACACCAGAATGTCTATTCGTTTTGATCGTCATTAATTAGGTTGCCGGGACCATAACGTTTTTGTTTTGGGGCCAGCTGTGTCTCCGGGAATAACGACTGCAAGTCCTATTCCCTGCCTTCATTTATTTTAAAAGTTACGAGAAATTTTAAGTTGTAAATGTGACGGTGGAGCATCGTTCCGAGAAAGTTAACATAACTCGTTGTCGCATCAAATCACCGGAATCGTCGAGAAGTTGAGGTATTTATCGCTTTCATCTTCTCGAGCAGGAAGCGTCTTGTTAAGGAGCCATGTGTTTTGGCATTGTTTTTGCGCCATTTCGCTCCGCCCCAGTTTCTAACGCCTTTGTCGCGCTTCCCAAATTGATGTCACTAGGACTGCCGCGCACGTTTTTCTTTTATTTACAATTTTCTTGAAAGCCACTCTGTTTTCTTGCGAAATATCTGACTGCGTCCTTGATTCATTACGTCGCGCTCGAATAATATAGGGCGTTCTGAATTCTTAGAAGATCGAGTTACGTGAAAAAATACCCGAATGGCGGTTAAAGACACCGTGTTAATTATAGAGTGTTAAAATAAACAGTGTTAATTTTGGGTGAGGGAATAGAAGGGGATATAAATAGATGGCGTTGCAAAATACACGGCCGAGTTATGTCAGAGGCGCATGTTGACTTCGCGCGTGAGGTTAGGAATTGGAGCTGTCATCGTAGCAACACACATGAAATGTGTACAAATGTCGGGGCTTACAATTTTATTAAGAAATTTATTTTCGGTGGATACGTTCTCATTCATTTTGGCGGTATGTAGGAAACTTTCCAAATATTCCGGTGGAATATTGGAAGGGAAAATCAATTATCACAATCATGCCCACCAATGAAATTTACTTTCCACTTAAATAATACAAAAAGCCTAACCATAGGTAATACAACAGTCGTAGTAGGCCTTAGCATCTTTACAGATGATTTAAATAGCATCTAAAGTAGGGCCACTACAACTTCGCTCGTGTACAATACAATAATACATCAACTAAATACTTATACAGTTCTCATTAAATTATTTTGTAAGACAATACTAACAATAAAATAGACAAAGTCTAGATAGATTAAGTAGACTAATCACACACACGACGATGAACTTAAGAGTATACTCGATATAATGAAGTGTGAATACATGCCACCATATCGATCGACCTATTCGTTATACCTTTAACTAACTTTGTCTTACTGCCCCTTCATAAATCCCCATTTGAATTTCCATCACATCTAACGTCTTAACAAGGAACCTAATGTTTATCAACCGTGTCTAAGAAGCGTCTTGTAATGTTGCATCAGTATCGTAACGTTACATCAGTATTGTTCTGTTACAATCAAAATAAACACGGCCGTATTTATGACTACGCCTAGATTCAGTAATAAAATGAAGATATCCCGGTAACAGGGTGCGTGGGCGACTGTTTGCGAATTTCGGCCTTAGCAGGGTTGCGAAGTAGAATTCGGAGAAGTAACGGACGGCATTTGATGGGAATGGCATTTCAGGGATTAGGCGTGTTTAATGTGGACATTAAAAAGTATTTGATTAGTTAACATTTTGATACGAAGACGGTAATGTTATGATCATGTTATGGCTGGTAATGAAATTCAATAGCTAGTAGTAGCTAGTAGCTAGGCCCAGGGATGTGTTTAAAAGATAGTCCAGTCGTCCTTCAGAATTAGTAGGTACTTCTAAGTAAAGTCTCACGCCGTAGGTATAAAGAAAACAAGAATGCATTAGATCAACACAAAAAAGAATTATTGTGATACCTACTTAGGTAAAAATAACTTTATTTTTAAAGCTTTAAAAATTTTGATGGCAACCGAAAACCTGACAACCTTGATTAGACGGCCCCGGGGTACACTCCGCGCGATATTATACTTCACGTAGAGATGGTATTTGCATTGTGGTATTCGATGTATTTGATACGTAAATCCAAATGTGGCGAGCGCTAACCGCATCGCGCATTGCGACACGAAATATTTGCTAAATGTGAACTGAAATGTAGGATTACAACGCGAATCTTGATAAACAAATTGAACTGCGCTTGAGAGAATCATGAACGACTAAGAAATTATTTGAGACGAATTCCTTCCTCCTATATAATCATTTTCTTTGAGAGGGAAGCAATCTGCACGGGCAGGCGGATCAAGTGGGCATTGCTGCTTATGTCGCATTATCGCTATATTTTATTTATGCTATTTATTAAGAGATAAATTCTAATAAAAACGACGAGGCTTCTAGGTAATCCAAAAAGATTAAGAATCTGGTATTGGTAGAATTTGGAACGAATAGCCGAATCAATTCCTGAAACGAAATCAGGACATGCCACTAGTGTAATATACACCTACAATCTATTCTATTTATAAAGAGGTAAATTCTATAGACAATGACAAGGCTAACAGGTAAACTGAAAAGGCGAAACACTTACGCGATGCAATAACACTCAGTGGCGTATATTGGTACATCTATTGATGGAACTAATAAATTTCGGAACTAACTAAGTAAGTGAGGGCGGTCCAATTGATTTTTAAATAAATTGAGAAGCCTTTTCGGTTGATAGAAATGCTCTAAAAGGCACATGTTTCCCCACACCCAATAAAACTGACAACAACAAATACCGAATAAAACTGTACCGGTAAATCGCAAAAACCACATAATACAAATCTGGCGACCCATTTACAAATTCAGGTGCAAATTGAATCACCGTTCACGCCGATGCGCGTGCGCGGCCCCGGCGCGGGGACCGCCGAAACGCGATCATCCCGCTCTGCCGACCTTTGCTTACGCTTCGGTAATGTCTATCCGTTTAATATCAGGGTGCCTGTACTCGTGCGATCGACATAGATCACAAATTCGAAATGTATGTGTGCATTGAAATCTCTAACTCGACTTCATTACTGCAAATTTAAATGTAGTTCCTGGTGGCTTATTACGCAGTCTTGTCTAGTTTCATTAGATCAAATAGGTTTCACTTATACGTCGACTAATAGGGGAATGAAATGAATTAGTATAATGAAAAGTAATTTAAGAATGACCCCTCTTAAGCACAATAAATAAGTTTTTATTTATTAGCATAGTTTTCCTTTAAAGTTGTTATAATTATTATTTTTTCTGTGTTACCCTACCGCAAATTTTATTACAAAGGGTTAGCGATTGTTCAGATCTGAGCAGTGATATCTTAAATGTCAAGGCTGGGTCTACACCCGACCCCACAGGTGAGGCGCAGCAATAAAAAAATATAAACCCTAATCAAGATTGCAGTAAGGGCTAAGACCTTAAGGATACTAATCAAAATAGAAATACGAAGTACATTTGCTCCCTGAATAAAGGTTAAAAATAGGACGATGTTTAATTTCGCTGATGGAAAATTAGACCAGCCTAGACCAGATTAGAATAGAACTTAAATATAATTGCATCTATCCTCTCAGGCAGTAACTTGTATGATATACTGCCCTTAGCGCTTGTACCACTTGGCTCCAAGAACCGCATATGATTACTCCTGTGACACATCGTAAAGAGGGAAATTAATATGACTTAGGTATCTCAGAGCTTCCAGAGAAGTCGCGTAGTTTATTATGTTCATTCAAAATGTTGATAAGCTTAGTGCGTCCGTTTCATCTCTGTATCAGAGTATGTTTCACATTTATATTTGTAGGTGGAATGCAATTACATATAGCAAGTGGCCTATCTGTTTTTAACCGATACACAGATCGCCAGCCTTTGATCCTTACTGCTAGAACAGGGCTTACCGTCACCTTTTAGCCCGAAATGAATCTCGATCAATTTCATCGGTCATGAGAGAAAGAAAAAACGAAAATACATTGACCATCACAAAATTCACAGCACAGAAAACAGAGGAGAGGGAGGTGAGATAACTTGTATGACAGTGAAAAGTATGTAGGTATGAAGATTTCACGGCAAGGGCATTTGAAGAACCCCACTGACCAGATGAGCAGGTGACACGAACATACCAGTAGGAAAGGCCTAAGGGGCCGGACGTTACGACCGATGTCAAGACTGGTATAGCCACTAGGGCACATAGTTTATGAATACAGAAAGAGGCCTATAACTCGCATTAGTATTCACAGATGATGACGAAATATGTTACATCATTGGTTTCATCATCTATCTGTTCAGGTTTCTTCATGACAATTGATTAATTAATTCAAATACATTAATTAGAATCTACGCTCGTTAAGATACCTCAAACGTCTACTTAAAAAATGCATAAACACGCATCGGAACAAAGCAGCGGAAAGAGGCCTGCCTTTACGACGAGTTTTACAAGGCGTGTAGGGTTTCCAGGTTTTACATTTGAAATGCCGGACAGGTCCTCCAATTTACTACCCGTGCGGATAAACATTGGGATTAGGAATGGCGGCGGAACTATTCACTTCTCGCTCGCACACTATTTGCGTCTATACTCGCACACGTGGGTACTGACTGACAAAAAATAAAGCTGCGTTTTAATAAAAATTTGTCCGCACGGGTAGTAGTGGGATATTTGTGACAATCAGGTTTTTTTTTATATTAAAATGAACCAAACAAAAATTTCAAATAATCAAGCGGCTTCATTATTCTACTCGATACTTCCATGTTTCCGAAATGAAACGGCTTCCACACAGACGGAGCAGACGGATAACAAAGTGATCTTAAAAGGTTTCCGTTTTTTCCATTTGAGGTTCGAAACACTGAAAATAAATCCAGTCGTTCTAGAATTCACAACATTAATTAATTAAGTAGGATGCACAAAGAGACGTATCTAAACCTAACCAGTCGATGTCTGGCTTCACCTGAACGTCTGGCGATCCTATTTACGACGGTTTAGCAGCGCGAATACTTTGTTTGCGCGCGCGCCGGTTGCGAAAGGTTTACGGGGCCGTTCCGCAAACCGAGTTAGCAGGATTACCCGCATTTGAGTAATGCAGGATTATGTCCGAGAGTTACCTAAAGGTTATTTTCATTCACTTATTTATTGTTTTTGGTTCATGTTTGTTGCATAAATGTGAAATTAACAAGGTTTCAACGAATTCAGGTCGTCCTGATCATGGAGATTGGAGGTAAATTAAGTAAATGATACTTAAACCATTTATGTAATTATTAAAAAAATAATCTCAACAGAAAAAAGTTGCCCTCATCATGAAGATTCTCCAATTTTTTAATTATGGTCATAAAACCCAAAAGCCTTTTTAAAGACAAAACAATTCATTTTCTATTGTCTGCTGTCTGTGCCTTAGAATGTATGAATACATAATCCATCTATGACTTTATGAAATCAGTTTCACAAGAAAAATAAAGCTTTTTACATGTGCCGATTACAAGGTCTACTTAAATAACAAAAGAAAGACGTACATTATTTATAAGTTTGAATCATCGTCTGCCTTCATTGTTGTCCTAATAAATAATAAGAAATGAGTAGCGATGTCAATACCGCTCGGGCTTGCAATGTTTTGATACCCCCGATCTTAAAATCAAAGCTTAGTTGATCTTTAAACGTAATCGGCGTAATGAGGCCGCACGCATCAATTGCCCGTAAACTTCACCCAACGCCGCGAGCGCAAGCGGTGCGGACTTGTGATGACGTATTCGTGTCTAATCAGAGTATGTTTGCCTTTTTACAGCGTGCTTATTTGGGCATTGAGTATTTTTGTGACTTTTTTACATACTCGAATCGAGACTGCGTGTCCTGATTTCACTTAATTTAACCTTTTCATATATGTAAGTATGTAACCAAATCATGTTCTCCGCCGATTTTTCGGTTACGGCGGCCAATCTTAAATATCGGCGGAGTATGCATGGCATTCATTTTATAGTGCACTTTATAGTGTGTAAATACACTATTGCATTATTGACAGGCAACTAGGGTGATACAAACGATGAATCAACGGCTTAACGTTATTTCGGATAATCAAGACTGTCAACTTTCAGACTGAACCTGAAAATTTCTTAACAGAAAAGCATAGATAAGTCAAGTCAGAGGGTAAGAGGAAGACCAATGGTAGCTCAGGAGCTAAGAATGCACTCTGGATTTTAGACGGGCAGTCGTTTCATTGTAATTATCAGCCTCCCTGAGTCTTGATCATGGTCTATGCACACCCGGGGCTCTAAAGCGACAGCTTTGCAGTTTGCATGCAACCGACAAAAACGCGCCAGAGTAAGAAAGGTACTTACGAAAATAATTGTATTTTAGGACTTTTACCAAATTAGAGCCAAATGTTTACTGAC
This sequence comes from Cnaphalocrocis medinalis, assembly GCA_014851415.1. NCBI lineage: Eukaryota > Metazoa > Arthropoda > Insecta > Lepidoptera > Crambidae > Cnaphalocrocis > Cnaphalocrocis medinalis. The sequence continues at coordinate 3,104,659 of CM026279.1, forward strand.
TTTTTCTTTTGTAATTGGCATGTATTACAATTCTTATCAAAATATATTATCAAAATAATTCTTTGTATGAACGTTTTATTTTATTTGATGGTTTTTTAAGAATAATCTTACTCCCCACGTTGAAGTAATCTAGTGTTCAATAAGTACTGTACTATTCTAACACTTCAAAGTTTATTGCACCAGGGTTCGTTTTATCTATTTATTTAATTATAATGCAATGTAGCGAATGTGAACAATCGTGTGTAGGCGAGTACCAATGTTAGGTGCTCAATCCACTATTGCATTTTAATGCAATTAGCGAATTTATTCTTGGGTATGGTACCATATTAAGCACTTCGAAACATTTCTGATATGTCAAGGAATTCTTTGATTGATAAAGACACGCTTTAATTATAATTATTATTGATTTTTTTTTATAGTCTAAAGAGTAGATACGACTAAGTTAATTCACAGGGTCCGAAGTTCGGTTAACCGTCATTGCCCAAAACGAATTTACAGATAGAATCATTTATTTCCGGTGACTGGGATGTATCGAAAGCAGAAGACATGACAAGGTATAGTCTGACACAAGTAGCTGTCCAGGTGTAGACGATTATAAGATAAACATTGATGGATTGCATTAAGCGTCTCTATCGGTACTCCTATCTTCAGCGCGCGTCGTATACTAAACAAACATACCTTCAACACGTCACGCACTAATTGCGATAGTGATGTAATTTCGTACTGCAAAGTATGGTATCGTGATCGCCTTGTCTTGGCAATGCAATAAAAATATTCTATGCTCGTCTTGCGTGAACATTTGCGTGTTGAGGCAGCCGCTGTGAAATAAATTATAATACAATATATACTACGCATTCTTACGTCGACGACATAAGATCCACTTTGTATTTTAGACATCTTTCAACGTTGTCGCTCATCGTTATAGAAAATATCAGTAGAAAATGTTTAACAGTCTGCATCGAGTGTGAACAAACTGATATTTGAATAATTTGATATGCACATTATCGTCGTCGTCGTCGAAATGATTCTTGTATTAAATTACAAGTCTATTTACTCACCAAGTCCATCAAATACATAAGAAAAAAATGTCGATTCTATTAATGGGTGGACGGGATAAACATAACTTGATAATGATCTTCTTTAGTATGATTTTAGGATGACAAATTGAGGTGATATAATATTTGTATAAGCACTAATTTCAGTATAATTTAAACACTAGCTAAATGAGTTACATTTTCGCCAAGGTTTACAAATGGAAGACCAGCTTTATAGGATCTCTGCACACCGCAACTAGCTACAGTATAAATGTAGAACAGTAAGCAAAACTGCCATTTTTTGCTCGCTTCGGACATACCTGCTGATCAAGCATGCTATTTTTTTAAATACACTAAACTATATTTTAGTATCAGACCATTAACACATTTCAAGTTTATTCTTTTTAAGTCCAATCGATCGTCCATTTGATGGTGACGCGACTGTCTTTTGTGATTAAGTAAAGATTAGACTATTATAAATATAAATGTTGACATTATTTGTGTACAATTTAATTTATTAAACGTAATTGAAAATAAGTTGCAAAGTCAAAAAGCAAACGAATAATTTAACGCGCCAGTTTTTCTTATGGTAGAGAATAAAGCGCTGAGATACATTTATGTGAATCCTAAAGTTTCTCAAGCGTAATATGGAACTACCTTACTGTTATTACTTTCTGTTTGCCACAGCATTAGTTAATCCACAACGAAGATAATTAATTCCTTCCGACCACGCGTCCACCGGTCTAATTAAATAATTTAATTGAGTAATAAATCTAACACCTTGCGGCTAATATATCTTTAAGATACGTAGGTACTTGTTTTAAACCTGAGATATGAACTAGGAACCTGTGTCCATTTTGCAAAATGACCACTTTAATTTGTATGAAAGATTAGGCATTCCAGCAACTCCTCTAGTCCAAGGGGAATTTCGTAACACCTAAAGATTGTAAAGGAAGAAGTTATTACTAAAAATACAAGACTTAGTTCAAGACGGTACAGCAAAAACCATTGTTGATTTTGCTGACTGACCGGATGACGCATTTTGTATTTATTTACCATGCACCGTTGATTAGACATTGATTCGTAAACATAGTAGGTAACATAAATGATGATGAATTTCTGTAGGACCACTTATTATCCTTAAGAACCCAATTTCTCGTAGATTAAGGTCAAGTGGTCCTCTACAGACAGCAATACCTTTTTCTTCAATATACCGAAAGATTAGAATTGTATTATGAGTATTACCCTTCTGTACTTATATAGGAAATTAGAAATGCCTTCCTGAGGCGAACCTTCCTTCCTTTACTTATCATCATATCCTCAAGGCTGAGGATTTTATGTACATACATACAAAAGGATATCTTTCAGCAATGCTTATGTACGAGCACCTTTCGGGAAAATGCCACAAATGAATTGAGATTTGTCTTAATTATATTTCTTCAGTTTATGTAGATGATTTGATTTACTTCCTATTAGCGATAGTGACGTAGCACTTATCGAGATAGGGTTAATAGCCATCGATTTCCATTCATCATACAAATATGGTTACCTCATAAAGTCAATGATAAATAAACGACGAGTATCATCAGCCACATACATTATTCCATCTTGCATCAGTAATTGGCCAGTCTATTTTCTTCTGGAATGCTAATGCTTTCAGCTCTTTTCCGGCAGATTTGAAAATGCTCAATGCCCTTTTTGTTCTCCGAGGAACACGGATACGACGGTATAGTATAACATCAGTACTGCACAATACTTGCATTAGTGATGCATTCCAGATCCCGGAATTAAAAATCTTCGGAACACGAACTACCAGGAAGTGTAGTGTGAAGTTTCTCTTTAATTTTAAATCATCTTTTCAACAACTTTTTTTTTGCTAAAAAGCAAAAAAGAAGTTTAAGTTTTTAATATTCTTCCGCCTATATTATTTAAGCAATGATTACATGCTATAACTCAGCGACATTTTCCAAAAGGACGTTCATTATAAGTTTAGTCAACAAACATACCATTAGATACAATTCCCAGATGTAGTTACTCAGATAATTTTAGTTCGCAAAGGTCAGTCTACCCTTTAGTTTACTTAACAAATAAAACTTCTTGTTTACGAAATAGTTACAAATACAAACAAACAACTCGAAAATGGTTAGGTCGTTCAACTTTGTATAAGGAAAGGGACCTACTGGTTAATACTATACAATCTTTTACTGTCTGATGGTGAGTTTTAATGTAAGAAATTGTATTTCTTATTTTATTTCCAAACTACATAAGTGTTAAGTAAATAGCGCAAAACGTCTCAGGTTCAGGTAGCTCAGACCATAAAAGTGTTCATCTTTCACTAAGGGGCCAATACCGTGATAGCGGAAACAAAACAGCTGATTCATACAAATTGCCAAGCCAAATTGTATGAAAAGACGATTTCCAACACACGTAAGACTACAGTTAACTTTAATAATATACATAGACGATCTTTTACGTATGACGATCAAATTCATATGCTCAATATAACCAATGGAATGTCCATGAAACAAGCACTGCCGAAAATTCATTGACATCAATCGGCGAGACTCTACGATATCGAAAAGCTCAGCGTGTCATAAACTGCTCTACACCCCGGACTTAAAAAGCTCTCCGAAACACGGATTTATTGGCAAACAGACTTAAAATTACATTTTGTAAATATTTACTCAATGTTTTGAGCTTTGAGCTCGCCGAAAGGTTTTTGACCTTTGCTTTACTCATTAGATAAGTGTCTCCGTATATTTGAAATAACTCATTGTATACTTTACCCGGCTTATGTAATTTGTTATTTTCATTGAAGTTTTCTCAAAATCATATTTACACACATTATAATAATGATGTATTGGTAAAATTAGAACTATTCAGTTCTTTCATACATTATTAACTAGTAATGTTAATATTATTTTTTTATGGAAAAGCTAATTTTTATTTTACTTATTCTCATGATCTAACATCAATCAAGTGAAATCCGCAGTGGGAAATCTCGTATCAAACTGCGCTTATTTAGACCGTCTGCGAACAGAAGAAGGTTCATACCATCGTGAGGAAAACTGTATTTGCCTTTAACAAACACGCCTCAACGCAGAAGATGAAATGGTAAAGTGGGCTTCAGGATAAAAACTACTTAAATATAATGGTGTATAGCTGACATTTTGTATTACGATTTGCAAATATACCGACTACGACAAATAAATTACATTACACGAGGTGGGTCGAGATATGCATGCCGCATTTAAACTTGGTAACCAAACAATCAGTTTCGAGCACGGGTGCAGAGTTCATCTATTTCGGGCGGACTAAAGTTAGCACAATGCCTGTCCGAAACAAACGTGAGCTAGACTTTTAGTAACTCAGTTCACTCAAGTGAAAAGATTTGTTTCAATTAAGATTTAGTTCAGCTTTTCATTTAAATTGGAAATTCTATTCGATTCGTAATTCATTTTTGGCTCTGTTTAATTCAGTAGTATTTTTTTGGTTGACGTTATAGACCACCTGATAAAAATGATTGAGCTAGATGATTGATACATAGTTATTGCTAACTTCAACTTTGTCTTTTCCTAGCACATTACAAGTATAAGAAAGTCAACTAGGTATTTAATGAACTTTCCGTCCCCATGTTAACCGTGAGCCTAATTTTAGATTCGTTATTTATACTCTCCATCATTTCGTAAATAATTTAAATAGTTGAACTACTATTGTCCTTTTAGTTGACCCAAAGGGCCTCTTGGCATAAGGTTAGTTTATCATGGATCGCTTACATTAGCCAGTGAACTGAACTAGTTCCATTGAGCTAATTCAGGAACTACACTAGTGCATGTGAGGTTACGTGTTCTGGAGATGCAATTTGTGGAGCTGCCGCTCGTGGGCTAACACATGTCAGGTTCTGAAGCCTCTGATAATCGAAATTCGAGGTGTGTGCAAGCGTTTGCAGGGTATGCAATGCATTGACATAGCCCTGAGTAGCCCAGTTTTTGATATAAGCAAAACCAACGCAGACTTTATCATTTTTCACGTCGGCTTAGATCAGAAAAAGTGATTTGCGAAAGACGACCGGCAGGAATTGGATGCAAGTAGCTAATAATCGATTAAACAAGACAATAATTTAGAGCGGCCTATGTCCAGCAGCGGACTGCGACAGGCTGATAATGATGCGTTAATAATCTGTGGAAAGACTTGCGGTCAAAATAGACTAAATACCAGACGTTTACGAGTTGTTTTAATTGTCTTAACTCCCAAATCATTAAACCTTTTCGATGAAGTCCACAACATTGAAAGGACTGAACGTTGCGCAACAAAAAAAAACAGAATAGCTAGTTATTTTGAGCTTTTTCATACTCTTTTAAAACATGTTGTACAATAAATAGATATCCAGAGATTCAGTGTTATACACTCCAAAGGCAATCACGCAATATGTTTTACGGCTCACGTCACAGATTGCAATACACGACACCAAACCAGCCTTAAGATAAAAATAGCATGTTCTATTTACGCTAGGGAATCAACCTTTACTCGTGACGAAAAAAATGTAATGAATTAAAGAAATGTTGACTCGAGTTCAATCTAAGTGAGTCGACAAATTCATTCATCGTAGCGTAACGCTGTTTCAATAGAAAAGCTATGTCATGTAAGGAAATACGGCCTGCTAACATTGACCTCGAACTTGCATAAAGTTATCCAAGGTTGAAAATATACAATACACAGATTCTAGCTCTAGGCTTTCAGAAGGATCCACCGAACCGTGGGAGAGCCACTCTTCGGTATGAATGATACCATGGATATAAGGCGATGTAAAGCAGTGCCTGCGTTAAATTTCACCGAGTGAGTAATGGTGCTTGAAGCCTGAACAGGGAGGAAATGGGGTTAAAATTTTTACAGCGCATTTGTGACTCCTCGGATGCTGCGAGTGTCTTTAGGCGACAGCAATCGTTTACCATCAGGTCATACGTCTGCTCGACTGCCACCTAACACTCAAACAACATATTTTTCTGTAATGGAGTGTTCTGGTGAGAGGGCGTAGTGTGTATCGAATGAAATCGTATAATAAAATCTATAGATTACGATTGGCATTTTGACTCCGTTCGCGTCACTAAGCCATATAAGTTAAAAATAGCCAGTTTTACTCACGTTCCACGCGAGCTAGTACTCAACAATATTACTTAATAATGTCAAATGAGTAACATCGTTGTTTCACGGCTCGTAAACGGAAGGTCCCTAATGACAGCCCCTGGTGTGGGCAGACGGTCATAATTTGTTGCTTATGATGGACTGCCGCAAGTTTGTAGGCTGAGGGCCCTGTAGGCGCGCTAGGCTTGCCAGATGATTATCTTCTTAGTTAATAGTCAGGGGGCATATTCTCGGGTACTCGATATTGAGAGCGAAATAGATATTTGATACATTCGTCATTATTAGACTGCAATGTAGAGTGTACGAGAATGGTATATTCCTAGTTTTATTTTTTCTTAATACAAAAGGTCTGTTTTGGGTCGGGTGTCGATTGTATTGCGCTAGCGTATCTCCTTTTCAATTTGTATATAAGATTTTGTCTTTGTCTATAAAATGAACTTCTTTTAAAATATTTCATATTTCATGCAAGTTAAATATAACTTACCTACAAATATTGACGGCCTCGATGGCGCAGTGGCTAAGGTGTTCGCCCGAAGCGGAAAAGGTCCCGGGTTCGATTGCCGGCCAAGTCAATGTAGGGCACTACATTTTCTAAGTTTTCTTGGGTCTGGGTGTTCTGGGTTGACGCCCCCAGCTAATTATCGTCATCTGGTACTTATTGTACAGGGTTTGCCCTAGTTTGAGGCCAGGTTGATTGGTGTGATTGTCTGGCGCATTTGTTTATTTTATTTATATTAATCAACAGACTATTTCCTCTTAGGTCTATTTGTGGAAAAGTGGCAACACTGCAATTATTTAAATAAAGCGCAGACTAGAATAACGACCTCGCGAGCCTGCCACTGTTTACCTCCGCCGTCTATATTTAGCTCGGTATTGAGTTCAATAGCTTCGCATTGTTACATAATTATTTATATCAGATTTTAAGATAGAGACGTGTATAGGTAAAGAATCGATATTTTTAACTGCTTTTTTGTCTTAAATATTCTTCTTTGTTGAAATGTCGGACGTAAATACTCGTATATTGCATGCAGTGTGACTCCACTGGTGTTGCGGGTATCTATGGGCGGCGGCAATCGCTCACCGCCTTCGAATGTCGTCATCCCAAGGCAATCGTTTATCCTCGAGTAATCCGACTGCTCGTCTACTACTTATCCCTTAAAAAATTGTACTCATTCTGAAGTTCTCTTTTGATAAATCGGTAAGTTAGATAACATTGCCAACTACATTAAGGTATCTAGTTAATTAATTGACTACCAACATAATTTTGTACTGCATTTGTGATAAGATAGGTAGAAAGGCATTAGAGAAAGTTTATATACAGTTTCGACAGTCTTACCGCTGAAAGAGATTTCTACAAGAAAACCTTTGAGCAAAGGACGTTGTAGTACAGAAGGGGTAAGATTACAAATAATATAATGTGTATGTTTTGTCTAACAAAGAAGGGGACTAATAGTAGCTGGGTTTTTAGTTAAACCATAGAGTTAAAATGAAAGTAAGATACAAGAGAATCAAATCTTATTGATTTTTATAAGTCAATAATTTTATTAATAAATTTTAGATCGATATTGGTACTCCGATATTTTCACATCCCTACAATAACCAACATTAATTAACTTTAGTATCAGTACATGTACGGAGTCGCTAACAAGCACGCCGCAACTAAAAGGTTATTATAAGTTTGAACACAAATATCACTCCAATAAAAGCTGGGAACACATAATGCGATATTGAACTATCATCCTAAAATAACTACTTATGTTTAGTAACTCTTATGAGTTAGAAACAAGTGTAAGTAGTGGTAGAATGTTCATAGTTGTAACCATAGGCAATCGCCAGGTTTTAGTTTTTTGGGAGCTATGTGGCTCCTTATCTTTATATTGTGAAACAGCCCTACCCTCCTTAGAAAAAAATTGCTACTTCTTGGGTTGTTTTGTGGTAAATTGTAAACTTTTTATTTTTCTTCGTATAACGTTAATAGAAAATTAAAAAAAAGGAACATTGCGCGATGTTACCGACATTCACCGCCAGCTAAAGACAATGATTTGATACAAAAAGCGTAAATTATTAACTTAGCAACAAAGAGTTATTATAACGGAAAAGCCACCGATTTTATCGTTCGTATATAAAATATTTGTCGGCAAGTGATTTCAGCGATTACAAAAAATGCGGAAAATATTGCAATGAACGTTTGAAAGGAACTCGGAAGTGCGGTAAAATACCTACTGTGAGTTGGATGATCAAATCGTGACACCACCATTTTCTCAAAGCGTGAACAATTTTTACGATCTATATAATTTATTCGTGCGATTAAAGCCATTCGAAAGTTAGATCGAGCGACAAAGCATTCGTAATGCAATCGATTAAACATAAATACGTATGAATGAGTTAATCTATACTATTTATTTAAGAGTTAAATTTTACAGACTACGTCAAGGCGTATTGGTAAGCCGAAAAGGCAAACAAACAAAACACATGCGCTACGTAATCGACACCCAGTTAAGTGCCATCTATTGGTAAAAATAAATACTTACCTAGATTTTTTATGATGAGTAATTTGCGTTCGTTCTACTGTTAATAATAAAATAATGTAATCTTCATGATTGGCCAAAAAAACAAAAAGTATTTATTCAATATACTAGGTACCACTTATGTCAAAATGTTGTATCTCAGTGTAGGGTGGGGCGCGCGGGTCAAATAGCTCATCATCATCACCATTGTCGCCACTACACCCTGTCTTCGGCTTGGCACATCCAGTCATCAGTGGCGTTTTGCTTAGATTCGCATCTATTTTTAATTGTTGTTTCGAAATCCATTAGATACCTACTTAATACTTGTTTACTATGAACACATTTGCATAAATTTAGTTTAATTTTCTTCGACGTTCATTAGTGACATTTATGAAATAATAAATTTCAATAAAACATATTTATAGGCCCTCAACCTTTGCGACTTAAAGAAACTCGGGTCACTTCCGGCCTTTTCGTCATCGTCACGCACAATTTTATTCGAAATCGAAGTATTTTGACATCTCTTGCGCAATCCTAACGTAACCATAAACTTAAATGCGTCATAAAATTATGAGGCTTGATGATACCGTGACGGAGAAAAAAAGATCGTTTAAATGGGCTTGGTCGTCATTACCATTGACAGCTGTGAATGCAATGAAAATCTTTTGTGGAATCTTGCATTCTCGATTTGCAATAGGTTGCCAAGTATTTCGTTATGAGATGAAAATAGATCAGTAGAGAATGAAAGTTAAAAACACAATGGGTATGAACCTGACTGAGATGACCCCATTCCTTCTACAGTAGGGCGCGCAACCTCAAACTGTCAGAACAATCATTTGCGAGTGCCTATTATTCGTCGTCTCACCTTGCCGGTTCGTGCTAGGCATAGGGCGTTTACATAGTGGAGAGTTATCCGCTGGTGTAGAGTAAAGATGCGATAGCTTGCAAGAGTGCAGGCGCGCTTATGAACAGCTGTTTATATTCACCACGCTGAATGGATGCGTAGACACATCTAATATGGCATTGTATGAGTACATAGCGAATGTTTGTGTACAAATCTCTGATCTCGCAGATGTTCATGGGCGTATGATAACCTACTTATCAACAGGTGACTCGCATGCTCGTTTGTCGTCTCTAGTATAGAAAATATGTGTAATTTTCGTACCTAAAGGATAAGCATATTAGGCTTATACTTTACATTACTGTCTCACTACAAGGCAAAAGCCTCCATCATAGAAATCAAGTCTAATAAAATCCAATATAATAACAATATAAAATCAAGCTTTGGGTGTGGCTTGCTGATGATGATGATGATGATAGAATTAAGCTATTTTGACGGGAATACGCTTAATCACCATGCTTTCCTAATGCGGATCGGTGATCAGATCACAAAGCCGAGCTATGCTCGAAAAATTCGGATCATGCTTTTGCTCTACACGGGAATCGAATCTAGGACCCCAAGATCACGGGCCATTACTTAAACCACTATGCCGGGCGTTTCTACGTAACGTCTAATGCGCAAACGCAGTGATCCTCACCGCAGTTTAGCGTATTATCACATTGTCGGCGTAGGCAGGTTACTCGTATGTGTATCTAAATATACATATCATAGTTGTCTCCTCCAGAAGGAGATGATTATAGATACGAGTACACATGTGGAGACAATCTAGTTAACACCGCGCGTCACCAGCGTGACGTCACGGCTACACCCGCCCCCGCGCCCCATTGTGCCGGGTTGAGGAGACTGTCTGCGAGCGTCTTTTGTTTTGTTTGGTACCGGCTACAGAAACTAATTGTGAACGTACACTAATGGAATCTGCAATTGGCGTCCCTTTTGTTCTTATCTCAAGTGTGAGTTTTCCTTCGGGATGCGTATCTGCGTAAACAACAAGTCGAAAGGTTCCGTGGCTACACTTACGTAAATGTTATGTCAGAGATTGTTGTGGATTGCGGTTGGGTGTTCTCACTAAAAGGGTTATCTTAAGTTGAAGCTATATTTTACGATACAATATCTTTAATTTATCTACCTGCTTTTAGAACAAATTATTACAAAGGTGTTATTTATGGGGTTTATCCGCTACCAGAGGAACTACAATTATACGTCGTATTGTTGACGTTATCATATCATTATATCTCAGCATGAAATTCCCAGTTGCGTCCAAAGCTGTCGCTTCGGAGCTTCGAGTATGCCTAGCAGTGATCCTGGAAAATGAAGCGATTGCCATCCGACCCGCGAAATTGTTCAGACAGAGATACCAGATCAACTGAATCATGGTAAAACGTTCATTACCATGTTTTTCCTCCGCGGCAAACATTTTAATTTTGCATGATCTGTTCCTTGTGTAAAAAGAAACGTAGATTTTCCAAAAGTACTAGAACAATAAATGTTGTTTAGAATGATTGGTAGAAAACGTGGTTACAGTGATGTGAATTGTCATAGATACATCCTGCATAAGAAATGTAAGCTTTTACATCGAATTTCCGAGAATTCTTCATAAGCTTTATTTTTATACATGTAGGTCAGTAAATGATAATTAAGTATCCAAATGCCTACCTGCCGACATTTACCCTCATAAGACGACGTGAGAGTACGTCCGGGCCTATTTTAAGGCAAAAGGGCAAAGGTCACCGAAATTAGACACACCACGGCATAATTACATTGCCGAGGGAAAAGGGCCTCAGATGTACCGTCAGCAAAAAACACTTTGAATGGTTCTAGTTTGGAATAATAAATGCGTCAGATTATTCAACGAGTCTTAGATCCCGATAGTTGAAAGTGTCTCCTACAACATCCAGAACCGATACACTTAATAAAGTAAGTTTCCTAAATTGAACAGCCCGAAAATTTAACCCGGAACCTTGTTCGATAGGGCGCAAAGCCATAGAAATTGTCGAATTTAAAATATTGTATTCGATTTTGTTGCTATATTACCTATGTAGAAATTGCCAAAACTTACCACAATTTAGCCCGTTTCAGAAATCCGTATATAAAACTTGTATTACCTGTAACAAATAAATTATCATAATTAATATACATGTTGAAAATATTCAAGTATTATGCTTTTCACCTTTTATCAACTACATAACATCCGTAACACGAAGGATGTTAGAAAACTAGCGTTCGAAGTCTCGTAAACATAAAGTGTAAATTAACTAGATTTATTGCTATAACATTAACACAACCTAGTTTTTATACAATTAACAGACTAAACTTAACGATATTTTGGTTTTTATCGAAAGTGGGAACATATTTTCAATAACCTGGATAGCGTCACTACGCTAACAACCATCCCACTGGATGGGCCTATTGAGAAAACGAAGATATCTTAAAGGCTCGGGTCTGGGTGTGCTGGTTTGGCTTATATTGGTGTGAAATGCCTCACTCATTGTTATACACCCTTTAAATTTTAGTCGTTTTAATGCCGAAGCCCTCATAATAGGTAACACGAATAAAGCCTCTTTAGTCTATAGTCATATGTTAGTTAGATCATCAAAAGCAAATAAAAATCTGCTGTTTAGATAGATAGATAGATAACGTTTATTGGCCACAAAAAACAAAAGAAACAAATGACAGTGTAACATTACATTAACAATAACAGTAGGTCAAAGATATTGTATATAAGAACTAGATGGCGTACTCATTACTTGCATTCGAGCCTCGTGAGATGTTTATAACTTGATTGGCGTCCTACTCTAATAAGGTGACCACACGATTTAGATTTTCGATTACAATTATTGTTTGTCAAACTCAGTCCACCCACGTGGGAGTCGGACATCGCTTTCTCTAGGAAACTCGCGAACCCTTTAAACAGAGGATCTAGACCAATTGAATCATGGTCACATGTTTCAGAAACTATCCAAAACGTGCAGGTCTCTTGACGATGTTTTCCATCACCGCCGAACATTTCAAACTAACTCTGTGCAACTTGGTCATTTTGTATGTTCATTGTGTAAAAAAATTTCGACGATTTTCCAAAAGTCGTAAAATTTGTGTTTTCGTTTAGAATAGTTGGTAAAAGACAGGCTATAAGAAATACACCTTGTCCTTGTGCGTTCGAATTTTCGATAATTCTTTATTCGTTTTAATTTTTATACATGTAGGTACTCGGACCTAAATAGGTCACTAAATGATAATTAAATATCCAAATGCCTACCTGCCGACATTTACCCTCATAAGACGACGTGAGAGTACGTCCGGGCCTATTTTAAGGCAAAAGGGCAAAGGTCACCGAAATTAGACACACCACGGCATAATTACATTGCCGAGGGAAAAGGGCCTCAGATGTACCGTCAGCAAAAAACACTTTGAATGGTTCTAGTTTGGAATAATAAATGCCTCAGATAATTCAATAACATATATTCTGGCGCTCATAGTTCAGGGGTTGCCCTAGTTTGAGATCAGGTTGAATGGTGTGATTGTCTGGTGCATTTATTTATTTAATATGGACTAGATCACGGTTGTTGAAGGTATCTTAAAACACCCAGAATCGATACAATTTAAAAAAGAAGGTTTCCTAAATGGAACATCCCGGAACCTTCTTCGATAGGGCGCAAAGCCATAGAAGTTGTCGAATTTAAAGATTATATTCAATTTTGTAGCTATTACCTATATAGAAATTACCAAAACTGACCAAATTTTAGCCTGTTTCAAAAATCCGAAGATAAAACTTGTATTACCTGTAACAAATAAATTATAATAATTAATATACATGTTGAAAATATTCAAATATTATGCTTTTCACCTTTTATCAACTACATAACATCCGTAACACGAAGGATGTTAGAGAACTAGCGTTCGAAGTCTCGTAAACATAAAGTGTAAATTAACTAGATTTATTGCTATAACATTAACACAACCTAGTTTTTATACAATTAACAGACTAAACTTAACGATTTTGGTTTTTATCAAAAGTGGGAAAATATTTTCAATAACCTGGATAGCGTAGTGGGATGGGCCTATTGAGAAAACGAAGATATCTTAAAGGCTCGGGTCTGGGTGTGCTGGTTCGGCTTATATTGGTGTGAAATGCCTCACTCATTGTTATACACCTTTAAATTTTAGTCGTTTTAATGCCGAAGCCCTCATAACAGGTAACACGAATAAAGCCTCTTTAGTAGGTACATGTTAGTTAGATCATCAAAAGCAAATAAACATCTGCTGTTTCATAAATTTTTGCATGATCTAACATGCTTAAGGGGCATTATTCGTGTTATCTGTTATGAGGGCTTCGGGATTAAAAAAATACCATTTGACGGTGTGATACATACGATAAAAGAATTGTACGTACAATGTACATAGGTATGAACAGTTTTTGTGCGATAAATAATATTTATCTAAAAAAAAGTAAAGTATCAGCCTATATACTGTCCCACTGTAAAAAAGGCCTCCATCATAGAAATCAAGTAGCTCGGGTTTGTGATCACCAATCCGCATTAGGCAAGCGTGGTGAAAGCCTAATATTTATCTATTTAGCTAAAATAATTTTCTTGTCCGACAGTACATAAAACACTTAATTGCCTAAATACAGGCTGATCAAATTTGGAGGCAGTTACTCTGACGTCGATTTGTGGGAACACGCTATATTTAACGGCAAAGGACGAGACGAGATGGGCCGTGATTGCAGTCCGGGGGTTTATTTATAGATTCTAATTAAAAAGGATTGTTTAACCTCGTTTTAGTTATAAGATGCTTTGAAGACAAAATTGATTCCAGGACTTTTGTGTATGGTAGTAAGTCTGTCAATTGTTTTTTATTTGTATAGACTAAATAATACTTGAATACTAATTAAATACTCCACCGTCTGCCGCAAACGTGTGGGTTGAGTATTCGTTTTGGTCAGTGTCTGGGTGTTATTCGTATATACATATGTATTTAAGTATAATATTTGTGACACAAGTGCATAAGCTACTTAGTATGGAATCAGGTCAATGTATGAGACGTTGTGTGAATTTATTATATACGTTAATACTTCTTAAATATGGATTATCGTTTAGTGTAGCAGAAATGCAGTCAACGTCATTATGAAATTAGTCTTTTCAACTGCGCTTCATTTCGCTAAATTCCCAAATGCGTCAGACAAATATTGTTTGTTTACAAAGAGTCGAGGCTAAATTAGTCTAGTCGCTTACACAGCGGGGTGTAGAGCAATTTTTCCGACGCTCTACCATAAACAACAACAAGGCTCTACTATGGCTCGCTTCCTCGAAAGTTAGAGTTTGAGGAAAAACCCGTCAGCGTCAATAGCTGTTTTTGTTTTCAAATATCGCCTGCAGATTTGGGCAGTTAGGGATGTGTTTCGTCGAGTGAGTGAGGGTACCGGAAGCCCAATTGGGAGGAAAGATGGTTAAAGGTTGGCAGCGCATTTATGACTCTACTGGTATCTATGGGCGACGGCAATCGCTTACCACCGGGTGATCCGATCCGCTCGTCTACTACCTATCACATAAAAATTGCATTTCTACCAACACTCTGTGCTTTTTAAACCGTATTACAAAGTTTTATTGCAAAAATATTTAATTTTCCCTAAAGAACATAAAATAAACTTGAATCTCAAGAAAATTATTTCACAAGATTAACCCTAGCTTTCAATGCCTTTATCGGGTAACAACCTATTTTTTGTTTACGTGATCAAGTGCAAGGAAAAATTGGCATCTTAGCCTCCTTTAGTTTACCACTGTTCTCGTCTCTAATACCACTCAGTCCCACATAATCTACTTAATGTGAATCCAGGAAACAACATAACACTAAACTTTAAAATTAGAAAAACCTTTAGCCGCTCCCGCCCCGCTCATGTAAACATCCCTCCCAATGCCACTTCGTAATTAGCAAAGTGCCGATCGATTGCCACGTTAAAAATAGTCCACTTTTCATTTCTTCCTAATAGTGGGAGTTTCCCATCGCGGTAAATCAGGGCCCGCTTTGTTTGGTCTGGGCAAACGATACACCTACTTACGTCCGCGCTGACGCCAGAGACATGACAAGACATTTTATGTATGTAGGAAGAAAAGGACAAGATTAACATTGGTCAAGGAAACTAGACTTACGATCAGGTTTGGTGGTAGGTAAATGTTCATGAAAAACGAGGTGATCGGTCAGAGAATCAAGGTCACCGAATTAGCCGATTGAATGGCAGCGGGTTTGGTCATATCAGCCGCAGAACCGAGAACCGTTAGGGTAAAGGAGTTCTGAAGTGGATATCGCGTCTCGGAGTAGGATGACAAGTTGCGGAAGGTGGCCTGTAGGAGCTGGATGCAAGGTAGCCCAAGATTAATTGAAGGGACGATTGGAGAAGTCTATGTCCAGCAGTGGACTGCAACTGGCTGATGATGAAGTGTTCATCTTTACTGACTGTTGAGTGAACATTAGAACGATAGCTTGCATATCTGAATTTCATGACGACAATTTTGAATTTGTTCTGAAAGTTACCATGCACGAGTATTCCTCAAATACAAATTACGACACTATCTACAGAAGACACGTCCTCCAAGCAAAACTATTATTACAGCAGTAATACATTTAGGATTTACACTCAGAAACACGTTACGAAATCCAAACAATCCGACATGTTTACCCGCAATAGACTGTTTCATAAGATACGGTAAGAGCAAAATCGGATTATAGTTTTAAACTGTACTCTATTGGAAGTTTATGAATCATCTTTATTAGTCGAAAAATGGTTACGAAGAAACCAAACCTAGATTGCGGTTGTCCGAACTTTGATCTCGCAAAATTAACTGGAAGTTCCCCGAATAGTAATTTGACTAATAACTTAAATAGGTCAAAGCTATTAATATCGCGTAAAAAACAGATTCGCAGCTCGTAAGACAATGTAACAATGTATTTAGGTCTAACAGTCGTCTGCGCACCGGGTTGTTCGGATACACGTAACGTTTCGTCCACTGTTCGGTCTACATTTAATGCTGTAAGCGATAATTGCAAATCTAGGTTTTGAGGAAGAAAAATATTGTTTGGCGAGATGAATTGCATATACGAACCACTTTGGACAGGAAATGTATCTTGGAGATAAACATAGCGTTATATTTGCGAAACGTGTGGCTTAACCGGGATAAGAACGCTGGAATTAGGGATTCCATTAGTATTATTACACTTATAAAGTGGCGATCAGTTTTAAGTATTGACTCATCTGATGGTAAGCAAATACTCTCAGCAAAAGACTAAGTTCGTACACATTTATAAAAATGAAATAAGTAATAATAAGTATAGATATAAGCTTTTCGCGCTAAGATGATCATAATTATGCAATATTATAATGTGGCCTTTAAGAAAATCCGAAAACTTGGGACTTCTTAGGCAGCCTACGAAGTAATTACGAATTCAATTGACATTTAAGATATTAGCGAAAGTTTAATTGAGGTTTAGGTTTAAGTCTATTGTTGTATGGAAAATAATATAGGTAGCATTCGGCAATAAGAGCATATTAAATAAATCTTTTTTCGTTCCACCTACATTATAACAGAGATATGTTTGGTGACCAATCAGCGGTTACTCTTTTCTATACCATTTTTTTTATTAGACTAATAGGTCAAGGCTTGACCACAATCGCACCTGATAGAAAGTGACGATGACGTCTAGGATGACACGCGTTTGCCTAGAAGATGCCTGTTCACTCTTGCCTTAAAGATGTCCAGATTTTAGGTAGTGGTCGGGAAAATCCAACCTCGGCAGGGAGTTCCTCTCCTCAGCAAAAAAGCAAAATACGCGCTAACAAGCGGAATTTCAAAAATGTTGACGTAATAATGAACGCGTGAAAAACGAACGTTAAACACTAACTAAAATTAAAACTTAACCAATTTAGTCGAACCGTTTTCAACTGATGTACAACTTTCATAAATTAAATCACACCCTCGTCCAATATTTGCTACAAATCTTATTAAACCTTTAGGCCTGATTGAGTCATCTTACTAGGGTATAGGTTTGTTTGGCAATCCTCCCTTATGCCGACCTTCAGAGCACCGTTTGTAGGTCAAGCGTGCCTGCCGAAATAGGGCTGCGGAAAATTTGCGCCCCATCGGGTTTGTCGGTAGGGCTGACCACTAATTATTTTGGGCAATATTGATGGATTGTTTGTTATGAAATGTAGGTCAGATGGCAGGATGGCAGGTCACGTACATGATCCAGTTACATAATCAGACAGAATGATCTAGGTAAAGTATTGTTCTTATGAATAGTGTGAGCGTTGGTACTGAAAGCTACAAACGAGATTAATTTTATGAGACGCCTGATAAAGGGATTGCTATGAGCAAAAAATCAGCATGTTTTATGGAAGAGCAGAATTTTTAAACTTACAGTAGATTAATGAACGTCTTAAGGCCCAGACAGCAGACAATGGAAAATCAATTGTTTTATGCCTTTAAAAGCCTTTTGGGTCTTACGACGTTAAAGCGGTGCAGTTAGGAACTAAACGAGCAATAACTAATATTTAATTTATGAATGCAAGTAGCAATTATTTATACATGTTAAGAGGAGTGGCTCAGTCTTTTTACTGTTCAATAAATTATATTACGCAGAAAGTTTTTTTTTTTCGTATGCTAGCCCTACTTCGTGGTCGGGTTTATGTCCGAAAGAGGATGCTCGAGCCCACATCACGAGTGATTGCCTTGTAATGAGGTGTGGGAGGGTTCTTTTGTCTTGAGTAAACGATTCGCTATTACGGCCCTGCTTATTTTTAGGAGCTTTTATTACGATAGAATCACTGACGAAGATTTACTCTTTACTTGAAAGTAGGTGACAGCTGTCTTTTACATACTTATATGGAAATTTTAAAGATGGTTATTTTTATGATGATCATTTTTTGTCCACATAATGCACAACGATGCACACAAGACGATCATGATATGAGATGGCTCTCTCTAATGTATGAGAAATGCAACTAAATAATAACATTTACGTGATATTTAACACTATGTATTAGGAAAATATATTAGATAAGTTTCTATTTTCTAAATAAAAATAGAATTAGAAAAAACTAGACAGATACATTTCCCTGTCATTCTATGTTACTATAGCTGTGGGCGTTAAAACGGAAAAATCTATTTTCACCTTTAAAAGGACAACCAGATCAGCACCTGGCAATCGTCCAGAATAACTAATAATCCGTAAAAATACGGTCACTCAGTTAGGTAACAGCGAAATCTCAAAATTGTATAATTTGTTACAAAATTTTCGGAAAACGGTGTAAATAGGGCGTCGGCGCCGGCGGGAGTGTGTCGGTCCAAGTTGATTAAAAAAAGTTAATGAGTGTGTTGGTGAAGTGGCGCGGAAGGAATGTGCCCCAGTTGCGGTTCGATGCTCGGGGAAACCGGGGAGATATCTTTGAATCTACATGGAAAATTACTCATCCGTAAATGTAGGTTCTTTTATGTGATGAAAGAGGCCGGTTTGATGTCCCTTTGATGGTTGTTTGAGAGATCAGCATTCGTCCATCAGTCTATACGAGTACACATAAGGGGCTATAAAATTATCTGGGGTGTTATGGGGGGTGATACTACTGCTCATTTTATATATAGTACTTTTACAACTACACCTAACATAGCCCTCTTTTATTTTACAAATGTATTTTATCCAAAGGTTGTCTGGTAAAAAACTTAAAGCGATGATCTCGCCAAAATTTTACATTCAATTTCTGTAATGTCTTGTCTTGTCTGTTCTTAAGCAGTGAATTTTGTCCAATAAAGTGTACCTATCTATCTAACTACTATTCTATGGGACTATAACCCAGCTATTCGTTCTCCACGGCTCCATACAGATCACTCAGCATTACGATAAGCTTAAGCTGATACTTTTACAAGTGTGCAATGGATGGGCAAAATAATCATTAAGATTAATGATGCGTAGAATTACTGCACTTCGGTATTTAACGGTTTACCTGTAACAGTTTATTGCAACTCTTGTAACATTAGTAATTGTTACTGTTATTTTGTACCATAAAGTAAAGTAAAGATTTTTAAGCAATTGAGTATGATAAAATCATCAAGGTGAAAAAGTCACATGAATCTCACAACAGGGAAGAGCAGTTACTTGATCATGGAATTAAAACAACACCAAGACACACGAAACTTTTCTAATGTTTGTGAAAACTCTAACTAGAATAAATTCTCAGTCTTTCGGGACAATTTAAGTTTCTTATCATACAAAAGTTGAGGGCATAAGTCCATTAATGGTAGGTCACCAATAAGATGGACAGACCAGATCAAGGCCGCAACCAAATGCTCAGCTACTACGAGCTGCTTGCTGTTGCTGTTGTGCTGTGTTGTGTATGCTGTTGTGTGTGAGTGTACCCGTAAAGCTGAAGTCCGCGACAAGTGCCGTCGAGTCACCAAGATCATTACTAATCGTGATACACAATGTTAACCACGATTACTCTGGCAAGAGTGTACGATTAGGAAGAAGATCATACAAAAGGCAATATGAATCGAGCCAGTCCCCGTCTAATACTAAGAAAAAACTAAAATTAAACACAACTATGTGAATGAGATCGGAATTCGCGTCTAATTGCAAGTGACATCTACAAGGAGGGCATTGTGGCATCTCTCGTTATTGATCTCGCGGCTTACCCGCGGCTGTCCCCGCCACTCACTCACCCACTCTAGTAGATCACTAGATGCTTGGACACCTAATAAATAGGAGTTTCTTTTCAATGAATTTTCTGAGAAAACTATTTTCAAGTTTAAATGGAATCAACCTCAAATGTTACGTCAGAATGAGGTCTAAAACAGTATACGGTTATCTACAAAAAGCATTTTTTTTCTGTTTCAAAACTTTGTCAGAAATTTTTCAAGATACAAATTAATATAATATACGTAAGTTATTTACGCGTAAAAATAAGTTTAATATTTCTACATTTAATTCCATTTATAACAGTTATAAATATAGACAATATGATTATGTTGAATAGCGGTCCAGGGTTACTGTTAATGAAAGCTGAACTTTGTTTAGAAGAGATCGCTTTAACCCATTTGCGTATTACGAATACCTTTACGAACCTTTTTAAAAAAGAATGTTGTGTACTAAGGAATATCTATCTATCTAGACATATTCTGCTATGATATTGCTGAAAATGTTGATTTAGAACCCCCCTTTCATAAGCGAATTATATAATAAATATGCAAAATTTGATTCCTCTCAATTCAGGTGAACGAGTAAGAACAAATAAACAGTTACACCAGAAATAAAAGAACTTATCATCGTTAAAATTTACATAAACATAGGTAACCTGCTCTAAATCTTTACCTATGGCATATAAACAAGCACGGTCTGATTCCCTTCCATGTTTACGTTAGATACTCATATTCAGTGTTCTCCAGAAACAGTTGATGGACCGGTACGTTTTCCTGTTTTAGCTGTCCGCGGAAGACGAGCCCCGCTTAGGAATGTTGTTAGTATTCCCATTGCCAAATGTATTACATACTCTCACACGTGTGTATATTCACACTTGATTCCTGATTCGATTTTATTGTTAGTGTGATTGAGACTGAAATTGCATGATTGAGTTATTCATGTCACAACCATAATATTCGACCGGTTCCTCTTCGATTTGTTTGGGAAAAGAGCTATTTATTCTGAACCCAATTAAAGTCTGAACTCTATGGTATAGGGTATAGTAGTAGTATTAGCCTATATACTGTCCCACTGCAGGGCAAAGGCCTCCATCATAGAAATCAAGTTATCACTACCATGATGGGATTAGGCTTAATCACCACGCTTGCCTAATGCGGATTGGTGATCACAAACCCGAGCTATGTTCGAAAAATTCGTAACATACTTTTGCTCGACCCGGGAATCGAACCCGGGACCCCGAGATCACGGCCCGGTACTTAAACCACTAGACCAACGGGGCGTTGGTTATAGTCACTTGGTAAAAGTGACTTAATTAAATATGTTTCTAAACTTTCGCGTTGCATTATACAAATACTTCATATAAACGGGACTAAACGCGAGGAGATTTAAACATAAGTTCATTCTAATATTTATTGACTTTGTTAAATCTTCTACGGGAGGTGTCGCAAGAAAGTTCCGAACAAGAGTGGGAAGAGAGCCTTGCCTTGAATTGCTTCATTAAATACATTTTGTATGTTTATCGATACTATAAATCCATCGTCAGTAGAATGTTGCATTCGCGTTGCATGCTCTTAGCCGTTAGTAGCAAGTAACATAATGATGACGAATGGCCCTGCGCATGCGCTTTGCTGCATGTTAGCAATAATTGAGACATTGACAGCCGTGCCCTGATGATGGATGTGCACGCGTTTCCATTTCGATTGTCTAATGGCTTAATTTGTTGGTATTCGGTGCAAGCAAATATGTATTATATCATATTGCATTTAAACATTATATCTTGTTTACTTCGTAGAAGATAGGACAGTATGCCTTTTTCGTACAAACGTAAACGTCACACTAAAAGATGACATTGCACTTGCGTGAAGAAGTGCGGTTGTGTTGTAAGAGAAAATTTAAGATTTATTTAGAGTAGAGAGTGGAGACATGCAGCCACTTAAGATCTCAATATTAATCATGATGGTAATTGGATGCAAATGCAGAAAAAATTTACATAAATAATACTCTTATAATAATGAATGCCGCAGAACTGACAACCGTTGGAGACATAAGGTCCTTGAGTGGAGACCGCGACTCGGCAAACGTAGTGTTGGACGCCCTGCTACAAGATGGGATGACGACATTCGAAGGCTGGCTGGAGTGGGCTGGATGAGAGTGGCCGAAAATCGGGAGCGGTGGCGTGCATTAGGGGAGACCTATGTCCAGCAGTGGACGAACGTGGGTTGCTGATGATGATGATGATGATGAATAATGAATAATTTTTGGAAAGCTCTGTTCGCTATCTGTCCGTTGAGAGCGCCTTATCACAATGGCCTTATAACGTGGCAATTAAATGTTATAAATAATACAATATTGACACAGTCTGGCACAAAGTCAGGTCTTTTTATGTTGTCTTTAATTGTATGCTTGCGTCTCCAATAATCACACATTTTGTTCACCTAATGTTACAAATAGTGTGGGAGGGTGAACGTATTTTCTGGATAATTTCTCCGTCCGCTCCCACTGGATTAACCGTCGTACGGACAGACAAACAAAACAACGTATTTGGGGCAACCCTCTTATTAGATACGCGAATAGTTGGTTTCGTAATTATTCCTTACAATTCGGGTTTATTTTGGTAACGTTGTTGTTGGAAGCCCGATGATTTAATGTTTGGGTTACTCGGATTTAGGAATGCTTCTCTGTCTAAATGTTATGTAAGTTTAGATGTTTGAAGAACGAAATTTTCGGTGCACTCAGCCTCAACAGTTTAAGAAGCAGTCCGCTAATGTATTTGTAAACGTTTTTAGTCAGTTTTACACGTGTTAGCAGATTTTACTTCAGTCTTAGTCCAAGAATGTGGTGTATAGAAATAAATTTTCTTATTGGCAAATAATATAGTCTATAATAATTACAATATTGGGGACTCTGCACTGGGCTCGCTAGCCTGCAGTGTTTGGTGAGTAAGCATATCACATCTAATTAATTATTAATGTGAGTTACTTTTATGCTCTAACAAACTAGAGGTAAATATATTTTAAATAATTACTCAAACAAGTAATAATTGTGTTGATATGGTCGTGCTAGTACTACTCGATATTTTTTTGTCTCCCAGTGGAAACCATTATAGCCGTCTTAACACCTATCAAATACATGTGGGACTCTAACACTTAGTAAAACCCGTGAGCTATTCAAAACTCGCTAACTTTACCAAGACCTAATTACTATAACACATTGTTAACGTCAGTTAGCACTCCGAAAATCTAGGGAACCCCTCCGAGAATCTAGGCTAACTTGCGAAAAACAGAACCAATTATACAAAAACACTTATCTTCATAATTCGACTGCGTAATTACGAACCCCCATTACAAGTGGAGAGGGTGAATTTAGGTTACGGAATTTACCACTGGCTCGGACAGTTCTGGGGCGGTCTGATGGATGGATATCCTGCACGGGGCCGTGGTAGGATACGCCGGGGACCTAGAGCAGACTATACGGGGCCCCATCGGAAGAAAGTATCTCTGCTTAGAGATGTAACCATATGGGTTACGAGAACAGTCTCTACAAAAACTGTAGTGCGTGGGTACTACAAGTTTTGTAGAGTAAATATTTAAACGGAATACTACATCATTTCACACCGTGGTAAAAATAATAAACCTATGAATGCAAATCTTAAATTAAAAATAAAGGGCGAATCACAGACAATAAAAAATACAAGGTATTAATTGTAGCCTATACAGAACATCATTCTGGTCTGACGATATTGTAATGGTAGTGGGGAAACAATGGATAAGACTGGCTGGGGACCGTAGACAGTAGCGTGATTGAGAAGAGGCCTATACTCAGCAGTGGGTGGATGTGGGCTGAATGATGACGATGATGATGATACAAAACATAAGAAAAAATTGTAGGGCAACGTACACGTTGCCCTACAAGAGCTACAGCTCTTTTGGGGCCCCAAGTCGGCGATCGAGTCCTGGGCATGGGCCCTGCATGCCCAGGTAGACAGCACTGTCCTGTACACCCAAAGGCCTTGGCCGTAGGAATCAATTTATCTATGTACAAATAAATATGGGCCAGCGAGCAAGTGGGCTCCCCTCGCTTGGCACACATTTAAAGTGGGTGTTAGGGTGGCCGGGTTTGGACAACCTCTTTTTGTCATTATCATAGATTACCTAAGTAATAGCTATTCTTGTTTTGATGCGGGTTTTGCATCTCTTTTGATTATAGTCGATTTCGGTGTATTGGTGTTCTTAATAAGCAAGTACACTCTTAAGTGTAGGTACTTATTATTATTATAAAACTGACAATGTTACATTGTGATATGCAAAATATGAATCCAACTCTTAGTAGTTAGAAGTTTAGAACTCTTTTATACATTTTGCTTTGGATAGAAAACTATGGCACAGCATGAACAAGGCGTTTAAGTAAGTCAGTCGCATTACTCACTGACCGTTGAAGAGTTCGCAAACGTTAAGTGACATATCTACAATATTGGACACAATAAATACCATCTTCAGTTTTTACCGCTAGGTGGACATTCACTTCCTCTACCTAGGAAGGAACGTGTAGTCAAAGTTTGTTAACTAGTACACATGTCTCCTTCCCACTCTGGCAAAGAAAGGAGCGTCGTTGGGGATGTAGTCTGTATTTAGTCGGTAGGCCTCCAGCCTCACTAGAGGAGAGCCCGACATAACCCGTCCGCCCCCCAGCAGACGAGTATGCATAAGGACGTCGGCCCATTGCACATCGGGCTGGCAGCATTCCCCTAACGAAAAAAAAAAGGTGGACATTAACTCTCGAGTTGTTTAAGCACTTTTACTATAGACGCGTCAGCACATTTAAATCGCGCCGATGACGAAGGCCCGGCCGCTTCCTACAGCGCCCACCCTGGCTGCGCTTGCGCACACTACGTTTTAATTTCGTCAATTTAAATAAGTAAAAGGGTACACCATATTTTACTATCGCCGGTGCGATCTCCACTTCCTGCCCTCTCGCCGCAGAGTCACGATGTGATTTAAGGACATGGTAGCATGTATACAAATTACTCTCAACATGGAAAAATAATGGACATGATTTTTTATTGTGATTGTACTCGAAAAGGGAAGACAGCCGGTGCCTTTTTGATTTCTCTTTATTGGTATTAACAATGCGACCATTAAAAGTTTATTGATGTAGGTAGGTATGATGTGTATTGATCGCATGAGCCAATCGAATAGCTACTTTTTTACTAAATTAAGTATTTTAAATTACCTCTTCGGATAATTTCAATGAAGTTTACAATGATCAATACAATTTTAAGTTATTCCATCATGACGTATGTATGTACATTGGATACTCACTCATACATATGAAACATTTAATCACTCACTCATACTCATACATAAATAATACTTCTCTTGATTTGCAGCTGTATTGCAATTGACTTACTAATTATGTTGTTATTTTCGTGTATTAAAAGATAATACGAACTCAAATACAAAATATACGCTATGAAATTGAATATAAGGTACGAATTTACCAGTTGGTCACCACTGTATATTACGGTCCTTCCATCCCACCACCTCTATGTAATATTAATAAACACGACGCGAAAGTTTAAAACCGTGTACAGTTAATTTAATCTTATCACTTAAACCGCTTTAAAAAGACGCACAGCAAAACGACAATAGTTTAAAGCTGCGCGAGAGTTCATTTTTTTAAACTACTCCTTATTAGATGATTGATCGCGAAACGGTCCATGATGGATTGTGCCCTAGTTCTATTTGTCCTGATAGTCGGCAAGTTGATTACATTACAGCTATTGGGGCCAATGTGTCCCGACGCTTAGTTCGACTTGAGTTACCCAATGATCAGCCAATCGCCGCCCACAGCTGATCGTAGATAGGTCTCCATCAAAGTGCCAACCTCTTCAGTCTAACCAAAAACAAAAATAATGCAACCAAAAACAAATCAATCTTGGCCTAAAAATGCCTAGTCTAAATTGGCTTATTCTTTTTTACATTGTCGGACCGTCGTTCTGCAGGCCAGCTACACTACGTAATACAGTTACATACGTGGTACAGTACGTGGAAAAAAAGCGGTGCTGGTGGTCTTATTTGCAATTGTGTGTGTGGGTCATCCCATACACACAACTGCAAATAAGACACAAGTGTTCATACACGCGGATGGTTTTGGAATAGGGCTTCAAAGTTCAGATGCGATAATCGTGTGGGATGTTTCAAGATGGTGTTTCAGCCCTATATAACTCTAAGAGGGGATCTCTTAGATATTGAACTTTACTGGTAGTTTTCAGTATCACAAGAAGATGTCCTATCAGTCCAAAAAACTCCTATAATTTTTTATATGAGATATGGGGCACACAAGCAGACGGAACTCCTGATGGTAAGAGATTACCTCTGCTAATCGACAACCGCAACATATTAACAACTCGTTGTCACCATCTGTACGTACCTAGACTTGAAATTGATAGAGGTCAGTATCGACAGACGCTGACAATTATGATTATTATATCACTAATTTTAGAAGTACATTCACAAGGGATTTAAAGGTATGTTGTAGTTCTATTTTTGCTTGGCCACTTGATAGTCGGGGAAGATGATTAAAGTTATTGAGGCCAGCGAATACAGGGAATGGCTGTTAGGCGTCTGTTTTGTTTCCGCCTATAATCCTGCGGTTGCGTGTAGTGTTTCCAATTTCCATGCAGAGAATTGGCGATAGAGGAATGTTTAATGTCCTAAACTGTATCGATAGAAGTATCGTTATCGATACCGAAAAAATTGGTACTATCGGTTGGGTAATAAGCGTTAGCTGGTTTTGGCTTGTCATTTAGAGGTAAAATAGCCAGTTTGACTACTACGGATCAATTGCAATCCCATCACCATGTCTCCTTTTTAACCGACTTCAAAAAAAGGAGGAGGTTTTCAATTCGTCTGTATGTATATATATATTTTTTAATATGGTCTGGTCCAAATTAAGTCTACATGAAATCACATTTTGAAAAAAAAAATAAACAGTGTTAATGCGTCTAAACCGTTAATAAAATACCGCCGTGGAGACGACAGATATAAGACGACATAAACCATCAAAATCATTATTTGAGTTACTGTTGACTGAAATATTGTGCCCACAGGTGAACGTAAGCTTCTCTCAATATCCACTGCATAGATTTGTCCTGCGCCGCCTGCATCCAACGTATTCCCGCCTTCACCAGATCGTAGGTCAACCTTTGTTGGTATATTTTGAAGTCTTTATCGATGGCAAAGTGATTGATTTCCGCCATCCCTAGTAGTTTGGCCGAGCGCTTCGGGCGAACCATTTAACGAGTATTCCGAATTCGATAGCGAAATAGTATTTAGGTTATCGAAGGACACCGTGTCAGTGGAACAGGTGCCTAATTGAATGGAGCTACTTTACGATTCCAGGAAGATAGATATCCATAACTATCAAGATGGACTTTTGGATTAGATAGTTCGTATCAGGGAAAAATAGCAAAAGTGGTGATACTTTTTCACACTGTGTTCGAAAGATCTTGTGTTCTCCAGAGGTAGAAGGTGAGTTTCAATGTGCCACATAGGTAATTGAATATGTCAGTACAATTTACGTGGAATGTTTACTATAACAAGTTTACTCTTTCTTAAGTATTGCAATAAAGTAGCCAGAAACCTTTAAACATTGGTAAACGTGCTTATTTGACATTATTAATACCTCATAAATATGGTTTTATTAACAAAAACACACTTGTATTTTAAATTAAAATTCAAATCGTTAAAAGTGACAGTGAATGTTAAATCATATGCCATTATGTTTAATGTTGTTAAAAAATGCAGTCCGTAACGCATTGCCTCATCGGCTGCACCGCCCATGTTGTTGCACACAAATATTGCAGTGTCCTTATCTCCCTACCGCCCTCTGTGCTGCAATATGGACACAGATAAGCAAGAAACAACAAAGCAATTTTTCTCAAAGTTTAAATTATGTATGACGCGTAATAACTTTTGAAAACACATTACACATCTTGCCAGTAAGGCAGTGCCAACGGTTAATTGCAACGTGGGCTCTCATTTTGCTTATCATCAGATGAAGCTATGCCAATATACCGCTGTATAAAAAAGCTTCAGTTTCAATTCATCAAATTATTAGAGTACAATGGAAACGAAAATAAATTAATATTGAAATGTTTTGTGTGACATCTAATATAAATGGGCCTCAGTCACGGTAGAAATGGCCATGTCGCTGGTTTTAAGTAATTGAGTGAGAGAGAAGAGTGCCACGGTCGTGACAGTAGTGTGTTTAGTGTACCCAACGTGTACATACATGTGTGACTAAATATATTGAATCTATTGATTAATAATAACATTGAGATAGATAAAATATTGAAGTAGAAGTGAGAGTATAAATAATATTATTAATGCAAAATAATTATGTCCATCAAATCAAAACTGTTCATCCCAGTGCACGCACGCAACCTTATTTATTTTATTATGCACTAGTAACCACCGCAATTTCATACCAAAAACTAGTGTTGCTACGGCTTTTGCTGTTTTTTGTTTCCTTCCTGCTTTTTTTTGTTTCGTTCGTGTCTATGTTTTTTGCAATTCAGCAAATTATAAACTGTACACATTAAAATAGAAACCACTGGAATCTAATATCAAAAACCAGTGTGGCTGCGGCTGCTTTCTTTTGTTTGGTTCGAGTCTTGTATATTTTGCGCTCTTTCTTACAGGGCCTTTTACAGTGACTTCACTGCTTACTCCAGTATATTATGAGGTGGCATTTAAAGAATTTTAAAAGCAATACTGTGTCGCGGCTTCAATGTTCACGCAACGCTATTGTTTTAACTGCCCCTTTTAACCTGCTTCGATAAACTCATCGCAATTTCGATAACCGCAATAAAACTTCGTTAGCGCCGACTTTTAGCAGGAACGTGTATTTTGGGACAGATATTATTTATAAGGGTTTACTTTTCATAAAGATGATGTAAAGTGGTGATGTAAGCCAGGGCTCGAGAGAGAAGATTTAATGTATAAGTTCATAAAGCTTCATTTCATTAATAGTTGGTTTCGGAGTTCAAATTTTAGTAACTATAAAATAACCTAATACTGAACATCTATTCACTATGGTGTGCTTTGTATGCTATTTTATGTAAGGTATCGGTAATACTCGTAGATCTAAGATGTATCTTACTGTATATCTGGGAAAATGCGATGTGGGCCATTATCCCAGAAATATGGAACTGACGTTCGGAAACCTTTAAGAGAAACTATTAAAAAGGCACACGTTCTTACCAACTGCCATCGCTTTTCCATCAAGTTACCATCATTCAGTGTCTCCCCCATGTGTGACGTATTTTAATTAACCAGCCAAACCGACCGCACCAGTTCGCACCTTCGATTACGGAACAGTTAACACGTCGATTACTTTGACAACTTTTTCTGCGCGCGCGCTGAAAGCCCGTCCTCACTGCCCGATAAGGCGCGGTTCGCCGCTAGTGCTGCCACCTTTGCACTTTCGGTGTTAAATCTAGTCCCTGAGTAACAACTATTTTCATAAGTCTTACGATCACAATTAACATTTAGTGCCGAGTAATACTCTGCCTTCATTCTGCGCATACGCGTACCTAACATTATAGATCTCATCGACGCAAATGTTAGCTTATTACTGACTGGCCATGGCGCATTTGGTAGTGATCCTGCATCATACGCCATAGGTCCTGGGTTCGATCCACACCCTGGACAAACATTCGGTTGATAAATACTTGTGTTTGTTTAGTGACTGGTTGTAATTATGTTATGTATTTAAGTATTATATTTGTGTTTCATCTGTTGTCTGATATCTGTAACACAAGTGCTCATGCTACTTACAGAGTCAGGTCAATGTATGAGATGCTGTGTGTGTGAATTTATTAATAATGCAAAATAACATGGACAATGATGTTGAATCCAGTTCAGTTTAGAAGTCATAAATGCATGATAAAAATCTTTTATTAACGTTACTGTGTCCAGAGATCTTTTTTAGCTCTTAAGTCTTATCTCGACACTATTTTTGAAAATTACTAAAATATTACACCTTTTTACTGGCACCCATCACCCATCCCTGATATCGTGTTGGCAGCACTGCTCGCCCGATAAGGCGCGGCCGCACACGTCGCCTGCGCAGACGCCGCCCTCAAATTAGCCGCCGCTTGACGACCTGCCTTAACGCCGTAGGAAGTGATTATGTTTATTTTTATAATTGTGGCGGTAGTAACTCCAGACACGTCAAGTTGTATTAAGGGATCCTTGAGTTATGTCATCACTTTTTGATTAATTATTGCAAAAGATATGTAAAATTGACGGACATAGTGCCAATGTTCCTAGCAATTAACAATTTTACATTGTTTATATTGGTTAACTTAAATATTCTATGAGTCTTTTAAATGTAGAGAGAATGTGTGTTTGTGCTACTCTACTCTTAAGGCCTGTTCACAATGTAAACATAAAGCGTCACATAGCTATGCAACATAAATTATTGTGAGGATAAAAGTTGCGATTTCTATCTTTCAAACTCATAGGACGTAAAGTGACATATAACGTTATTCGACAGTCAGTGAAACGCAACAACAGTGTTTATGGTAGTAATAAATAGCATACAACTTATGTAAAACTAATCCGTATATTGTGAAAACCATAAGACTTTCGTGCAGATAGTCTATAAAACCATAAAAAATACTGCTATAAATAATATTGTGAAGATGATACTTACTATATGCAAATGATTTCCAGCTAAAAATCATAACCACAATAAAAAAAAAACGCAACGCAATGTGCTCTCCAATATCCTCTTAACGCAGGAGGCGCGACATTAAAAAAAAACAATCAGTCGACGCTAATTGAATAACCGTCTGCGTTTGATATATCGGCTCACGATCCGAAATCCAGCGAGTTTATTTTGGCAACGTATGAAGCTGAATCAGTGGCGAAATGTCAACGGAACGGACACGTTAAAAGATTTGCGTCTACCAGAAAGTTCTGTGAACGCGTAACTAATATGATTGTATTCTGTGTTTCTAAGTGCTACAAACTTCCCTAAAGTTTCGAATATCAGAATTCCCCTACAGCGTAGGCTATCTTTACACAGAAGAACATGGGATATCTAAGTTTCGTTACACTGCATTTATTAATAAACTAGCTGTGCCCCAGACTCAGAATTTGCACAATTTATTGATCAACTTTTCCCTAAGAACTATAGTAATATGTCTTGTTTAGACTAGCTGCTGGAGTTCCACATTAGGTGCTCCTAGACCTCGTGTTTCATATCATCAGAAACTACTCAACTTATTGATCAACTTTTCTTAAGGCGCTATAGTAAATGTCTTATTGATTAGACGGACTGGTGGTGCTCCTCATCAGGTGCTGCAGACCCTCATTTATAAAGTACTCTAAGTTCATTGCCATACTCTAGGCTATATTATGTAAGTACTTTATACAAAATTTCATTTAAATCGGTTCAGTGTGGTTTTGCCGTGAAGGACAGGCAGACAGACAGACAGAGTTCCTTTCGCATTTATAATATTATAATAGTATGTATTTATTGTTTGTTATTTATCGTACAATCATCCTTAACTCATCACTTTCAGAGAGATAGCAACACAATATGTATATTATGACCATAAAATATTCTTTCCCAAATCTGAAGTGGCGTGTTATTGTAAGTAACATGTAATAGTACATTGTGGTTGTTCAGTCGAGTTCAAAAATATGTATACACTTTAGGACCTTGTCACAGTACACTGTATAAGAAAACGACTTCCACTTTCTTATAAATATGTATTGTGACAAGGTCCCTACTTATTTTTGAACTTGACTGTACAATATATTAATTTAGAATTTACTCTTCACAAAATGTGCCAGATAGAATAGTAATTTGCAAGTTGAATGAAAATTGAGAATGAAAGAACAAAATATTCCGAGAATCCGGGGAAACCTTCGCAATGGCGGCACTCAATTAGTTCGCAATGCTTGTTTGTAGATATAACAATGTCGTTCAGTACAACTCTCGTGAGATCTTAAGGTGAAAGCCCTTCCCGTGACGTCAGTCGGGGACACTATCGTCGAATCGGAAACTATTCGAGTCACGCGTCAGAACAGGTCGATAACCTCTTCTCTTTTGGCTAAAACTGATATACACCTGGGAGATGGCTGATTGGTTAATTAATACGATTCACTGACGTTTCGGTCTTAAATTAAAATATCACGTGGAGATACATCTTTGTGCGAGTTTTCGGGTAGGCCATTGGTCTGTTTACCATGGGTCAGTAAGAAGATTGTTTGTCACTAAAGAAGTTTCAATTATAAATAGACAACGTTTCGGCAAATAGAAAAATAAAGTTTCCATTAAGGCAAACATTAGTTGCTTGTATCGAATTGATTAGTGGATAAAATGTCTTAACCCAGTTTATGATATGACACTATAGTATAGAGGACAAACATCAAAACAAGCTCAATATGTGACCTTCTTTTTCACAACTTGTAACCCATACTTAAGCAAAGGGAAACTTCCATACCATTTGGTGTATTATGTTTGACATACCGCCCTCAAAATATGAAAGACACGTCGGTAAATGTTGTCCTTGTATCCTAGTCCTAGATAACATGGCACTATTATTGTTAATCTACTTCTCATGGTTCAGATCGCTCCAATTTTAGCCGCAACATTATTAAATACATCGCCGCTATTTCGAGTGTTTAATTGACTTGGCGTTATTTTAACGGGGTTTATTTTGGGAACGCAGAACAACAATGCAGTACAATTATAACATAACAAAAGCTGAGGTCGTATACCTACGCCAAAATTCTTCCACCTGTGGCATTGAGGCGGTATGCGATAAACGTGTACTTTGTGAATGAATACTTAGTTCAATAGAACTAGTTCACGTACTTTGAGTTGTAGAAGGTGTAATTAAAGTTAATTATTTATTAAGTATGGTTTTGTTTTGTCCTTGCCTTTTTTATGATAGGGTAGTATAATTAAAAACAGTACATTATTTTGTCCCTTTCAATACCATTTTAAGCGAATAAAGATGTATTGATATATGTTGGAGCCGTAAAGTCCTTGAGTGGAGACCGCGACTCGGTAAGTGTGTTGGACTGTTGGACGCCCTGCGACAAGACGATGATATTCGAAGGCTGGCTGGTGTGGGCTTGGATGAGAGTGGCCGAAAATCGGGAGCGGTGGCGTGCATTAGGGGAGACCTATATCCAGCAGTGGGCGAGTATGGGTTGCTGATGATGATGATATTTGTTTGTTTTTACACATTCAAGTACCTATCTTAGCTTTTAGATGGTCTGATAGAAAAGTACGAGCCAAAGTCGAGTAGTTCCGATTGTGATGTGATGATTGTGGCAATGTTTATTACGAGTATTGTTATCACAATGCAGGATTAATTTTAATGTCCAACTGCAATTGGCTGTGCGCCAGTCGATATGCTTCAGTCCTTCAATCTACAAGAAATAATGTAGGAAAAATATAATGTACGGATACAACAAGCCCCAGTTTAATCCAATCACTCTCAAAGTCTCAACTAACTTTTTGAGTGAAAAGATTCGTACAAGTCTAGTTCATGAACAATGGATAAGTTGAATGGATGCTTCGGTTATCGCGTTCGACAGGATTCATCGCGCCGCCTGCGCACGATGCCTTAAACGACAGACTGGTACGTGCCTACGTATTGTATGCGTAAATGAAACGAATCAAGTTTGGATCCATGTGCACAGTGGAGAAGATGACCGTAGAGGATCTTTTATACACAGAGTGCAAACAAAACCGGCGTGTTGCTGCGTCTGCGCACTTGCAGTTATTAAGAGTGCCGAAGGACCAACTATGGTTTCTATGGGAGATGGCAATCGTCACAGGTGATCCGCGTTATCACAAAAAAGAGTGATTGCGCAGATAAGGAGCACAAAGACAAGCTAAATTATCACATGTGCTATCAGTATCAAACGAGAAGAATAATACACGTCACGATGTCCAAAAAACACGCATGGATTGTAAAAAAATAATTTAGAATATTGGAAAAAATGAAGATTTGAAACTTAAAATTTATTATTTCTATTTGCATATAGGCAAATTCGTGTTTCAAAGCGAGCTTTGAGGCAATCAGAGATCATGAAATTATGGTATGGTGACCTATAGGCCGTGTTCCCAAACTTTGTTATGCATGGACCAATTCACATGACGTTGTTGACCATAGGTAACCTCTCAAACGTCAGTGAGTCAAATTAATCCACAGTATTACACCTTGCTGACATTAAAGTCACTGTGGCACGCGCTTTCAGTCGCCTCTTTCGTCGATCGTACCTGAATGACGCGATACCTGACGCTCTGAAAGCGATAAATCACTCGAATACAAACAAAAAACGCCTTTATAAGAATCGAGACAGCTGAATGTTGATTGTCGAATGAAATACGTAGATTATAATCGTAGTACGTCATAAACTAAAAGAACTTGCCGCGCCTTCTATAGAGTGATTGTTGAAGGTACAAAAATAATCCCTCAGAGTTTAGCAGGTTTTTTTTTTAATTACGTGCCAGGGAGGAATTGAAGCAAATGTTGACTCATGGTAAGATGCGCCAAAATTCTTGAAAGACCTTTTTAGAAAACTCTACTGCTGCTATGGTTGATTTTGGTTTAGTTTGTAAATACATCAAGTAACATGGAAATATCTTTAAAAGTTTAACTCCTAGGCCGGTTTGTAATATGCGTTTTAAAAAAAAAGCTGGAGATGCAGTGGTAAAACCGAGTAAAAAAAACATGAAAATCGATATTATATATATCGATGTATTTTTCACATCTCTCATATTAGTACAATAAATCGTGTAAAACTCATATCTATAAGGCTGATTAGTTTTTATGGAGCGGTTGAATTGAGCGCAGCGTGGATGCGCTCGCGCATCCATCACGTGCAAGGGTTTTCAATTATTCGCGCCATAGTAACTCATCGACGCGTGGGCAGGGCTGTGGCCGATGTTACCATAATTGGCTCGGCATATTCTTCATGTTAAAACTAGACAATGACTTATTAATTAGGTGTGGTTGCGAAAGAGTTTAAAAAGCGTTCCTGGCATTCATAGGTAATTATTTTACGAG
The DNA here is from genome assembly GCA_014851415.1 of Cnaphalocrocis medinalis. Taxonomy (NCBI): domain Eukaryota; kingdom Metazoa; phylum Arthropoda; class Insecta; order Lepidoptera; family Crambidae; genus Cnaphalocrocis; species Cnaphalocrocis medinalis. Next base: position 3,140,023 of record CM026279.1, read on the forward strand.
TTAAATATGCTTCCAGTTATTGTAATATTAACAAGAAGATTTCCGTTTAGTTGTATCGTAGAGTGCGAAACTAAAGACATTTATTTGATTTTTTTTATACAATATCTCTAACACCTGCTACTTTCTAAGATTTCGATATTAGACACTTAAGAAGTCAGTTAACAGAGGAATCACAAATATGATACATTTAAACATAATATATTAAAGTCAGACACAGAACAAACAAATGTTCATCGTATGAATGTTTTGTCCTAAGATGGAATAGGACCCATGACTTTTGGGTCGCTAAATATGCGCCACCGGGTACGTCTATGATAAACATGCTTATAATAGGGAATCTTTTGGTAGTGACCCTGCCTCACGCACATCCTCATTTATTGCGCTTCGAGTAATATGTGCGCCGGCGCAGAGCATTCATTACACGAGGCGTTTGCGCCGAGCTTTCGCAATTTCAATGTTTGTTCAACGTAACACGCATGCGTGAAATAGCCGAGTAAATACCTAAGTAATAGTTTTCAATTTTTGTCGCAATTCGACTGCTGGCCTTTATGAAATATATATGTACTTTGTATTTGTAAACAGTGGACTGGTTGAACTAAATAGTAACAAGTTTTTTTCTTCTTTTACTCAACTGCGGCGAAATCTAAAAGGATTCAAGTGTTTAAAACACTTCAAAGATATCATCGTGCATATTGATATACGACATAAATATTTATTTCTTTTCCCTCCATCATAGTTATATAACAAACTGCTTATTCAGCATCAAGTAAGGTACGTATTTACAATTGTAAACAAATAGTAAAGCAGGAATGTTCCGTCATAAAATAGATCCTCCTTATTTATTTCCGATATAAAACATCAACTTTTATCTTCAGCGAAAACGGATTTACACATCGACCGCCCAAGTTCAATAACAGCTATTTTTACAAGTTACTATTCTCTATGGAAACTCTCAATAATCGAAACGGTCGTTAACATAATGAAAAATACTTGAGCTCACGCCAAAAAGTTGTCATAAATAAGGGAGTGGAGCGCAAACAATTTCCATATATTAACAACGAGACATCGAGCGATGCCGCGGGATAAATACTATGGGTAGGGTGAGCAGGCGCTTACATGATTTAAGGATTGCTAGTATTAAAATACAAGTTTTGGATCTTTTTACGTAACCTAAAGGCGTTGCCAACATGTTGCATTTGGCTATATTATTAAGCAGCTGACTATATGGCGAGATTCAGTAAGGCCCTCGATCGTTTCTGGTACCAGTAAATTAACGACATAATCAGAACATATAAAACAAATATTTAAAAAATAATTGTGATTTTACCACTGATATAGGTATATATGTTATTTCGAAAAAAGTTATGATAATAAACGGGTCTAAACTGGACGATTTAAAAAAAAATAGTACCACTTATTGCTTAATTTTTTATAAGATATTCAGATTCAGATTCTGTAATTTAATTAGCACTTATATGTAGGCAAGTACAGTGTCACCTACGTACATTCCGCCGTATTGCCTTACAAAACCTACACGTTTCAGATAGTTTCTGAAACGTGTAACATCATTCAGATTCAGCTGGCCTGGTACACACGGCAGTCCAGTCATTGTATTCGTAATTACCACACTCCCCAAATTCTGAATCATGGTCTTAGGCTCTAAGCGCACCCAGGGCTCCAGAGCGGCAGTTTTGAAGATGAGTTGAAAGAATTTCTTGGAAATACAGGAGACTGGTCACCCCACTTATGGTATAGGCATCCTTGGTATAAATTCGACCGCAGTTTCTATTAAATGTATCATCTTTATACTTTGTAATATTTATTACTTGACTGGAGATTCTTCTTATGGCAAGGAAGATGGAAGAGGGCAGGTTGCATTTGCATATTAAGATATTATTTCTAGATAAAAAACGGTAGCTATTTCTAGTTTGACTAATGAAAACCAGAGGATGTAATACCTAAATAGTATTTGGTTTTTTTAATTTTATTTTATGAAAAAGTTTGTTTTATTTTATGAAAAACTAAAAGTTCGACACTCTTGTGTTCTTAAATTTGAGTTAGTAGCTTAGGATGTAAATTCAAATGGTAGGTATTTGAAATTGTTATTATCCTTCACCTTAGTTTCTAATTGGCTAGCTACAAAAATATTACGTTTGCTCTATTTTTTGGTGTTTGGAAATTTTGCTTTACCTACAGGTCAAAAAGTATGAACGGTCTTCTCAGTAACGTGAGCAAACACTAATACTCCGAGCAGACAAAATAAGCAACTCGAATTTACCTTTTCACATGAATCACATTCTAACATGATGGATGTAAGACATTATTATCATGTTTGAGTGATCTCGCTTGTTCGAGAATTTACGTCAGGGGATTTCTTGTGAGTTTTCCGGGAAAGACGGTATTGCATCTTTTTAATCACAAGTTGATTATCCCGGTTCAGTATACAAAAGTTGAGTGGATTGACTCTCGTGTATTGAGTAGGTATTATGAAGCTGAGCTCCGATGTCTTGGTGGCAAGTAAATACCCAGTGGTAATCGCTATCATTCGCAGATGGGAATACAGCCGGTTTGGGCCGTTGGATGGTATTTCCAAGGGACGTAATGTGTTATTGCTACAATTAATACAAAAGGGAAAACCTATGTTTAATATTATAATAATTATAAGAAAATTAATAAAATCCTTCTTAAGACTATTAAAATATTACATAAAACGTGTGGTTAAAGCTTGTGTTTGTAAAGACAATGGTGGAAGCATTGCTACAGATCCATCACGATTTCGAATTCCACAGCGGTCGGCGGATATAAGCATAATTCTGCAACGACCATTGTACAAGTACAGTCTTGTACACATATCTAAATCAAATGGCAAAGCCTTTATTAGAATGAAATAAAGCTCTTATATTGAATGACGAGTACGTAACTTCGACAAAGTAACTAAACGCATAGCATCTACGATAATTATCCACTTTTCGTAGTATTTAACAAAAACATATCAGATACACTTGGCATCAATGGGATGATGTAAAATGAATTTGTCTTAGACAACAAGATAGCAGACTCCAAACGTTAAGTCTTCGAAGCCAATATAAACATATGATTCTGCGAACTATATAAAAGCTACTACAAAATAATTCATAGCTTTTCCCACGTAGAACTATTCACGTGGTCTCGCCGCGTAGTTGAATATTGTTGAATTATCATTTTTCGACGAAGATAACGTTCAAAGTGATTGGAAGCATAAATCAAGAGAGATCATGATTTATATTTCCCACACAGCTGTACTATGTAAGTACATGATGTATGTGGTCACTAAAGCATATTCGAGTAACATCGTAAAACGTTACAATTTCTCGAGTAAAAAGTTAGATAACCTAAACTCATTTGGTACCCTAGTAAACGAATTTAAGCCTATTTTCCGCCTTAATGTCCAGATGTCGTCAGGTCAATTTACCCCCCGAAGTGCTTGTGTCTCAGACTTAATAACGATCAAGAATCCAAAAGAGTAACTCCACGTGTGGCCGTGTGTACTTTCTTTCACCTGAATTTGTAGTACTACTTATATTTGGGCAATAAAGAACATCGTAGTATCTAGTTGTTAAACTATGCATTACTCATAATTTCAAGGTGAGTTGTTAGATTTCTTTCTGGTATATTACATGTTTACGAAATGTATGTTAGTCATGGTAGGGTATCAGGGTATCACTAAACGATAAGTGGTCGTTATTTTTTCCGCAAGATCGTAGATTTTATGAGCAATGAAGATTTGCAAAGACAAAATCCTATGATGATTCAACGTGTAATATGACATAAACGTCATGACTTTTTTATTGTTAGAAAATATTTTCTTTGATGCTGATGTAAAGATGTAATAATAAGACAAATGAGCAAACCTACGCTTAACCATGCGACTTGCTCACTCTTCTGGCAAATTGTTACATACATTTTATCACTGTCAAATTGCCACAATATTTGGCGTTTTCCTTATGACTTTCCTTGTTTCACGGGTCACTGACGTACGAATATTTCCGAAAATTTACGGCACACTAAAAAACGTGGCAGGTTAGTTTGTCACATTTTTTGCTGGTAAATAGAGTATAAGACGGCCAGTATAATATGTGGTGTCCTCTTCGGCCATTTATGCCTCTCCATAAATCAAAACGTTTGTGAACTGACTTACCCATCATGGAAAGAGTATTTATTTCCACTACCCAAAGGTTGTCTAGATAAGACAACCTTAAAATGTGTTCTTATTCCATTTGGTGTAATACGAAAACTTCGTTCCGAATCAGCGTAAATTACTTAATAATTGACATTCATAAATGTTCTGTATGAACTAAAACTAAATAATAAAAATAGGTATTTCTATTTCTTTAGATATTTGGTCGCGGGCCGTTTTTCAACGCTTTACGGGCCTGAGGTTCTCCTATTTAAGGATTGCAAAGGTCAAACGGCAAGCGAAACTCTTGCGCGATGTAAGCTACGCCCAGCACCATCTATTGGTAGGCACTGTTGGAAAAGGACCCGGCGGGTCATTTGTGAGTAACTGCCTACATCACCACTGTGCTTCTAATAAATAGTTACTTTTGTCACACGATCCCGCTTTTCCATGTTCTGGCTTATTAATAAACACCAACGAAACATCATCGGCTCCCTTCCCAGAATGTCTAAATCCATTTCACGGCAGGAATGTCTTCCGTGAAAGTGCAAACGTTACGGGAAATTGACCCTTAAACATAAGCTTTTAGGATATCGCAGTAGGTTGTAAATTGTAGGGTAGTGGAACCTTATGTTCATTACATTTTATTGCAAAAGTTTGCCTTTTACTCAGCAATAAAATGTTAGCGGAAATTTGTATATTTATGTCCTTTACTTTTCGCAATCGGTTTTCAATGTTTCCGAGGAGAAAGTGAGAGCGGAAAAGTTGTATTAGGTTTTAATACCAGGTTTAATTGCAACAACAAGTATTAACTCCATCATTAATTATATGCTTATTCATTAGAAGGGAAGTAATGATCATAATAATATATTATTTTATGAATTAAATGGCACTGTTTATTACCTAGGAGTGGTTTGCCACTCGATTATTCGTTAGTAATATATATTAAAAGATAAATCTAACTCTCATCGTTCATCATCAGCCCATAGACGTCCACAGCTGGACATAGGCCTCCCCCAAAGTTCTCCACACAGATAGGTCCTGTGCTACCCGCATTCAAGGGACTCCCGCGACCTTCACCAGATCGTCGGTTCACCTGGTGGGAGGCCTGCCACAGAAAAATCTAACTCTAATATAAAAAAAAACTAAGGTAACCAGACCAACTGGATCATAGTTACACGTTCAGAATCCAAATCTCAACTATTATTGGTTTTCACTGCCGGGCTATTGGTAGAATAACGCACACAGATGCTCGGCTTCAAATCTACGGCCTCCATTATAGAGGGCGCACGTTCTTGTCCAAAGAGCTACATTACCCTAACTTACTACCTAATGTATCAATAAAGTCAATTTTCCATCTTATCGTCAGGCCTTGTCAACTATATGACATTACCTTGTAAAATAAAGCTATAACAATCTAACTTCTGTCAAAGCGCCAAAGCAATTACCTACATGAATGCAGTATTTATTACTCTGCTTCAATATAAATACTCGCAATCGCTCCATTTTCCTGATCGTCCCTAGGAAATTCCTCCATCAAGATGACCAGACAACGTCTAACACTATAATCGAATTACTTCCACGATCGAAGAGTTTTCCACTTTCAAAACCAGCTGACAACCTGATGTTTACATTTTTCCTGCAGTTCCAAAATATCTTGGCATGTTGCGTAAGGTCTAAATGTGATGGCCAGTATGACAGGGCTGTAATTGAGCAGTAAAATGGAGATTTAACTGTCGGCATTAAGAGCAAAGGACTTAAATGAGCGTTGGAGTATAGGGATGTCAAGTGCTGTAGGTAAATGTTTTATGTTTATAGGAGCTAAATTCAGTACTGTCTAACCTTAGTTAACGACGTAAAACTCAGTTTAATTTATGACATTAAAGTACTCGTTATAGCTTCGATCTTATAAACCCCTAGATATAGCGTGATCGCGCTAAAATGTCGTCGCCAATGAAGGCCCATTCTCAAAAGAGAAATATTTAGGTATTTTTGGAATTTAAAACCAATTATTATGGATTAGAGTCGAAAATAAAATGTAGTGACTGTTTATTCGAAATTCAAAACATCTATAGCTCTACCTATTGCTATAGATATTTTGAATTTATAGGTTGCTAATAGAGCGATGTTGGGATCAGTTTTTCAAACGCTTTTAGTATGGACTTGTGTATCTAGAGATACGAGAGTACGAGTAACGTCTTAATACGGTTTTATTCCCAGTACGCTTTCTCAGTAAGTACCTAGAGGTACCACATACCTTTTTAGAGTCAACAATGCGCAGTTAATTGAATAGCTTATAGTACGTAAGTACTATTGTTTATTAAGTTTTCGTTGGACACGTCGTAAGATTGGGACTAAATAATTTATAGGTGTCATTTAAAACCAAGCTCAGCTAGGTATTGTGACACCATAAAAGTACATACAGCCAAATCTGACTAGACTCTCAATCAGTTCAATTGCAAAAAGTGTTTACAAGGTATTGTAAAGAAAAAATCGATCGTCTTTTAACGGCCAAAAGTATGCATTTAAATTCACGAAGCGTAGTGTTATCTGGCGATAACAGGGCACTTCCCGTGGCGGGCCAAAAGCGCCGCGCACCTGGGCTGCGCGCGCGCACGCGCCCGCACTATAGCGCTCTAACCGACTGTGACCGGTAGTGTTTCCAGAAACATTGACTCGGAATTCAGGACTCCCGGGCAGTTTTGTTGATTGTCTGGTAGGTTACTAACACCCTAACTAATATTATAAATGCGAAAGTAACTCTGCCTGTCTGTCTGTTACACTTTCACCCCAAAACTACTGAACCAGATCTTGAGAATGAACATAGGCTACTTTTTAATGCGAAAAGGGGGTTGTAAGGGGGGTGTTATTAAATAATTAAAAATGCTATATATTTTATTTTTGACCCCACAAAACTCATAGTAATTGGTTTTAAAAAGTGCCAAGTAGCGCTCTTTTGCTAAAGGAGTTTTTAATGGCGACACTTAGAACGCCTTTATGCTGTATCTAGGGTTTCTTCATAGGAAACTTAGATACAGCGTGAAGGCATTCGATCATTCAAAGGTTATAAACAATTCAGTATTGATTACACGTCGACGAAACACCATTTTCTTTTCAGAACAAATAAAGTTTTTTCCTGTTTATATGAATTGCACATACGCTCTGAGCATTTACCAACAAATTACATTACAGGGAATTCAGCGTAAATCTTATTCCGATTCGCTCTTCGGACAAATTACTACATAAGTTCTTAACATAGATTATTATTAATCATTGTCAAATTACTAACATTGTATGGCATTTTCCTTGTTGTTGTATACCTACCTAGATATTTCTCAAAATGCTCTACCTATTTAAATACGTCTTCCACGTATTATATATAAATAATTGCGCATAACCAATTATCAATATTATAATATTTGAACAAAACCATATTGTTGTGAGTTTTTTAAATGTCATTGACAACTGCTTCAAAATCTGTATGATGAAAAGAATAGCTCTAGATAAATTTAAAAGCAAAAAAAGTGCTATTTAGATCTACCGTGAGAGAGCCATGCTTCGTCATGAATGGGCCGGTTCGGCAGAAATGATACTACGGACTCACAGAAAGCCGGTGTGAAACAGCGCCCGCGCTGGATTTCGTCGAGTGAGTAAGGGTACCGGAGGCCCACTTGGGGGGAAAGGGGGTTAAATGTTGGTACCTAGCGCATTTGTGACTCTACTGGTGTCGCAGGTGTCTATGGGCGCCGGCAATCGCTCACCATCAGGTCATTAGCTGACTGCTCTTCTGCCACGTATCACATAAAAATAACTTTTAAAATGTAATAAAAGCTGCCAGTCAGGCACGCATTCATATTCGAATCGAAAGATAATTATAATTATCAAAATTATATGCCCATCTGGGACGGGACTGGGTTCCGAATTATCGGGACACCTGGTGACCTTAGTGACCGCAAACTAACCGCCATACTATGGCACACGTATGGCACGCTGCAGCTGCTATCTTTATCTCCCTTATTAACATACATTTCTATGAATTTTAATGTAAATAAGCCATTAAAGACACTAAACATATGGTGCTAATGAAGATGTTAAAAATCTAATTCTTTTCTTTATAAGTAACTGATATGAAAGATAAAGTCTTCTAAAAATGTATTATACTTCATTAATTCACATTGTTATGATTATGGCTTTTTAACGAGTGGGAGCCACGCTTTGATATGACTGGGTCGGCTCACTCGGAGTGATACCACGGCCTCACAGAAGACCGGCGAGAAGCAGCGTCTGCGCTGGGTTTCATCGAGAAGGTACCAGAGGCCAAATTGGGGAGCAAGGGGGTTAAAGGTTGGCAGCGCACTTATGATTCTACTGGTGTTCCAGGTTTCTATGGGCTCTTCTATCCATCTGCTCGTCTACCACCTATCACATAAAAAAAATGTCGACATTTTTATGTAAGATGTTTGTGTTAAATTTTATTTTTATAGTGGTTACTTTGAAAATTGCGTAATTGACTGTAATGTACTGAAATTGTGAAGTGGATCATATTTTTGCATTCATCATTACGATACGAAAGGTTAAAGGTTCCTCATAAACTCATTAACAATTTGAAACTAACGTCACGCCCATAGTTTAAGGTAGCCTGACCTTTCACGATATCTACAATCCGCAAAGGGACAAAGAATAGTAGGCAGACGATTAATGGTCCCTGTATTGTCCTTGGACGGTTGTTTTCCGACCGGGACAAATGGACCGTAGAAGGCTGAAGCGCGCGTCACTAGCACCCATTTGAGAGGAATATTTTGGGCCGACCTTTGCGGCCGCACGAAAATGTCACGTAGCCTTCTCGACAATGCGGTCTATTGATGGGACCGAGGTAAAGTATTGAAGATTTGCCTTAGTTATGTTTATGTGGAAATAGAATAGCTGAACATTAATTTGATAACTTCGACTAGTAGGGTCTAATTAAAAAAAAAGTAAAGTATCAGCCTATATGTATACTGCAGGGCAAAGACCTCCATCAAAGAAATCAAGTTATCGCTACTATGATGGGATTAGGCTTAATCACCACGCTTGCCTAATGCGGATTGGTGATCACAAACCCGAGCTATGTTCGAAAAATTCGTAACGTACTTTTTGCTCGACCCGGATTTTCGATTCGATTCGAAAATCGAATTCGAATCTCGTCATACATTCCAAAACAATTTCCTATTTATTTCTACCTCACGTCTATTAATACACCCAATGCTGAGTATTGCAGTGTAATAAAATAAATTTATTTTTATCCAACATAAACACTTGGTGGCAAACAAAACGCGGCGAAAACAAAGGCCGCTATTTACCTGGAATTATACGCAAAACAACATCCCATTACTTACGCGGCGCGTGCAAAATATTTGCACTCCAGTGTACACTGTCATAGTACCCGGTACCATTGATCGAGCGTCAAGGCCTACACTGGCGAGTAAATAATGGAAGGATTCTATGTATATGAAGGTTTGGACATCGAAGGTCGCGTGATCGTGTCAGAAATGATGAGATCCGCAGGAGATCTAAGGTCGCGGACATAGCCCAAAGATTGCGTGGCTCAAGTGGCAATGGGCAGGGCACATTGCGAGGAGAACAGACGGCCGTTGAGGTGGAAAGATCCTTGAGTAGCCACCAGGTCGACCGACGATCTAGTGAAGGTCGCGGGAGTCCCTTGAATGCGGGTGGCATAGGACCGATCTGTGTGGAGAACTTTGGGGGAGGCCTATGTCCAGCAGTGGACTATGGGCTGAAATGATCTATCGAAGATTATATTTTTTTGTCTAAGTAACGTGACGACTTTGTATGGGAAGTTGTGCTGAAGCTACTTAGTACGGAGTCAGGTCAATGTATGAGATGTCGTGAGGATTTATTTATTAAAAAAACTACCAGGTAACCTATTTACGAAAACAGGAAAAAAGATTGAGGAGACCTCTTAAGCTTCCGTTTACAAGTGGCTCTCAACATGATACCTGATGAGCCTAACCCTTTACATCGGGGTCAGGCATGTACAGACAGCCCACAGGCAGTACAACTCGTCTTTTTTACACGATTTTCACCTTTAAGTCTGAAAACATAAAGGTGATAATCGTATAACGAAATTTAAACGACTAACCGAAACCTGTTTGCCGCCATTGTAAGATACGCTTATTTTCCTTGGAGATAAAAATTCCCAAGTAATGCTTATGCGTATCGACCTTAATCTTCGAAGAGCAAAGTATACTTAAGAGAAGTTAGTTTATGAAACAAAAAGAATCTGTCTTCAAATTGGCCTCATTCTTGAAATAAAAGCGCTAAAACATATAAGTTATTGTGTTAAAAATCCAGCTGAAGAAAATGGCACTGTTTGTTACTAAGGATAACAAGTGCAGTGTTTAATTTGTGCTAAATTCTCAAATTATGTGCTAAGTAGGTTATTTGTACGGATAACCACACGTCAAACTACTAGCGTCTATCAAATTGATTGATCAGATTTTCATCTCAATGTCACAAACATTGGGTTCAATATGAATTAAGATTTGACATTATATTGTTGCAACCAAAACACGTAGGTTTGGTTGTAGGTTTAATCACCACACTTGCCTAATGCAGATTGGTGATCATACCCCGAGCTATGTACCTACTAAAAAATCGAAAAACATAAGTACTTTTTGCAAGAGCAAAGGAAAGACCCAGAAATCATCAATAAACCACTAGACAAACGGGGCGTTCATATTAAGCAATCATCACCATCTGTCTCTTGTAGTCCACAGCAGGACATAGGCCTCGCTTAATATTCGCAATATACTCGTAAGTAAATAATACGATTGTCTATTTGGTAAAACTCACCTGACTGGGGTGATGCCGGTACAGGTACAGCTTGGTGCCATGAAGGACTCCCCAGACCTGCTTCCACGATCTGTCACTCGCTCGCTGTTGGGCAAACGGAAAAACATAAAACACCGCCATCTTTTGGAGAATAGTTACAAACTATGATAGAAAAGATCTATAGATTTTATTGTTCCACATGGGAAACCATAGGTATTGGGATAGTATAATGAAAAAATACGTTTGAATAATTGGATATAAGAAAATGTCACGAGATAAAATGCGATTATAGAGTGAACACAAATATAAAAAATCTCAAATGGTGGCGCTGCGATTTAAATATAATTATTGAATGTGAACAAGATCCCAACAATTTTAATATCTTAAGTTTTCTAATTCTATAAAGAATGCTGATTCAAGTGAAAAAAATACAACTATAACGGATTTCTTAAAGATTATGATTCTATTAATGAAAACAATATAACATTATTACTGCAAATCTACACAAGACGACGACAACATATTTTATTATCAAGTAAAAATTTTTTTTAATTTTAAAATACTGAACATTAAACACTAACCTTTCCATTGCTGACCACCATTTTGACCTGGACGTTTTCCTTGCACGTCTCCCTCCACGGGCACGGGCTCGGCCGTCCCTTCACCCTTCTTGTCGGAGCTATATAGGACGCATAAAAATAAAGCATTATACATCACGTAGGTAATATCTTATGCGTGGACCTACTACTTCTAATGTAATATAATTAATTCTGTGCTTCTAAATTCCTAATTCAATATTGATTTAGACTTAGAACTGTAAGGTGCGATTCGTTCAATCTTTATCCGACGGTAAATCTATGGTATAAGGCTGTCCATACAAATTGCAGCGTTATTACCATAGATTTAACCTAGGCTGAAGATTGGTCGAACCGGGCCTAAATGAAATAAAAATTAGATTCAATTTCCAACCAACCATTCTATAGAATGTATCGATTGCTCGAAATAAGATGATTTCGGTATCAGCAGAATTATTATCTGCTTTGTACCTAGGACACTATTGCCATTATGTTGTTTAATGGTAATTTGTAAATGAGCAAAAGTTTATCGTTAATAAGATAAAATCTGTTGTGAATCTATATTTAACAATTCAATTTTCCCGTCCAATGTTGGAAGTAGAGCTTCTTCATGCTGCGGCATAAATCTCTATATGTAGGTACTTTACCTTTTCATAAACATATATCACAGACAATGATGATAACTAACAAGTCATGCTAAACATTCATTCCATCTTAATTTTAATCTAGGTTTAATTTAACATTCATTTTCATGCAACATCGAAATAATCATGCAATCACACTCCATATTGGTAACTCAAGTTACTTTTGTGATATAACACTTTCGTCGCCGTGTTTGTATTAATTTCGCAATTTAACATTAATAAAACCAATTATTATATCTGTAGTATTTAATGAAGCTGCTTTCAGACACACATTATTTTGTTTCCTTTTAATTTAGTTGGCCTATTGACCTTTAATTTCGGATTAAGAAACCTGTTAATATATTTGCAGCAAAGAATTATACGTGATAATTATTTTAAATTTCTATGCAGTGCAAGGCGTTTTAATAACTTCGCAGACACATTTCTGAGAAGAAATCCTGACAATATTTTCAGAATTGGTTTCAGTCCTCGCAATTCTACCACCAATGCCATCTATTGTTGCAATCATGTAAACTACCACACACATTTGTAAGCGCCATCTATTGGGCAACAGCGCAAATGCGTCGTCATGCGACGTACCGCAGGGGGAGGACCGCGTGGGGGTCGAATATGCGCAGCAGCGGCGTAATGTCGTCCGTGAACCGCGGGGGGCGCCACTTGCGGTGCGCACTGTTTCAAAACCGTTCCAACCCAATTTTAGTCACCCGGTTAGTAAATTGTATACCAATATCATTTTTGAATTACCAATCATCTGTATAATGTTAGACCCACATCTAAAATATGTTGGTTACTCACTAGCTACTGGGACATAGACGATATAATAATGATATTAACTAACTACAACAGTCTATGTAAAGTGACAATTTCAACAAACAGACGTGGGAAAATAACAAAAGGATATCTAATATTGTTATTTAGACTGAATACATAAATACCAAGACTTTTCTACTGGAAACAGAGGCGCAGTCAGTAGTTCCTGCACTTTTTAAGAGTCATTTATGTATCAGAAACATTATTGGACTATTTAAAAACTTTAACTAGCAGGTACTCATGACTACTTGTTTTTACTGGCCTCAATAATATTAACACACTGAACAGGTAGCAGGTTTGCAATAATTTGTTACAATAGTTCCATGTATTTTAACAGTGATCATCATAAAAACTTGCGCCATCATAATGGCTCCAATTAAAATAAGAACAAAATCTAATGTGACAGCTACCAGTCTATGGTTAATATTCGAGGCCAGATTCTATTTTGAAATCTATTAATATTTGTTAGTTAAGACGCGAGGATACGTACTTTCTGAGGGCATGATGATCAGCTTCGGGCTCCACATCGCTGTCGAGGTGCAACCGGTCTCCCCACGTGGCTTTTAGATACGAGACCCTTCGCATTGCGCGTTCTTCTTCTGCTTGAAACAATTAACAGAATAATATTAAAACTAATTTAATTTCTAATCCAGAAAGATAGGTGCTATACTCAGATTTTTAATTATGTGGAGTAAACTGACAGATGCAAATGTCAAGTTTGCATCTGTCAAATTGAGTGATAATGTATGAGGAATGACACATTGACATCTGTCAGTTTACTCCACATGATTAAAAATCAGAGTTTAGATCAGATAGATATTGCCCTTATGACTTTAAAAGCGATAGCATGACGTTAACTTAACAGGTCTCAAAGTTAATCATTGGTTAGACTTTTTGGTAAATAAAGGGCACAACTAAATATTTTATAAATCAAGACTTTTCTCAGCAGTAGGACCACATCGGCTGGAAGAACGAAATCAGTAGGTACCTGTAAAAACATACTAACCACCAAGTTGGGCATCTTTCTTCTGTCTTCTCGTCACCAAATCATCAGCAAAACCTGCATAAAAACAACTTATTTCAATAATCTATCCAACATTATTTCCCAATAATAACTAAGTACGTACAGCCACACATCAAAGTATACAAAACTGTCAAATTTCTTCAATGCATTGTCATCTTACTGTCAAACAGATTCAGTTGAAAATCAATTGAAGAAATTTGACAGGTTGTGGTAACCTGATGTGTGGCTGTCTGTACATAGTATTATTGGGAAATATTTAGGGATATAATTGATTTATTAGTATATTAGACACCGAATGACCACGACGGTTAGTCAGCATTAGTAGCACACCTAGAAGCACACACAGGCATTCCGTTAATACAGGGTGATAGAAAGAGGTTACGTGCAGCCTGCTGTCTCCCTGCGGACCCCAGGCGAGTGGCTGGTAAGTTATGAACACACCTGCTTGGAGTCCTCTTCAATAATACATTTGAGTCTATGAGTCCCGATGCTTATTTTTACTTATAACGCGTCAATGAAAGTCGTGACAAAAAACTAACAGAGATCCCAAGTCATGCTGTTCCTATTGGGTTATCATGTCACTATGACGTAAACGACAGTGCCGCCATCATTTATTTACTATACTATACTTTATTTAAGAATTATAATATGAAATTGAGGATTAATAACTTAAGTTGTCTTTGGTTAATGAGGAGTCTGGTATTATCTCGATTGGATGATGTATAAGTCATGTGATTCAATATCATTTTTAGGGTATCTTTGATAGGCTTTATTCTTTGGGGTAGCAGGGCCTAAACGTTATTTATAGAAGTATGTTCTAGGGCAGCCTTTCTTGCATTAAAAGTGTACATATGAAAATAACACATATACTTTTGATTCCCGTAAAGAGGAGAGGTCCTTCTCTGCATGTTCAACATTAAATTAATCAATGACACTGTTACTGAAATATCATAATAAATATCTTGACTCATAATACAGTCTGTATCTGTGTACATTCACATCACTATACTTCTACCAAACATTCTGTGCACAAGTGTTTCGTATTTTCGGTTTACCTGTAAGCTCTGACGTGGACTATGAGATTAACCTCTAATAGTATAGAAGATAATAGATGGTCAAAAAAGTGTGCGACGAATTTCCAAAAGTCGTTGACCGTGTTGCTCAAAATGGCTGTTAGAAGACGTGGTTGCAGATGTTAACAGACACAGCCTGTTTAAAGGGAGACAGCGAGCGCAAAAGAAGAAGACGAGGCGAGTCGCAGCGGGACCTGAGTCGGCGGGCGTGCTCGGCGTCGGCGAGGGGGAGGTGGCGGCCGACGCCGAGGCCGAGGTGGACGCCGACGGCGGCGCCAGGCTCAGCTGCGTCGGCCTCTGCGGGCCCTCCCCGTTCACCGCCCCGGGCAGCGACACTCGGTTCATGGCCTCCATTTGTTCTCTGTTCAGTCCCATTCTTCTCTTCGCGTGACTGCCATCTTGAGGCGAATAGTGCTATTAGGTGCGTGCTTGCGTACTCGGTTTCGATACGGGACTTTCTAAAGTGCTGGGTGCGTATTGGTCATCTGTGTAACTCAGATCTCTTGACAATATAGACTAGCAGGTGGTGAATAAATTACAAATTTTCATTATCAAACTGTCTAAAAAATTTCAGTGATTGACGAACTCGGTAGCTCAGTGGGTGAGAGCATTCACCCGGCTTAATTTTTTTAAAGTTCCTTACTCGTATTTACCTCCTGCGCATCTATAAAGTATTAATGAAGACTGAGATATCCAGCTTCACTATGAAAAATAAAATAAAACGCCGACCAATAAGCGTCTCGAAGCCAGAAGCTAGGTGCCCCTTGCGACTTTTAAAGTGAATCTTCTAAGTTTGCAAGTGTTGGTGCGGACAGCACAGCATGATAGGAAAATTAGATTGCCTAGCCTCACAGTTCACGCAGATGTCACGGATGGTAAAGAGAAGTGTGTGATGATATGCACACCAATTTAGTTCAGTTAAGTATGGAATAAGGTTAGTTTCCCTTACCTGAGGCATGTTGTCTTCTGATGGGTAATCCTTCACTACCGGTACTGTTTGACCTTGTTCGCATTTGAACCTTTTCTGTTTCTAGAACAAAGGTAACAATACATTTCAGCCATAATTATTGCACACGATTATGGTAATAAAATTAAGGAAATAAAATATATTTAATCTGATAACGTAAGACAACAGCGATAGGTCGTGTTTACTACAGACTGTTGACAATTATGCGTTGATCGATTTCTGATTATCTAATCGCACGAGAAGTTAAGACTTGTTTATCTTATCTTCTTAAGTCGTTTGACGCGTATTATGTCTTATTACAACGTGGTAGAGTAAGTAATTAGTTGACTTAATGGGAAGATTGACCCAAACAAGGCCAACTACGGCTTCATTCAACTTTGAGCGTTTCATAAGGTCGCTCGTATTTTTATCATTAAAATAATCTGCAATGGAAGGACAATAGAGTAGGTAGACAAGTTAGTGAGAGCAGGGAATCGGTTCATCTGCATACTAAAAAAATCCAGAAAATCTTAAAGCGAATATCATCACAAAATCATCATTTAATTAGTTAAGTATCTCATCATCATCATCAGCCCGGCAGTACCCACTGTTGAGTATAGGCCTCCTTTCTTTTCCGCCAAAGTTCCCGGTCCTGAGCTGCTCGGATCCAAGCAGGGCCTCCTATTTTGGTGATATCATCGACCCATCGTGCTGCTGGACGACCAGGATGTCGTTTGCCTATTCTAGGGCACCATTCGGTAAGGAGCTTACTCCACCTGCCATCACCTCGCCTGGCTAGGTGTCCTTCCCAATTCCACCAAGTTAAGTATCTACTTGGTTAAATCTAAATCAAGATAAAAAAAAGAAAAGTTTCAAAGTCACACTGCCGAATGACTTTTGACGTCAAAGGCGACGCCGATGTCACACCATGACTTTTGTACTTAAGATAAACTTACCGGGTACATATCCGCCTGGAGGTGGGCAATGAAGGTGTTTGCTGCCGGTGATCATGAGTTGGTTGCCTGACAGACTACCGCCTAGCGGTGGGTCATGTTCCAGGTCTGAAAGGAAAAAGAGAAAATATACAATATAAATAAATAAATGCGCCAGACAATCACACCAATCTACCTGGTCTCAAACTAGGGCAACTCCTGTACTATGAGTACCAGGTGACGATAATTAACTGGGGGCGTCAACCCGGAACACCCAGACCCAAGAAAATTCAGAAAATGTAGCTTCCTAAATTGACTTGACAAAGATTTTGGATGTCATACAAAACTTCTCAGAAATATTTAATTTGCCGTATATTTGGATACCTTTCAACTAATCGTTCAACTACAATCAATGATATTAAAATTCAAAGAACAAAATGATAAGAAATACTGACAAGTCATTCCTCCATTGATATATGTAATATATAACTCGAATGTTTTGTGTAGTAGCAATAACAAATTGTTTTTTTATCTACTACCTATTCATTAACAACATCGTTAATCGGCTGTTGCTGCGGCTGCTGACCGTTAGTCGAAAAAAAGCCAGAAATTATAGCTCTGCTCCAGTGGTGGACACCCTCTCGATCTCGCTGCGCGCCACTTCCGTGCACCTTCCTACAATATTCACCTTGCTGCGGTTGCACGTCCAGCGACCTCGCCTCCCGCCGCGCCGCTCGGGTCTCGAACTCCTTCCGCCGCAGAGCCACGCTGGGCTCCAGCCTGGTGGTAGACAGCCTGGCGAGCTCGCTGCGCGCCACTTCCGTGCGCCTCTCGCCGCCACCGCGCGCCTCTTCTAGCTGCCTCGTTCGTGCCGTTACCAGTTGCAACTCTGGTACTGGGTATCTGAATAAAGAAATACAATTACAATTTATGGTGATCAATGCGGGTGAGTCAAAAAAGTCTAAAAAGAAAATTAAATTAAATATGCATACAGTCTTCTACAAAATTAAAGTACCTATCTACTTTAATTTTTTTATAGAAGACAGTGGCAAAACTACGACATTAGAGGCCCATGGTAAATTCTTAGCATATTATGTCCCTTTGGCTTAGGTAGGTAGGTACACCATTTTGTCTTAAGTTATTTCTTAACTTCCGGTGTCCTTGGCCCTTGAAGGCATGTACATAAAGGTTATATGCCTCATAGATTACTGCACTCGTTATTAAAATGCAATATCATACCTGTTGTCCTGATTGCTGCCCATTTCATCTTTATCTGGAGCGGTTCCATTGCTGACGGTGCCAACGTTCGTGCTCTGAATCGTCGCTGTCTCCTGAATCTTCGTCAAGGTCGACACGAACTGATTCTTGTCCTGTTTTAACCGGCTCCTGTCGTTGTGTGTTCCATTCACCTCCCCGTAGCCGCTATACGTTCCACTGTCGACACTCGCCGAGCATTCCTCCTTCTTCAGCTCTTGGTGCTGGGGTATAGGAGGGGGCGACGCGGCAAGAGGGGGGGACGCGGCAGGAGGAGGCCATGCTGGCTTTTGAAGTTTCTGCGGTCGCGCGTAGAATTCCTTCTGCTTGATCGGTGGTGGGGCGTCCGGGGTGACCCAGCCAGTGGGCTGGCTTGGCCGCCGCAGGAAAGCTTCTTTCTGCTCGAGGCTCTTTCGTATTCGGGAGAGGATGATGGAGTCGTCCAGCTCTCGGCCGGTCAGCGTCGAGTTCGAGTCGAAGGAGCCGAGACTGTCTTTGCTTTCTGCTGCCGATGAGGGCAATGATGTGTCCGATTCGCGTCGGCTGAAATTAGAAATAGGGATATTGTTAGTTAATATCAAAAGCAATGTAAAACTATGAGCTGTGGTTTTTGTAACAAACATAAAATAAAATGTGTTTACATGGCACATTTGGTAGTAACTCTACCTCATACGCCAAAGGTCGTGGATGCTATCCACACCCTGGACACACATTCGTGTGATGAGCACTTGTGTTTTTTTAGTATCTGGCTGTGATATTATGTATTCCTGAGTATTATACTTATGTTTTCTCTGTTATCTGATATCTGTAACACAAGTGCTTAAGTTACTTACTACGGAGTTATATCAATGTAAGAGATGTGTGAATTTATTATTTATATTCTTATTAAAGAACAAGCTGTAAATCATGACCGTCAGGAACTTAGTTTATTTATTTTACAGCGCTCCATACACTTACGCTCCATACACATCACAGCGCCATTTACAGACAGAGTTTTAGTTATAACTATAACTCTGTCTGTATATGGCGCAGTGAGGTGTATGGAGTATACTCCATTTTACACGCAAGCTCCACAGACTAAATAACGCATTCACGCTCCAAGCCGCGATTTAATTAAATTGACAAAGAAAATAAAAACTCGCAAGATGGGCGTGAAGCATGTAATTGATTGTGAAGCTGCATTCACGTGAATCCACCGAGGCATATCAAGTCCCCGTTTAACTCGTAGT
Source organism: Cnaphalocrocis medinalis (assembly GCA_014851415.1). NCBI lineage: Eukaryota > Metazoa > Arthropoda > Insecta > Lepidoptera > Crambidae > Cnaphalocrocis > Cnaphalocrocis medinalis. Next base: position 3,159,497 of record CM026279.1, read on the forward strand.
GACGCGAGTTCGGAGCGAAATCGAAAAAGTATTCGAGTAACAAAATTACATTCGAGTGAAAAAATATCGACTCTTCCCTTGCCCTGCAGTAGGATCTAAGTATCTTCATGGGGTATTGGAATTATAACTGTTAGAAAAGTGTTTTTTTGCGTGTGGCTCGCCTTATGGCCTTATTATTAAAGGCACAACCGCAGCCTATTCACGCTTGCAACTTCAAAAGAATCGAAGGTACGTATTCTTTTGACACAGTATAATGACTCGCCTTAGACTGATACTAAGCAAAGTAGAACCCACGCTGCAGTTACAACGAAAAATTGCAATCATGACGCTCGTTTTTGGACGAAATTGATGAAGATTATTCAATAAACTTTCGATGTTTTCAACTTCAATTTTATTAGCTAAAATTGTTACTTACACATCACTAAGGTTAGCGTGCTTCGAATGCCCGTAGTTATTTTAATGGTGCTGAAGTTTTTGTGCGTATAATTTCGCGCAAATATGTTATCGTTACAAAATTTTTCGAGCATTCAGAACAGCATAAGACATTCCAGAGGACGAGGACGAGGAGTGCTCTGAGGAATTTCCGAACTGTTTCTCGGATGAACACACAGATCGGTCCTGTGCCACCAGCATCCAAAGGACTTCCGCGACCTCCACTATATCGACGGTCCACCTGGTCGACTCCTACAATGATTATATTCATTACAAGTATTAAATAGTTATCATACCTATCATGCAGAAGATAATGTGGAGCACCAGCTAACCGCGCGTCGAACCTCGAAGGAGCAAGCGACGCAACACTCGCGTACTCCGGGTCCTCCCGGTGCCGCGCCGGGGTCTGCGGCGCCGGCAGCGCAGCCCTAGGCCTCCGGTACGCGTCGAACAGTCGCGACTCGTGCTCTGTCACTGGCGCCGGCATTTCTAACGCCCGCTGGTTCGATTCGGGGTTGTATGCGGCTTCGCTGAAATACTGAAGAGAAGAGAGATTAAAGAATTTGTCTTAATGTCCTAAAAAAAATTAAGTAGATAACTTTTTGCATAGTAGATGGCAATGCTTCTTTGTGTGTGCTAGGTGGAATACAATTTCGTGATGTACTCGTACATACTTAAACAAGAGTACCTACTTGCAAGCGACTACTTACTACAACTATAATTGCCGTCACTTTCTTACATGTCGGGTACCAAGTTGGTTGTGGGACTTTATCCCCAATCAGAACTCCTCGGGTGTCCATCTCAACGCAATCGCGGCTCGATACCCTACAGCCGGAGCTGAACCGTCCGCTAATTATGCCGTTCTTAAAGCAACCACTGTCCTAACTTCTGATCAGCTTTCCGTCAACTGCCATCACGTAGTCTTTAAGCCAATGGCGTCTGATGATAAGGAGCACTCACCCGTTGCAGTAAGTCGTGATCCCTCGGCACGACAGTCAGTCGCAGCGTGCGGGGTTCCCTCTGAGCGAGCTGGACGACCCTGGCGTAGGGCACCCTGGAGCGGCCGCAGGCCTCCGGCTCCCCGTTGACTGCCAGCACGCAGTCATGAGCCAATGGAGTCTGATAAGGTTCACTCACCCGTTGCAGTAAGTCGTGATCCCTCGGCACGACAGTCAGTCGCAGCGTGCGGGGTTCCCTCTGAGCGAGCTGGACTACCCTCGCGTAGGGCGCCCTGGAGCGGCCGCAGGCGACCGGCTCCCCGTTGACTGCCAGCACGCAATCATTAACCAATAGAGCCTGATGAAAAGGCGCACTCACCCGTTGCAGTAAGTCGTGATCCCTCGGCACGACAGTCAGTCGCAGCGTGCGGGGTTCCCTCTGAGCGAGCTGGACGACCCTGGCGTAGGTCGCCCTGGAGTGGCCGCAGGCCTCCGGCTCCCCGTTGACTGCCAGCACGCAGTTATGAACCAATGCAGTCCGATAAGGTACACTCACCCGTTGCAGTAAGTCGTGATCCCTCGGCACGACAGTGAGTCGTAGCGTGCGGGGTTCCCTCTGAGCGAGCTGGACTACCCTCGCGTAGGGCGCCCTGGAGCGGCCGCAGGCGACCGGCTCCCCGTTGACTGCCAGCACGCAATCATTAACCAATAGAGCCTGATGAAAAGGCGCACTCACCCGTTGCAGTAAGTCGTGATCCCTCGGCACGACAGTCAGTCGCAGCGTGCGGGGTTCCCTCTGAGCGAGCTGGACGACCCTCGCATAAGATGCCTTAGAGTGGCCGCAGGCGACCGGCTCCTCATTGACTGCCAGCAATCAGTCATGAGCCAATGGAGTCTGATAAGGTTCACTCACCCGTTGCAGTAAGTCGTGATCCCTCGGCACGACAGTGAGTCGCAGCGTGCGGGGTTCCCTCTGAGCGAGCTGGACTACCCTCGCGTAGGGCGCCCTGGAGCGGCCGCAGGCCACCGGCTCCCCGTTGACTGCCAGCACGCGGTCATGAGCCAATGGAGTCTGATAAGGTTCACTCACCCGTTGCAGTAAGTCGTGATCCCTCGGCACGACAGTGAGTCGCAGCGTGCGGGGTTCCCTCTGAGCGAGCTGGACGACCCTGGCGTAGGGCGCCCTGGAGCGGCCGCAGGCCACTGGCTCCCCATTGACTGCCAGCAATCAGTCATGAGCCAATGGAGTCTGATAAGGTTCACTCACCCGTTGCAGTAAGTCGTGATCCCTCGGCACGACAGTCAGTCGCAGCGTGCGGGGTTCCCTCTGAGCGAGCTGGACTACCCTCGCGTAGGGCGCCCTGGAGCGGCCGCAGGCGACCGGCTCCCCGTTGACTGCCAGCACGCAATCATTAACCAATAGAGCCTGATGAAAAGGCGCACTCACCCGTTGCAGTAAGTCGTGATCCCTCGGCACGACAGTCAGTCGCAGCGTGCGGGGTTCCTCTGAGCGAGCTGGACGACCCTGCGTAGGTCGCCCTGGAGTGGCCGCAGGCCTCCGGCTCCCCGTTGACTGCCAGCACGCAGTTATGAACCAATGCAGTCCGATAAGGTACACTCACCCGTTGCAGTAAGTCGTGATCCCTCGGCACGACAGTGAGTCGTAGCGTGCGGGGTTCCCTCTGAGCGAGCTGGACTACCCTCGCGTAGGGCGCCCTGGAGCGGCCGCAGGCGACCGGCTCCCCGTTGACTGCCAGCACGCAATCATTAACCAATAGAGCCTGATGAAAAGGCGCACTCACCCGTTGCAGTAAGTCGTGATCCCTCGGCACGACAGTCAGTCGCAGCGTGCGGGGTTCCCTCTGAGCGAGCTGGACGACCCTCGCATAAGATGCCTTAGAGCGGCCACAGGCCACCGGCTCCCCGTTGACTGCCAGCACGCGGTCATGAGCCAATGGAGTCTGATAAGGTTCACTCACCGTTGCAGTAAGTCGTGATCCCTCGGCACGACAGTGAGTCGCAGCGTGCGGGGTTCCCTCTGAGCGAGCTGGACTACCCTCGCGTAGGGCGCCCTGGAGCGGCCGCAGGCCACCGGCTCCCCGTTGACTGCCAGCACGCAGTCATGAGCCAATGGAGTCTGATAAGGTTCACTCACCCGTTGCAGTAAGTCGTGATCCCTCGGCACGACAGTCGAGTCGCAGCGTGCGGGGTTCCCTCTGAGCGAGCTGGACTACCCTCGCGTAGGGCGCCCTGGAGCGGCCGCAGGCCACCGGCTCCCCGTTGACTGCCAGCACGCGGTCGCCGGCGCGCAGCCCCGCCGCCGCCGCTGGCCCGCCCGGCCGCACCGACCTTACAAAGATCGTGTCCATTGGCGCGCCCACCGCGCCCACTGCCAGGTGCCGCGCATCCTCGTATAGCTCCTGGAATTGATAAATAAGGAATTAGTTTTATACGTGTTTTCAAAGTATTCCATTCCATACTTGATATGAGTTCTGACACAACACCTCTGGTTGAGTAAGCGCGCTAGCTAGCAGGTGACTCCAGGTGTAAATGCTCCTCTTTAACACCCCCTCCTCCCCCATTATTTTTACATTATAGCGGACAAACGAGCAGACGGCTCACCTTGTGGTAAGTGATCACCGCCGCATCTGCAACACCTGAGGCATCACAAATGCGTTGCCGGCTCTTAAGGAAGGAAATTATTTCTTGAAGATCACTAGATCGTATCTGCTCGGAACTATCGTTGGCAGATGATTCCATTATATGGGATCTCGCTAGGCTTCGTGGTAGATGAAGTGATGGTGACAATAGCCATCGTCTGTTGCCCGTCGGTTGACGGAGCCCCCCCTCTGTTGTTAAATGGACTATAAGTGATAGGATTATCATATTTGCTAAAATTGGCATTCCGGACTGTCTGAAGGTGGGGCATAACACAACCAGGGGCCCCAACCACAAGCTGCCCCGCTGATTCTAGGCAACAGAATCTATTATTATTAGAGCACTAAGTAGTAGCCGATAACATACTGCTTTTCCGATATATTATTATCTAAAAGAGACAGTTCACCAACCTGCAGTGACTCCGGTGGGTAGACAACAAGGTGGCGAAGGGTGAATCCGAACCCGTACCGCGCGTCGGGTCTCTGGATGACGATGGTGCGCGGGGCGGCGCCGAGCGGGGCCGGCGGCGCGGGCGCAGACGTGGGGGGCGGCAGCGCTAGTGGCTGGGAGTGGGCGACCGGCTGCGGCTGTGAACAAAAGAAAAAGGATGTTATTTGATTTTTCTATAGATCACTAGGATTACGGGTATAATTCAATAAATAAATAATTCTGAAATGGGAATGGGCGGGTCTCGTCTATCGAAGCGACAGACATGACCCGCCCAAAAGATGGACCAGCATCGTCACCCAATGGTTGCTACGTGCTGGTCAGCGTTGCCATCCGCATCAGACCATCTAGACGATGCCGGCGCGTACCAATAGGTTTAGCTTCTCATTCCTGCCCCGAGCTATCAAATCATTAAATGCCCTTCCAGAGTTCATACGTTTCCTCCTTCTTACAATCCTGGGTTTTTAGGCGGGGCGTGAAACAGCATCTCAGCAGGCCTTTAGGGTGAGGATGATAGACTCTTAGTCTGTTCTTTTGTGCCTGTCAACCTCATATTTGGATCTCATGGCCGCTTACCATCAGGCGGAGTGAGGTCATCTTGATTGTCCTCAATGTAAAAAAAACTGATGGACGCCGATAATGAGTCAGACAGATGTAGTGACGATCTTAACAGCTTTGCACTTGATTGGCCGCGGATGGCGGTGGATAGGGATCAATAGAGGGACTTGAAAGAGGCTTTTGTCCAGCAGTGGAACAATGTAGGTCAAATAAGAAAATAGATAAGTAAACTGTTGCAAATAGCTCCTAGGTACCTAATGATGCGGCCAGTCCGACCCTGACTGTAACGGGCCGCTGTGCCTACACCAATTAATATGCGGATGAGATGCGCGGCCGCAGCTAATTTGTACGGAACCAGAACCGCCACTATCACGGCAACTCCTCTGTCGGATGTCATAACTAAGGTCCAGTTTGAAATACGTCGTTAGGTCGAGATAGTGAGCGATAGCAGAAAATGTAACATAAATGTAAAGTACAGTATCGAGTAATTTATTTTCCAATTGCAGAGTACAGGCCTCCATCATAAAAATCAATTCATCGCTACTATGATGGGATTAGGCATGCCTATTTTTTATGATATGATATAGTTGGCAGACGAGCCACCGGATCAGCTGATGGTAAGCGATTACCGCCGCCCATAGACACCTGCAACACCAGTGGTGTCACAAGTGCGCTGCTCACCATTTTACCCCCTACCCCAGGATCGGGCCCCCGGTACCCTCACTTACATAGCGAAACACAGCGCATGCACTGCTTCACGCCAGTTTTTTGTGAGGTCATGGTATTACTCCGGTCGAGCCGGCCCAATCATGCCGAAGCGTGACTCTCCCACTATTAAAATAATGCGGATTGGTGGAACTATGATCGAAAAATCCGAAACAAACTTCTCCATACATGATTGTCAAATAACTAGCACTCTATTACTAGTCATCCCGTAAGGTTATTATTTGCAATAAATCATCTTAGACAGCATTACTGACTAAACTTACAAAAAAATATACCACACCGAAACAAAAAACATTAAATCTTTTTTTCCATTATCTATGATCGATGCGTAGTCGCAAAAAGCAGCTAATCGCTCAAGGTGTTTAACCTTAGAAATTGCGCGTGAGCATGTGAGATTTGTGGGACGCCGCAGTGGGACACATACTCAGTTCTAGGACGCTTTCCTACGAATAAAAACATAAACTACGTGACTGAGCTGTTCAAACCATTGTATGCATGACAATGTTCCATTGAAAAGAAAGCCTACTACTTTAAGTATATGAATAACTCAAATATTCTCTCAAACATGGAAATCATTCACCTTCCCGGAAAATAATTTAGCAATACTGAAGCACATGGAGGCTCTAAAAAACTGCGACTTTTAGCATGTTTTTTTTTTATTCTATAGGTGGCAAAGAGTCACCTGCTGGTAAGAAATCACCGCCGCCCATAAAATCTACCAGATCAGAGAGGTTGCTGTTGCGTTGAGTGGAATCAAATGTGTTATGTACTTAGTTTTTCATTTTTAATATTGAAAGACTCGTGTGCCATTTTGATATCGAGTCTGTGTTAATGAGTGTGTTGCAATTGCAAAATCTGATAGATAGCGTTACGTTGACATAAGGCCCAACTTTGACGACATTGGTTGTTCCATAACTTCATAATTTTAACATGATACGTCAAATGTAACCAATCCACTTGTTGTTGGACGGATTACGGATAACGGATTTTGCATTTGCAAACACCCTCATTGCTACATCGTCGCATTATTTAATGTACAGTTTAAAAGGTCCCGTTTTTTTTACATGAGCTTGTAGAATCAGTACTAAAATCGAATACCAGTCGTGCTAAGTTGCCAACACTGACAGCTCCTTGCGGTAATCCTAGAGGACGCCAATCCTCACCGCCACGCCGGCGATTACGCGCGCCCACGCCGCGTCAACGGTCAAGCTCGTTTGCGATTTCATTAGTGAACGTACACTCCGCTTTAATACCCTCGGGCAATGATGATTTATGCGAGCAGCTTCCGCTGGGAGAATCTGCTATTTTTTATTACTTTTTAATCAGTAAAATCTGGATATCTTTAAGGCAAGAGTGATCAGGCATCTTCTTGGCAAGACCGTTACTTCCGTTATCACTTATCATGTACGCTTCCATCTCAGGTGCAAATTGTGGTCAAGAGTTAGCTTACAATATACTGGGTGGTTCTGTGATCATTTGCATGCCTTTAATCGCGTCTTGTACCAACCATTCTGAAGAACATATTTTGTTCCACGTTTTTTGGAAATACGTCGAATTTTTTTCAACTCGCGACTCACTTGAGCGACTTTGTATGAATAGTTAAATTTTTATGCCAATTTCCAAAAGTCATAGAACAAGTTGTTGAAAATGATTGGACGACGTGGTTAAAGGGTAACTAAGTGTTTACCGATACAGCTAGTATATAAAAGACGTCCATCAACGTATGTTATGTTTCTAAGGCTGTAGTATTAAATGTAGTATATGTATACTGCTGATTCTTTTGCAAACAGTAACACACAAATTACTTATTTAATATTAAACTATATGTGGTTAACATTAAGGTGAGAATCGATTGACGAAATTACGTGTAAGCAAAAATACTCCATTCTCTAGTGGATTAAAAGATAGATTAAATTATTTGGCCGACGTCTATGATTGCTTCTCACGTTTGCCGTAAAGTAGAAAGGGGCCCAGAATCACGGCATCCATTAATCACGAACGAAAAACTAACTTTTGGCGAACATCCTCAGCCTAATCCCTGTTGATAGTTATTAATGAATCTGACCTTACACTATTGTATAATGTGTATTACGTACATTCGTGACATAATCGAGGGGCAGACAAATTGTTTAATAATTCTAATCCAAGCGTCGGCATATTGCTACCGGCTTCTTAGTAAACAAACATGTTAGAGCCAACTATACTGTAGATGATTGATAAATGACAAATGAAAATTAACAGATAGAAATGTTAGGCGTGCTGTACACTACTGTTAAGAACGTTAGAAAAAACATAATCCTATGAGCAGTTACTTGCGGTATTTAAATTAGCGCGTATAACTTGATTCGGACTGAGATTATGTAGTTGTTGAACTAAACTTATTTGTTACAACTAAACACTTAAAAAAATACTCAGTGGGTGTAGCATCTAATAAATAAATAAATGCGCCACTGCTGGTTCATAGAAAATTGGCATATGTGTTACTAGCTTTTGCCCGCGGCTTCGCTCGCGTTAAATTCGGAGTAGCAACTCCGAGCGAGGGAGCGAACTGAGGGGTTAAAACTAGTCTATGTCTTTAACTATCTACACTTAAAAGATCACGTCTATTCGTCGCTTCGTTTTGCCGTGTAAGAAAGACGAACTTACATACATACAGACAGTCTGTCTGTCACTTTCCCGTTTATAATATTAGTATGGATACCTAACGGATCCGTCAGGTCTGGTCGCCATCGCTCACAGTGGGATTGGCGACTTGATCAAGCAACTTACTTAATTTGTCACTCTCTCGGAAATAACTTGCGGCTATCAATAACAGAGATAGTGAGTACCGATGGAAAATGGTGACATTTACTGCGTTTATAGGCTTCCGGGGTTTGGCAAGAGTAAGCCTGTTTACCCATTTCATTCATAAGGTGTGACTTAATGCACATGCAAAAATAGTTTTTTAGTTTTTCACGTTGCTTTAAAACTGTAAAATATTAAAACGGGAAACGCAACGTTTATATACTCTGATTTTACTTTTTTTTTAATGGCTATGGACACGCGCCTTTGAAACGCGATGATTCCGCCAATGTCAAGTGATTAGAGAGGCACGACGATTAAAAATGAAATATAAGTTTTCAATCTGTTTCGAGGTCTTCTTCTCTAATTTTTAATCATGTGTAGTAAACTGACAGATGCAAATGTTAAGTTTCTATACATTTTGACATTTTGCATTTGTCATATTGAGTGTGTCAGTTTACTCCACATGATTAAAAATCAGAGTATAGTTAAGTAGCTTTACTGAAAATTTATCTAGTGGCGATTTAATAAGTTAAAACGTGAGTGAGAATGTCCGAAGATTCGCTGTCGGGCCCGGTGTATTCTTAAACTTAAAACCATTAACTTAAGTGTAAGTTTGTCTTTAAAAAAGACAAGGTGTAAAAGGATCGTCATAAAAAGCCCTACAAAGCCGGAAGGGAGCGCAACAGAAAATCTGGTTAGCCATGCTCCTCGCTTAATCTCGGTAACTCGACACCACGGTAATGCGGTACGGCTTCTTGTATTCCCCTTGTAGCACACTTCACAAAGTATTTTAAATAAATTTCTTTCTCAAGTATTTTAAATAAAATACTTAAGGCAAATAGAAAGCGGGATGCTGTAAAGTAAGTTTTAGCGGGATGCTGGATAGCAAGTTTTGTTCTTTTTATGTGATAGGTGGTAGACAAGCAGACGGATCACCTGATGGTGAGCGATTGCCGCCGCCCATAGACACCAGCAACACCAGTAGTGTCACAAGTGCGCTGTCAACCTTTTAACCCCCCTTCCCCCAATTGGGCCTACAAATCAAACAAAATACAGCGCAGGCACTGCTTTACGCTGGTCTTCTGGAGGTCGTGGTATCACTTTGGTCGAGCCTGCATATTCATGTCAAAACATGGCTCTCCTACGGTGACAGCTGCCGTCAATAGATTCTAAAATACTGCGTAAGTAAAACAAATTGTAAGCTATTAAGGCTTAGCAGATATTTACTTTTTGTTGCTTCACGAAGAGATCCTATCTAAAGCTCAAGTTTCCAATGAAAAGTTTTAGAGGAAATTAATAAGCAGACTATCAAAGGCTTAAGTGAAAACAAGTAAAAGTAAATATACAAATGTTAAACACGCTATCTGCATAAGAGTAGGACCACCATTATAAAAGTTGTACATGAAAGCAGATTTCCCAATGTACACGAATATAACCCAATACCATTGGACAGCCAATGTCCAAGTACTCAGGCAAACGAAATTGTTTGTATCATGTTTCATCATTAAATGTTGGATGTAAATGAAAATAAAATTGTTGGTGACCAATCTCAAATATTGGTTGTTACACGTACAAACACTTTATTTTGTGCTTTATTTCAAAATATACTTAATGACTTTCCACGAACAGTTGGCTGTTGGCTGTGGGATGTTGGCGCATGCGAATGGGCAGTAACTGCTGACATCAGAACTTTATTGTCCCTAAAGAAATCGAGAGGATAATTCCAAGAATAAACGTCTAGCAACACACGTGAGGCGACAGTCGAGAAAGTACAATAAACCGACAATATATACTCTTTACGATTCGATCAGACACCTTTCTACATGAATTTACAATAATTATGTAGAATACGTGATAATTA